>CM068958.1:147165596-147187446 GCA_035128595.1 Eptatretus atami
TATATATATATATATATATGCAGTGTATCTACACATGTTATCATCATAAATGATATGGGGATCTCAACTGGGATGAAAACTTGTTGAGCATGTGGCCAATACTGGGAAAACCAAAACAATTTACAAACAGCAAGTAAACGAAAATATAAGATACACTTGATGACAGCATTCAACATAAGGAGGTTTCACTTGTAAAAAACAAACAATTACAATAGGGGGGACACTTTTTAAGAGGCAGGCAGGCCTCCTCTGCACATGAACAAAAACATGAACCAGTATCTGAAAGTATTATCTCAAAATAAAGATATTTAAGACATATTTAGAGACCGTGTTTCATTTGTAACATTGCAGAGGTCAATTTTCATAAGAATACCACAAAAATTACTGGATTTACCCATCTGATAACCATAATTGGCATTTCCAGACTTTCATTTTCTTTATTGCATTGATGGATGACCTTCTTGAGCAAGTCTTAAATGATAAATAATCATCCAGTGAAAAATACTGCTCACAAATGTTTATGTGCTGCTGATAAATCTTTCTTTCCCTAACAGCATACACAAACCTATTTCATGAGCAAAATGTATACCAAAAAGATGTGGAGGATTTGGACAAATGACTGCATGTTATTTTAAGCTAAACATACGAGTATATCTCCACAACAATGATTTTGGACATTGTTTTTTTTATGTAGATATCCCATAAGAGGCATTGCTTTTAGAGTACCCTCTATGTTTGTGAGCGCACGCACCTATGCACACATGCACGCACACACACATTTTCTTGTCATTTGTGGATTTTTTTTACCATGAGCGCCAAACAAGTGTGCTGAGCAGACAACTCCCAGTTGATTTGCTCTTTGGGACGAAATGTGCCGAGCATCTGGATGTGACATTGTCCTGTGAGTGCACGTGTGGACATTTGATACTCTGCACCCTCATACACGGTGATATTTAAAAAGCTTCTGTCAGGAATGCCAGCTTCATATAGCTGTTCCACAGCGTGTTGGAAACTCGTTTCGATGCTGAAGGAATTGCAAACCATGTTCAAGTTCCAGTCCATGGACTTGCCATCCCATGTCAGGATCACAAGAATGTCCACAGGACACCTAGACAAGAATGCATGCCCTCTGCTTTCCATCTGAAGTGGAACATTCCACGTCTGTATAAAATACATGTCGGGTTAAGATAAAAGTGTGATGATTGCAATCCATAAACTTTAATAAAATGAGAACAGAAAAGTTTAATTTCACAGTGCAACAATATTTACTTACTTTCAAGAGAGAACAGGTATGGTCCAATATAATATTCCACTGTGACATTCCACTTTGCAAGTGATTATTTCTTCCAGATATCTTAAATGTGCAAGCACCTGAGTTAAATTCAGCAAAGCCTTTAAAGTCATTTTTCCAATCAACAGCCATGTTGAGTGTGGATTGTTTTGGTAGTCCAATACTGACAAGCTGTGGTATCGAGTTTTTGAGAGCCATCTTCATTTTAAAAGATTCACAGATGGTTTCCATCTTTAGCTGTGCTGACTTGTTATTAAACTTCAGAATCGTCTTGAGGTTAATGGTGCAGCCACTAACTGTTGCATCACCGACACTTTCAATTAAACTTGGGAATACAATTTCCTGTTAAAAAAAAAAAAAAGTACAAAAATTAGCATACCTTTTTGAACACAGGATGAAAACAAAAAGATTAACATTAGGAGACTGCATCCACATTTTGTTTTCTTTACAGAACGGAGCATCATTGAAAAGTAAGGTAGATCTAACAGTGGGATAAAACAACAAGGGAGTGAGGAGAGGGAGGAACAGAGGAAACATTGAAACGAGCAAGTAAGATTGTTGGTTCGGGAAAGATGTGAGGGCATGACATGCTTGAAGCCCTGGAGGGAAGAGTGAGATATAACAGCCTCTGGAAGGTGGTTCCGTAGATAGGAGAAGCGATGAATAAAAGAGTTGAAGTGTGCAGTCACCCTGGATTTTGGAAGCCTTGTCAGGAGTGATGACTCAAAGAATGCATGTTACTAAAAGGGAGAGTTGGAGGACAGAGAGCAGAGGCATGCCTGGTGTTGGCTGAATGCTTTGGGTGGCAGGCTTGGGATTCTCGGGTTCTGAGTTCAAATCCTGCTTGGCTGTTGAATTCATACCAGGTGGGGTTGACTCAGCCTGTCATCCTTCTGAGGTTGGCAAAATGAGTAACAGCTAGCTGGGATGCTTGAGCCATTCGAGTATCCTGCATCAGAGTGGCGACCCATCCACGATTGTGCCCAATAGCCCAGGAGAATGCTTCGGCAGCACCAATGCTCTGCAGATATGGTTCAAATGGATGGATGGAGCAGAGGGAGCGATTTTGGAGAATATATAGTAAAAAAAAAACAGACAACTGAACCGCCTGTTATGTGAGAGCAACAGACCTTGTGCTTTGGCCTCATCATAGGAGATTCCAACAATTTTGAGGCATAAAAGGCTAATAAAACAGAATGGATGAGAGAGATGTGATTTTGGGGCACCAGCCCATGTCAGAGAGCAATACACCAGAAATGCATAATTAACCTGGTTGGTGCGAAGATGGGTTAAACCCTTCAGCCACTCTCTCGCCGTAGGCCAGTTGCCACTCTTCATTTGTTCTACAGATATTTTCATGGCAAATGTTCTGCTGGACTTTCTAACTTGGTTCCTCCTGTATGAGTGTTTGAACACAAGACTCGGTTTGCCATCTCTGCACACACATACACTAGACCTGATCCAAAGTGCAGAATGATAGGCTATGGCAGATAGTTTTATCCCTCGTGCTGTCTCACTTTGGAATTTACTACCTGTAACATGCTTCCCGTTAATGCACAATCTACCCAGCTTTAAGAGGAATGTCAATTCCTACTTATTACATTTTTGAGGCTGCATCGTATGTCACCTGATTTCTGCTACTTCCTGTGGCTTGGATGTTTTTTTGTTATGTTTCTTTTTCTTTTATTTTGCTTTGCTTTATCCTTATCGTTATCTAACCTTTCCTTAGCCTCTTATCTTGAGTGGCTTTGTGCCTTGTTTGGGGTAATTTCCATTAATAAAAAAAATATTCCATTGAGCTCCTGACAAAGACCACAGAGACTGTGAGTAGCTGTGATTTCCCAAGGAAAGACTTGGATTGACAAGGAATGGCAGGATGCCATCTCTGCAGCTGGCTTTGGAAGCTAGCTTTACTGTTATATATATGGTCGACCCATGAAAGGTCATGGGTGATGGTGAAGCCGAGAAGGTGAAGAGACTGAACTTCTTCCAGTGAATGACCGAGGACATAAATTGATGGGTTCATTTGACGATCCTTCTGGAGTGATTGTGTGAGATAGTGAGATTTTCCAGGTTTGAAGGACATTTCCATGTATCAGACCTGTGTCTCATGATTTCCAGATAAACAGAGTTGCAGCTACTGTCTTTCCAGCAGAGGGACGGGGATACTGTGCGACTCAATATGGAGTCATCTGAAACAAGGAAGAGGAAGATAGAGATAGAGATAGAGATAGAGAGATACATATTGACTGCTTGAGTGGAGGAAGTTATAAATCCAGGAATGAAAGTGGCCTTCTATGCCACAGGCTTGGGCAAGAAGAGCAGGATGCCAGATTTTGTCAAATGCCTGAGATATGTCCAGTGAGACAGGTCTAACCTCTTGTTGCAAATGAGGGCCACCAACCATTGTAGAGAAAGGAGCAGAACCATGTCCAGAGTTGAGTGCCCAAGATAAACTCCAAGCTGATGGTCAGATATAAGGTTATTTGAAAACAGGAAAGACAACATCAGGAGCAATGATGGATTCCATAAATTGGCTTGAAAATGGAAGAAAGCAAACTGGCTTATGGTTGGTAGGGTCCCCTTTTGCACCATTATTGTGGTACAAAGAGGGAGGTGGCCAGAGGAGGACAGACTGAATAGAGCAGATAAGGTGAAGCAAGAACCGCAAAGCAGAATTTGAGAGAATGGATACTGATGCCATCTGGGACCATGACCGAAGCCAGGTCAAGGCCTGACAGAACTTTCTCTATCTTATCGGGAGAGGACACATAGTCCAGTAGATACTGGGTATGTTGTGGTAAGATGACAACAGAACAAGATGACAACAGAACAAGGGATGAGGACATGAGATTTAGAGGTAAAGACAAGTTTGAATATTCTGTCTTATCTTGGGCAGAGTCTGCAGTATTGCCATTTGAGGTGAGGGGCATGATGTGGCCTGGAAGGCCACATCATGTCAGGCCAGATTAGATCTGTGACTTGCTACAGGTACCATGTAAAGCTGTACTAACCTGTTTTATGATCGGGTTGTCATCAACTAAACTATCTCCCTCACCAGGTTTCCTGGTGAGGAGGGTGTATGATATGGACACCCAGCAGGATTAAAAAAAAACCTGTCAAAGGATAGAGGAGCTCCTTGTGAGCCAATGGCCATCCAATTCTAGTGCCCAACTGTGTCTGTGGACATCCTCCTGCAGTTGGGTCAGTATTTTTTAGGAGGTTGGTGGCAGGATTTGCACTCCGGCCACTGCAAAACCCTGCACTCCACAAAACAAGAAAAACGCAAAGAAAATTGAAAACCCACTCCATGGGAGTACCTCCTGTGCAGCTGCCCTCCACAGGGCAGCTCAATATATGATGGGATTGGGGCAAAGCCTTCGGGACCCCCACTCTTTGATAACAGGAGGAAAACCATGTGGTAACTTTCCTGGGTCAGATTGTGGGACTGTGTGTTGGGGTGGTGCTGAGGCGTCATCTGCCTCCTTGGGTGGTCTCCTTGGGTTAACCTGAGGTGGTCCCTTCGGGGGGTGCCTGGAATGTCCTATCCCAAAGAGAGGATGACTACCTGTCTGTATTATCATCTGAGCTCAAGTGTTTGATCATCGGTATTACAGCACTATCTAAGATTCAGAGAATGGATAGTGGCGAGATCATGGCTGGTGGTTTCACCTACTATTGGTCTTGTCACTCTGATGGTTACCATGCCCAAGGAGTTGTTGTCGCTGTGTCCAATAAGCTGACTCCAATGATAATTGAGGTATCACTGGTCAATGAGCATAGTACGAGACGAAGGATTTGTCACTCCTTGGGTGTCATTTCCCTGGTCTCTGGATATGCTCCAACTGAGGTGAGTGATCTCACCGTTGAAGGTGAGCTGCAATACCAATGTCCAAATGCTTGAGCTCAGATGATAACAGAGACAGGTGATCATCCTCTCTTAGGAATTAGACATTCCAGGCACCCACCCGAAGGGACCATCTCAGGTTAACCCAAGGAGGACAACACCTCGTTGTCAGCACCAGCAGCTGACAATTCAGCACCACTCCGACACCCGGGAAGGTTACCCCGTGGTTTCCCTCCTATCATCAAAGATTGGGGGACCCGAAGACTTTGTCCCAATACCTCATCCGGTGAGCTGCCCTGCGAAGGGAAGCTGCACAGGAGTAATCCCACGGAGTGTATTTTCAGATTTTTTTTATGCTTCTGGAATATTTTGTGGAGTGAAGGGTTTTACGGTGGCTGGAGTTCAAATCCTGCCACCAACCTCCTCATCAGAAGTAACCCAACTGCAGGAGGACGTCCACAGACACAGTTGGGCACTAGATATGGAGGCCGTTGGCTCACAAGGAACTCCTCCGCCCGTTGACAGGTTTTGTTCTTCATCCTGCTGGGTGTCCATATCATACACCCTCCTCACCAAGAAACTTCATGGGGGAGACGATTTAGTCGCTGACAACCTGACCATGGAACAGGTTAGTACAGGTTTACATGGTACCTGTAGCAAATCACAGATCTCATCTGACCTGACCTGACAACCTGAACCTGGCAGACAGGTGGTGGTCTATTTGTCTTCTACTGTCTCCTTTCTGTATTGCACCCTCTGCTCTTTCCATTCCTTGTACCCCCTTTCCCCAGGTTTCTGCAGGGCGCACATGGACCACCATCAAACCCCTTGTGATGAAACTCCCAAAATCCAGAACCAATGCTCACCTCTACGCATTTGTTCCTCTTTTTCCCCACCTGGTCTTCAAGACAGATTTTCACCACCATCTCAGATCATCCCCAATCCAAGATCATGATATTTTCTACCCTCGTTCACCCCACAACACTTCCCAACACACACACACACACACACATACACACACACACAACACACACACACACCAAGCCTCCCACTTCCGTATTTCCAGTTTGTACTTCCTAAGTGTCTCTATACCATCCTCTCCACCTCCTGCATCCTGTTCTGTGCCCCATTCCTCCCCACATCCATTGTTGGCCAAGTCTCCCTCTATTTTGTCCTTCAACTCCACTGTTGGTGTTCCCCGCCCTCTCTTTACTGCTCCTTTTTTCCTGTTATGTTGTGATCCCTTCAGTATCTCAGCCCTTTCACAACCCCTGACTATACAAAAAAATTCTCAACCCCACTTCCCTCCTGACCCCACATCCTCAACCCTTCTTCCAAATATTAAGTCCTCAACCCACCCTGCCCCTCACAAAGCTTCATCCCCCTCTGACAACTCTCTGTCTTCTCTCTACACCCCCTACTGCAATACTGCAGACTCTGCCCAAGATACCTCCTGTGCAGCTTCCCTTCGCAGGGCAGCTCACCGGATGAGGGGATTGGGGCAAATTTAAAAACATGATTAATTCACAAACTCGGGATATTCCGTCATCTCATGATCCTTCAGTAAAAATAGCAATTAAGTAAGCTAAAACGACTAAAAAAACAACATACAAGTTTATTCGTAAGGGGAAAATAATATGCAACGGGAACTCCTCGGACAAAGACCTTTATCATGAAATGGGTTTGAGGGTTCCTGGTCGAGTAGTTTAAGAGAAAACCATTGGATAGACAGACAGAGAAACAAATAAACAGAAAAAGTGTATTATTATATAGGATTCTTGAAAAACAACAGAGTTAAACTTTATTTTGCAAGCTATACTACTAATGAGGGCTCACCTTCAATGGCTGGCATTTGTGATGTGCTCTTATCAACCATTTTGTTTCTTGACCAGGTGGAAGCTTCCCAGAGAGTTTTAATTCGCACATTCCTGTCTGCAACTTGGCTAACCCTTCATAACCAACTTTCCAGTCAGCAAATATGGTTAGATTGGAGCTTTCAGGCAGTCCAATCTTACTTAGTTGTGGAACTGAGTGCTGAAGACTTGCATCAAGTTGGAAAGACTTGCACACCATATTCATGTTCATGTGAATTGATTTCTCATCAAACTTAACATGGGACTTCAAATCTATTGTACAGCCATGCACTTTTGCATCTCCTTTTGATTCCAATGAATGCGGAACTCCAGCTTCCTGGATGAAACAGAAGAGAACAAAGTCATCCTTCAAATCTATACTGTAAGAGAGCTATTTGTCTGTGTGTGTGTGTGTGTGTGTGTGTGTGTATCGGCATTTTCTAGGAGATAGCTGAAAGATCTTCGTCAAACTTTCAGAGGTTCATCAGTGAATGCTGAGGAGCTTTTTAGGCAAAAAATAGTTTGAAAATTTTGAAAAAACAAAAGTATGATTTTTTGGGGGGGGGGGGGGGTGGGGATTTATTTTAATCGCTCTATAGTGCCTAAGACTTTGCAGCTATGCCAAAGATGATATTAATGATATTAAATGATGAAACCCCATTTCTTAGTGGATGTAGGGAAATGTTTAAGTCACACACAAAAAAAATAGAGAAAACAAAACAAATTGATTTCTTCAAAATTCCACCAGGATTAGAACATCAACGAGGGGTACTCCTGCTTGATCATTATAAAGGAATTTCCTTAGTAGAAAATACAGTTTTTACAAAGCAAGGACGGTTTTGTCGATTAAAATTTTTTTTTATATTTGCAATATCTATGATGATCAGTTAGTTATACGAATTAAGTGTGAAAATTGTCCAAATCAAACTTGCACAAGCAATATCTATGAGTATTTCCCAATATTTTTGTTGCAGTAGAAAATGTGTGATATTACCCCACAACTGTGAATTGAATAGCGAGGTTAAGCAATTGGTTCACTTCTGTTTGTCCGTCTGTCCATCCACAAACGTCAGTTTATGATCGAGGAACAACTAAATTTCAACCGAATGGTATATTTTAAACATGAATCAGAAAACGAACCTGTAGTTTAGCTGTACTTTGGCTCTGAATTTGTCCTAATCGTATATGTGCAGAGAGGAATGAGATAATTTTTTTACTTTGTCTGCCTACATCCATCAAAATTGAAAATCATTCCAAAGAGGAAACTTACTGTTCTTAAAGACGTCATAAAGGTCACAAACAACAGGAATGAATAATTGATGTAACATGTTAAACAACATCGAGAATTCCTTTGAAATACAAGTCCCCAAACAGTCGCAATGAATGTTCGGGAGAAAGAAGAGGAGGAAGAAGAAACTCTAATGCACCATGTTTGGTCTATTTGGTAAAATAAAGGAAAAGCAATATTCATTTACTGATATACTTTGAAGACGAGAGATGATATACTTTTTAAAGGTTATGGGGGGGGACAGTCAAAAAAACCACTGGTGGGATGGACGTCACGTGGTGACGCCTATCCATGATAGGATGGATCTGTGATGTTTTATGGAATGGTGGCGCATTATTTGTTGCAATACCGATGTATTGTTTCTGTTATTGAATATATTGGTGTTCTGTCCGAGTACTGTCTGATAAGACAGACAGACAGACCGTCAGATGGACGGACGGAAAGATGGAGAGCAAACCTATAGTCCCCTCCATTTAAACCAGTAGAGGGCTAATAAGGTGGTGTATAATACACTGACATCTGCAGTGGTAAACCTCTGGATTATTTTTTTCTTTCAACTTTAAAGTCTCTTTTATTTCAATTGAATTAATACTTGAACATCATAGAACACAATTCGCCTTTTTGCCACTTTCTAAACCCCTCCATTTAGCAGTACTTGGCCATGTTATATAAGGTGGTATATAAGACACCATCAATGACGCTAAACTTCTGTAATTTTTTTAATACGACCTTAAAAATCATGATTTTAATTCAATTGAATTATATACAGTACTTGAATACTGTGCATGGTGAGGTGTTCTATGAACTCTCTAGTTTTGAAGTGTTTTTGAAAAAAGCTTTGTTTCATTATATTGTTTTCTGCGTTCAGTAGAAATGGGATGTTGGATGCCCAAATTGATTTAATTTAGCACAATCTATATTAGTCGCATAATTAAGGTTTGGAATGATTAATTCAGAAATAAGGTTTAGTTTTATTGAAATAATAATAATAACAATAATAATAATAATAATAACTAGAGAGTTCATGCAACACGATACCCCACACATTGTTACTTAAATTTTAATAAAATAATGATTTTAACGATCGTTAAAAAAATTCCCAAAGTTTAGTGCTATTGAAGTAGTCCAGAAACATTCCTGAATACTACCCTTTTACATCACCCCTTTGAACCTTGACTTAAATTGAAGTACTACAAAACTGGAGGTTCGTGGAAGTATTATTACAGACGATTTGTGTACTGCAGTGTTGAAGTCAATAATTAAATTTAAATAAAATAAAGATTGTAAAAGTCATATAAATAAATTTATTTCAGAATTTACTGCCATTTCCCGCAGTGTCTATTATTACATTTGTTATCTAACACATTACATTTGTTATTTGTGCCTGTTCTATGTGTCCATTATGACGTCCTTAAGAACAGTAAGGTTCCTGTTTGGAATGATTTTCAATTTTGTTTGACTGTCAGGCAGGCAGATAGAGTAAAAATATTTTCTCATTCCTCTCTGATGCATGATCAGGATGAATTTTGAGCCCAAGTACTGTAAAACTGTAAACTTGTCCTCCTATTCATGTTCCGATTTGTGATCAAAATATAACATTCGCTTTAAATAAGTTGTTTCTTGATCATAAAATGACGATCATAAACTGATGACAGACAGACAGACTGACAGACATGAACCAATTGCTTAACCCCGCTTTTCGCTTCGCATCCGCGGTGTAGTAACAATAATAAGTAGAAGGGCACTGGGTAGAGCGCTTACCTCCGCCACACAATGCGTGATCCATGAGAACATATCGGGACCAATACATTTTTCAAATATCATGCTAAATGTCGTTTTTGGCCCTATCTCTCAATGGTGAAGAATCAATTTAAAAATTAAATAATTCTCGTATCCAGTTCTGGAAATTGATCATCATCCAAATTGAATCGATTTGTCCTCGTCACACACCCAACCTGTCCACTAAGTTTCATCTGAACTTTTTGAGATATTGTGCTATTTATTAGTTTAGCCCTATCTCTCAGTGGTAAAGAATCACTTTAAAAATTCTCGTAGTCGGATCTGGATCTTCACAAAAATCGAATCTTTTCATCCTTGTCACACACCCAACCTGACCACCAAATTTCATCCGGATCCATCCACAACTTTTTGACATATCCTGCACACAAACAGACAGACAAACAAACAGACAGAAAGGGGTGAAAACATCACCTCTTTCACCTTCGGTGATGGAGGTAATAATAATGATAATAATAATAATACAGAAGTGGTAAACACTCAGTAGTGTCCAACGCTAATGGTGCATAACAAGCACACTTACAATGGAGCTCTCTGTGTAATCTGTGTTTGATTCCAGACCCATGCAAAAATCAGATCCAGTCTAATGTCAGGCTTAGCCAGTAAGTTCCTGAAAGACTTGGGCCAAAATTCCCCCTTGGTCGACGCCATGTGAAGATGTAATTAATTAAGCTATTTAATAAGTTACAGCAGTACCTGTAGTAGTTGTAGGTAGGAACTCGGTACAGGCTTTGCAATGCTTGGTAACACAGCTGGTAAAGAGGGGAAACTAAAGGTGAGGTAACTCACCCATCTGTCTTGACATGCATTGCAAGGGAAGTGGCAAAACAGAGGGTACATTTATCTCCTTCAAAGGATTGGTCCATTATGCCTTTAAAACAAGTGTTTTGGAAACTATAGGGAACTAAATGATTGATTGGGAAATGTTCTGGACCAACAGCGGGGACCAAGGGGTTTGAAGGGGTTTGGGGGGGGGGGAATAGCGAAATGAAGGGAATAATACACCCGAGCGGGTTTGACGGTCAGCTCTGTACTATCTAGAACAGAAACAGGATATTATAAACAGGGCCCCATGACAGAGGTACGAGAAACTAGTTGGTCAAATTAAATCTTCTTAATAATTCCTATGAAACCCATGATGCATTATTGCCGTCCGATGCTTCCTTATAGGCCATTCGGCCAATCGGTCATTTTGCACTTGATGACCCTGTAACCTTGACCCCGAGGGGAAAATGCAAAAAAGGGCTCAGACGATTTATAGAGAGCAACTAGTAATATCATTGTGTCAAGTTAGAACTCAGTCGGCCTAGACGTCTTGGAGGAGGTAGAAAAATAAAAATTGTTGACAGACGGACGGACCTGTGGACATCGAACAGTTTTATTAGGTCAGCAAGCTGACCTAATAAAGAAAATGCAGTGCTGGAGACAGAGACTTAGACTTGGGGCAGAAAGCAGCGAGAGAAGCCACAATGATCTACAATGAAGCAGCACTTGTGAAGAGCGCTGGGCAGAGCTGGATCAAGTCTAGCAAGCAGCATATTCAGCTTCTAAAGATAGCTGAATCATGAGCCTAATTTTCTGAATTTGAAGCCAGACAAACCACAGCAGAGACTGACCTTGCATATGTTTGTTTACATGCATGCAATATGAAAACAAATAGTAGTTTATGCTTTCACCAAATATTAATCTGATAAATTAATTGTGTGATATAAAGTGGGAATATAAACTGTCAGTGAAGAGGGAATCATACAGAAAAATTGGTACGTCTTTATGGAGTCAGCATAATTGCAAACCTTCACTTTTGTGTATATGAAAACGATCCGCCTAGTGTAAGAATCGATCGGAAAAAAGATCAAGTGGGAGCTTTGTTTAATAGAGAATGAATGAATATATAATCTTTGTTTTACTTATGTGCAGAGACAAATCGTTTAGAGAGAGGAGGAAGTTTTGTATAAATAAATAAATAAATAAATAAAGGATACCTGCACATACATTGCAATGGAAGCATTTGCATCAAAGTATTGTTCAAATCTCATTGCAATGTTTGAACACATGTGTTGTTTATCATAAGCATTAACATGAGGAGGATGGTGGAAACATCCATTCATCCTCTTTAAACACAAGTATTTGTCCCGTATACATTGCCTCATGTTAGTGTTTGCATTGTACATTTTGCATCTGACTGCATTTATCATTATGCATCCTATTTCTCTGGAATACAATAAATAAGAAATGCATTTTTTAAAATGTTGCATTCTGCTTGAAATATCACAGTATGCCAAATTTATTTCATTTAAGTGAATAAGTGCATTTCATTAAATCGATTCCAGACAATATATTGAAGATTGAAATGTATTTTGTAGCATTTGATTTACCTGTAAAAAAACGCATTTATTTTTTGCCCTCAACAGCCATTTTACTTGGCTGCCCAGCTGTAGGTTTCCCATCAGTTGCAGGTCGCACTTTCCAGCTTTCAACTTAGCAGAACTGTGGTAATCATTCTTCCAATCAGCAGTCATGATGAGGACAGAGTTCTCTGGCAGCCCAGCATTTGTAAGCTCTGGTACGGAGTGCTCAAAACTAGATTTTAGCTTGAAGGATGCACAGATAGTCTCAATCTTCAAAATTACTAGTTTTCCATTGTAATTAAAATGTGACTTCAGGTTAATATCACATCCACTTCTTGTTGCACTCCCGTCTGCTTTTATGTGCCTTGGTACTCCAACATGCTATCAGAACAAAGAAAATATCATCTCATCAAATAACATAAAATAAAAGCAACATCATGTTAAAATAACAACAGTATCATCCTGATGATGACTATCATCATCATAATAATCATCATCTTCATCTGATGAATGATGCAAAATAACATCCAGATAACCCTACGTCAAAGTGGCAACCCGTCCAGTATTGTAACCCGAACCAAAAAACCGCTTCTGAAGAAATGACGCTCCTTATAGAGCATGGTCATGATCCAGATACCCACAAGATATTTAATAACAGTTCCCAGGACGCTCATTAATGTTGAAAGATAAGCTTTTTTGTTACATATTTAGGCTTATCACATTGTTAATTGTGGGTGCACAGTCGAACATACTGTGAAAGAGACTTCGCATCTTAATCTTTCCTGCCCTCATTCCAGAAAAAAAATTACTTGAAAACTAACAGCAAAATGTGAAAAATAACATTTCATTAAATGATGTGGAGAAATTGTGATGGTTAAAATAAATAAATAGATAAAAGCTCCTTTTTAGCCTGGAGGTCTAGTTCCACCAGTTAACTTGAGGGTCATCGGTTGGCTTCAAAATAACTGTGTCAGTCCTGAATAATGACATAGCCTATCACCAATCTTGACTGAAATCTTAGCTCTCAAATGTTATGCCCACCCACAAAGACCTGATTTCACACCATGATGATACAACTTGGGACACAGCTTGAGACAGATAAATACCTGGGCTGACAAAAAAAAATTTTAAACAAAAATCGAAGCTTGTGGAGGAGCTACAATATAGAACAATCAGAACATAACAGAACAAAAAGAACAGTAGAAGGAGAAGAGGAAACACACCAAAAGCAGGGTTGAGGGACAAAATGAAGACTTGGAGAGATGATGGATGTGGGGAAGAATGAGGGCTCGGGGAAGACACACAGGGTGGACAAGATGGATACAGAAGCAAAAACTCTCAGAAAGGAAAAACTGGGAACTTGGGAAGATGTTGGAATTGGGGAGGGTTAACAGGAGTAGAAAACATCAGGTTTTGGATGGTGGATGATCTGAGATGGTGTTGAACAGCTGTCTTGCAAGCCTGGAGGGAATATAATCATGAGATTGAAGACAATGCGGAAGTTGGTTCCACAGGTGGGAAATACGAGGAACCAATAAGTGGAGATATGCAGTGATTCTGGATTTTGGGATTTTCACCAGAAGGGAGTTTCTGGCAGACTATGTGCACCCTGCAGAAATATGTGGGGTGGGGGTCACAAAAGTAGCAGAGGGTGCAAGACCAGAAAGGAGGTGGTAGAATACAGAGAGACCACTGACCTATCTGTGATGTGAAAGTGATAAGCGCAGAGACTCAGTTTAATTGTGAAGATTCCAATGATCTTGAAAGCCAGAGTTTCCACGACATCAAGCTGAGCAAGAAGTGAGGCAGGAGCACCAGCCCAGAGGGGAGAGCATTACTTCATCGAGTATGGCCATTAAGACCTTGTTGATGAATAGTGCCAAGGAAAGACTTTGCAAGATGGGAAATCCCCAGGTATTGACTGGCTTTGGAGGCCAATATAGAAGTGTGGTTTGTCCAATAAAGATCACAAATGATAGTGAGGCCCACACATTTGAGTGACTGAACTTCCTCAAGAATATTGTTAAGAAAGTAGATGGGAGGGTTTGCAGATGGTCCTTTCGGAAAGATAGTGTGAGTGTGTGAGATTTTTCACAATTGAAAGACATATTCCAAGTTTTGACAAGTCTGTAATTCTATCAATATTTGCAGAGAGGGAAAAGACTGCTCGTTTTACCAGAGTGCCTGAGTGGCAGAAATGTTTGATGAAAGATCTTTCTTTTTTTAAAGATGCATGGTAACTATATAACTCAAATATACTTCTTGGTCAGACAATTAACTACGCCTTTTGAGTTAAATTCCGTGCAAGCATCTGCAACCAAATGCAACTGTCCTAAATATGCTGTGGTTGAGAAATGCAGCCTCCTTCACGAGGTATATGGCAGACCTGGTGTATGATGAAACAGAACACCAAGATTATTAGGGATGAAATGCCTTAATCACCGGAAGACCAAGAATATTTGGGTGTATATAAAGAATGATAAGTTACTGTGCTATTCTGACAGGCCAAGTGTTTTAACCTTAACTTTGAAAGCAAAATCCAGGTCCCCAACCCATTGTTCCCTGTCCCTTCTTTTACGAATCACACAGGCTGTTTTCTAGACTCGTAAGTTTCCAGGTCTCTCGGCAGAATAAGCTTTTCACAAACCTTCTTAAAGACTCTGCTACAAAGTTTGACAATCAGTGCGCAGTTCCTAAAGTGTTACTCTATTGAGCAGGCATTTTATGCAGCTGTTTTATTCAACAATTAATCTCTTTATGTCATGTAATTTCATGGGAAGTTTGCAAATGGCATAGTGATTCACAAGGAAGAGCCAACCACCCACTTGATGACAGACCAGTCAACCTCCAATCAGCAAGGCGATTGAATCTAACATTTCAGCTGATCTCAAGTTGCGTCAGTTTTCAATTCCCTTTTCCGACAACAACAAGTTCAGCTTTCACAAAGGTTAATCACCTTTTGGCTTATTATTACTGCTAACCCAACAGTAGATGGAGGCACTGAACTCTCTCTCGATGGAGTGCAGCCTGTGGCTGCTGGTTGCATCATTGGTTGGGACGCGGCTATGCCGCTGATGCAGTGTCCCCCTACCAGTACACTTGTGCTTATTTTGCCGACCTCGGAAGGATGACAGGCTGAGTCAACCTCCTGGTGTATTTTAATTCAGCGGCCAACAGGGATTGAACTCAGGACCCTAGGATCCCAAGCCGCCACCCTAACCACTAAGCCAACACCAGGCTGGCACTGAACTGAAAATAGGACATCAGGAACTTGTCATCTGGGTTCAATAAATCGTATGGCACCTGGCTCTGCTTGATGATCACTCTCCTGTTGGCCGAGGAGGCATTTATGGTTTTCTCCAAGCCAACAGTATTGCTCTTACCAACACTATATAATCAATATTTCCACAAAATCTTAGTATCCCTCAGACAGCATCCTCTCATGTATTCTATTAATCTTCATAAACACTCAGTTGACTTATAAAACAGCCTTTACCATTTTACTGATGATTCTTATCTCTGCTGACCAATGCCTCTCCCAGTTCAGTGATGCCTGGTGTTGGCTCAGTGGTTAGCGTGGCTGACTTAGGATCCTAGGGTCCTGAGTTCGACCCCCGTTTCCACTGAATTAATACCAGGTGGGGTTGACTCAGCCTGTCATCCTTCCGAGGTCAGCAAAATGAGTACCAATGTACTGGTAATAGGGACACTGCATCAGCGGCATAGCCGCATCCCTAACAATGATGCAACCAGCAGCCATAAGGCTGCACTCGAAAGAAAGAAAAAAGTTTAATGACATCATAAGACAAGTGCTTACATCTCCCTCTGCTCCATTTTGGATAAAATCTCAACTTTTTCCATCCACATGGAGCTTCATAATTGCTAGAGAAGAATTTCTGTACTCACTCACTAAAATGATAGTCACTTCAATCCTCTAATTCAATAGCCAACCACTCCTACAGATGCAGTCTCCAGATCACTTCAGTTTCACCATCTGTTTATACACTTCCTTTGGCTGATTATGCAGCCATGCCAACATTTCAAGGCAGATGTCACCTGAGCATTTTTTGTTCAGACAAATCCTTTCTTACAGCTCGAATTTCTCACAGCTTGAAAAAGCTTAATTTGCAGTTCCTTACAATGGACTGGGGCTCCACCCCTCCTCCACACATTTATGGGTGTCACTGAATCTAAATCCCTTTATATCTTTAGCATTTCCCACAAAGAGGCCCAAAACAATGGTGTTCTTATATTTCAATGCAAACAGATTGCCAGCCTTGTAAACCTCAATCACATTTTCTCTACAGAATGAACTAGGCTTGTTGAGACAGGGAGAACAATGGATGCCATCAACAGGATGTTGATTGAGGTATGTTAACTACCGTGGAAAGCAAAAAGAAACTGAAACTTCGGGTATTAACCCTTAAAAGGAGAAAAGTCGTTTTTACCTATTTGCCATACTCCCCTCAAGGTTTGCCTCCACCCTTCCCTTTGAGTGGATGTCAGACTGGATTGTCTTTGTGGTATGGGTGTGACATAGGTGTTGTGTTGGAGAGGACGAGTGTGCTCGTTAATTTGGTGTTTGGGTTGGGATTGAGTGGTGAGTGTGTGGCACAGGAAAGATGGGGATATTTATTTGCCTCATTCTGTGTTGAGATTTCCTTGCATCCCAACGCATGATGTTTTTTATTGGCTAATTAAATAGATACCACTCAAGAGAAATATTTTCCATCTCTGGCCAACCAATATTGAAATGGCATTAAATAAAAGTCCTTTAGCTTATTGATCATTTTTACCATTTGATATCCCAAAGCTGCTAAACTACAGTATTTCGACAATTTTTCAAGGTTATTACAAACCATGAGCTCAATATTGATTAGGCTGATCTATATACGTATTTTGTTGAAGTGTTTATACATTATTCTTTCACGGCCGAACCGTAGTACCTAGAGGCCACAAATTTTGGGTGTAGGTACTTCAGAATCTGGGAAAGGTTTTAAGCGACCACACGCTGGTCTTGACATCCATTTTGAGGCCACCAAAGGCAGATATAAAGTGTATATTGGGATGTGGGGTCAGGCAGTGCTGCCGCCGGCTCACAACAAAGAGGTAACCATGATGAGGCCAATAACTCCATTGCTTTTAAATGTCCAACACATTGCAAAACCACTGCTGGGTATCTCCCCCTCTCCCCAATCCCCACCCCAGGCAGCTCTGGGTGGCCTCTACTAGTTAAACATATGCCACTCAATACCAAAACTAGCAATCTCTGGTGAGGTAATGCATGGCCTGATGAATTTTTAACTTTCATTGATGTTTGCAATCAGACTGTCAACCCAAATAGATGATAGAGGGTGGGATGCCATGTTGTAATTATGGAAGTCCACTTTGTGAAAACTGACAGGGAAAAGGGGAGGTGGGGTGTGAAAGGTTCAATTTCTGCAAACATAGTGTTTCATTGACTCGTGTATTTACACTGTAAATGCTTTCATCCTTTTCTGACAGAAAAAAACCTCAACTTTCCACGTCTCTCTACTTCCATACATCTCACCTGACTCATAAACGGAAGGTTCACATTTTTAGTTAACATTTTCAACTGATTATTAAGTAGGCTTCTGCTCTTGACACACAAAACATAATTTCATTAATTCTTTCACAATTCGGAAATAAGAGGATATTATTATTATTATTCCTCAACCAGTAAAGTTAACTTGTGATGTTTTACCTGAAGAGGTTGACAGACATTTTCCATTTGCAACAACCACTTGGTGTGGCTTCCAGGGTACAGGTTTCCCACAAGTTTGAAAATGCACTTGCCAGCCTGAAAATCAAAAGAACCTTGACGGTTATTCCAATCTGCAGCAATGTTTAGTCTGGTCTCCTCCGGCAATCCAGTTTTCAGGACTTGAGGAATAGAATGTTTTAAAGCAGCATCGAGTTGAAAAGGACTGCAGATTACTTCAATGTCCATTTCAGATGACTTGCCATCATACATCAGTTGGGATTTTATGTTCAAAGAACAACCCATCATCTGTGAAAAACCTTTGCTCTCCATTATTCCTGGTACTCCCCAGTCCTGAAAGTGTCAGCAAAACGGGTCAATTATGCTTTACCAAATATAATAATAATATATTTAACTACCTTCCACTAAATGCAACAAATATCACCTCATTGTTTAATTTAACAGAGCACTTTTATTGCATAAACTTTATTGTACCAAATCCTTAATTTCTAATATTTCAATAAAGTGCAGGGTGTTTCAAAAGAAACAGTGCAGTAGAACTTAACACCTCTTGCACAAAACGATGTCTTTCAGAAAAAATTGCGTATTTATTGTCAAACACAACAAATACATATTTGAGGAAACAGAATATTTGATTTTGAAAACTATTGAGCAGTTGCAGCAAACATTTTCATTTTAAAACCAGAACGACAATCTTCGACATCGTGACATCACCTGATATGCATCTGTCCACATTATTACATCATGATACTTACTTGTACCAAGTTCGATTTAAATCCCTGAACCCAGATTTAAAATATTGAATAATTGTCTGCCAGACCATGTGTCCACCATAATCAGGTTGAAATTTAAAACATATATTCCACATGTCTACGAGATCATCACTGTGACATTTCACATCGATTGATGAAGCTGTTCAAGAGAAAGATTTTTGAAAGAATTTCGTTCAAACCAATATGGCTGCCAGACCGTGTGACCCATTAATTATTTGTAAACACCCTAGTATCCCCAAGGCTTGGGGAACATGGAGGTGAAGTTTCCCCTAGATCTGTCAAACCGTTCTGGAGAAGAATATTTTAAAATGTTTATTCTTCAAAAAATCATCACTGCCAAACCATGTGAATTATGACTTCATGGGTGGAGAACTGTTCGTTCCTCATGGATAGTTCATCATACCTGTAAAGTTTCGCCCGCCTCAATCTGTTCGGCCATTTCGGAGAAAAATATTTGAAGGTTTTATGTTAAAAACAAGATGGCTGCTGAACCATGCAACCGATAACGTCATCAATTTTTTTTGCCAATTACAATTTATCCCGAGATGACCCTCAAACATTTTCATACTGATCGGACAAAGCGTTTGACATATGGAATTATGATGTCATAACGAAGACAAGAATGGCATCATCAAAAAAAAGATCATCACTTGTTTCCCATGGGGAGTACTTCACATGTGCCAAGTTTCAATTTTTCCCATGAAACAGTTTCAGAGATACAGAGGTCCAAAGTTTTTCCTTTTTTCCAACATGGCTGCCACAGCACATGATCTATGATGACGTCATAGTTATCACAAAAACATTCTACATGAGTCGTCACATCTATGGTGAAAATTTCATGAAATTTCTCAAGGAATCACAAGGAAATTAGACCCAGGTGGAGGCCATTCAGCTCAACATGCCTGTGCCACATCAACACCACACCAATTCATCAACACCAGATCAAATAAGAAAAAAATTTTTTTTTTTAATGAAGGGTTATTTGTGGGGTTTTGGTAGTTTTTGTAGTTTTTTGTTGTGTTTTATCTTTCTTTTCAGGGGAGGGGGCATGGGCTCGGGTAAAAAAAAAACACCATGAACCACACAAACACCCCTTGACGAGAACCCCACCAATACTTTGTACACATGCACACAATCACCCATCAATGATAAATTGTTGCTGCTCAGCAAAGTTTGTGGGCACCAGAACAGACTCCCACGGAGCAGGATACGATCATTGAGAGTGTCATGCACATAATCTGGGAGCTAACAGAGATTTGTATTACAGCTCAAGTACAAAAGGTTTGAGAGCTAAACTCATCAGATGGTGGGATGGGGACCTCCGAATGACCATTCTTAAGTTTTCAATTGGTGCATTAAGTAGGGGGCGCTGCTTAAAGTACCCCCGCAAAGTCAGTTATATTACAGTTTTTGAGTACATCGATCAAACTGGTGCCAAAAGTTTCATGTTTTTTAATTTATTTTTTTGGAAACTTGTCGAGGCTCATGTGAGAGCTAACACACAACCAACATCAAGGGAGGACATGAGACAAGAGGGGAGGGAGTGGGAAGGACAAAACAGTGGGGAACAGAGACATTAGGAGATCTGTGGAAGGGAGAGGGATGGGACGGGGAACATGGGGAATACAAGATGGACATACAGGGACTTTCAGGAAGGAAAGCAGGAATTTGAAGGAGGTGGGCTTGGGTGGATTATCGGGGGTAGAAAAGATCGAGGATTTGGATGGGGGATGATAAGAGGTGGTGGTGAACAGCTGTTTTGAAGGCCTGGAGGGAAGAATGGGAATGAATAGAGTGAGGGAGTTTATTCCAAAGGTGGGGAAAAAGAGGAATGAAAGAGTGAAGGTGAGCAGTGATTCATGATTTTGGTAGTTTTACAAGAAGGGGTTGTTGGCAGACCTTGAGCACCCTGCGGAAATGTGGTGGGGACAAATCGCAGAGAGAGAGCAGGGGGGGGGCGAGGCTGGAGAGGAGACGGTAGAAGACAGAAAGACCACCGACCAGCCTGCGGTGATTGAGTGAGAGGCCCAAAGACTCAGCCTCATTGCGGGAGATGCCAATGATCCGAAATGCCTTGGTTTCTACAGCGTGAAGCCGAGAAAGGTGGAGGCAGGAGCACCAGCCCAGAGGGGAGACCCGTACTCCATCAGGCTGCAGACAAAAGCTTTGTAAGTGGTCAGGAGCTCAGGTGGGCCGAGGAAGGACTTTGCACAACGGAGGATTCCCAGTCGGCGACTGGCTTTGGAGGCGAGGTTTGAAATGTGGCTTTTCCAGGAAAGATCATGGCAGATAGTGAGACCCAGAAGCTTGAAAGAAAGGACTTCTTCCAGAGGATTGTTGAGAAAGTGGATGGGGGGGGGGGGTTCTAAACGGTCCTTTCGAAGAGACATTGTGAGAGTGTGAGATTTGTCCAGATTGAAAGACATGTACCACGTGTTGGACCAGTTTGTGATTTTATCCAGATCTGCAGTGAGCGAAGAAGCTGTTGCTTGCCGGTCTGAGGGATGACCGATGGTACGGCAGAGGGTGGAGTCATCAGCAAAGAGATTATAGAGGATTTTCCAGAGAGTGGGAGAGATCATTGATGAAAACCAGAAAAAGAACAGGGCCCAGAATGCTACCTTGAGGACTCCAGCCTGGACAGGAAGAGGGGATGAAAGAACTCCATTTAGGGCCACACGGTGACTGTGACAGGAGAGGAAGTCTGCGAGCCATGAGTGGAGATGGCCTTGGATACCATAGGAAAAGAGTTTGGTGAGCAGGGCAGGGTGCCAGACTGTGTTAAAAGCACGTGATATGTCCAGGTATACGGCTCGGATTTCCTGTCTGGCATTGAGGACCTCCAGCCATTGTTGGGAGAGCAGAAGCAGCCTATCCAGGGTAGAGTGACCTGGTCTGAAACCAAATTGA
>CM068958.1:147199582-147216784 GCA_035128595.1 Eptatretus atami
AGGGCTGGGATGGAGGCTACAGGACAATAGGCCAAGCAGCTTGGTGAGAAGCAACAACTGTTGGACGAAATATTAGAAAATGGAAGAAGTTCAAGATAACAGTCAATCTCCCCGGTCTGGGGGTCTCCATGCAAGGATTCTCACCCGTGGAGCCTAAATGATCATGAGAGGTGAGGGATCAACACCAGAAACTACATGGCAGGACTGGTCAATGACCTGAAGAGAGCTGGGACCACAGATCAGAAAACTTAAGTAACACACTACGCCATCATGGATTAAAATCCTGCAGCACACGCAAGGTCCCTGCTGCTCAAGCCAGCGCATGTCCACCCGTCTGAAGTTTGGCCAATGACCATCGGGATGATCCAGAGGAGGAATGGCGAGAAGGTCATGTGGGTACTGATGAGACCAAAATTAGAGCTTTTTGGTGTTAAACTCCACTCGCCCGTGTTTGAGAAGGAAGGAAGCGATGAGTACAAACCCCAAGAAACAACCATCCCAACGTGAAGCTGGTGGTGGAAACATCATTCTTTGGGGATTGCTTTTCTGCAAGGGGACAGGACGACCTGCACCGTATTGAGGGGAGATGGATGGGCCAGTATCGCCGAGATCTTGCCCAACAACCTCCTTCCCTTCAACAAGAGCAGTTGAAGATTGGGCGATGCTGGGTCTTCCAGCATGACAACGACCCGAAACACCAAACAAGCCAGGGCAACTAAGAGTGGCTCCGTTAAGAAGCATCTCAAGGTCCTGGAGTGGCCTAGCCAGTCTCCAGACCTGAACCCAATAGAAAATCTGGAGGTGCTGAAACGTCTGTGTGCCCAGCCGACAGCCCCGAAAACCTGAAGGATCTGGAGAAGCATCTGTATGGAAGTGGGCCAAAATCCCTGCTGCCATCTGTGCAAACTGGTTAAGAACTACAGGAAACGTTCTTGATCTCTGTAATTTGCAAACAAAGGTATTCTTACAAATATTAAATTCTGTTTTATCTGATGTATCAAAATACTTATTTCATGCGAATAAAATGCAAATTAATTATTTAAAAATCATTTACATGTGACTTTTCAGGATTTTTGATGTTAGATTCCGTCTTTCACAGTTGAAGGACTATGATAAAATACAGACCTCTACATGCTTTGTAAGTGGGAAAAACCTGCAAAAATCGGCAGAACACTCAAATACTTGTTCTCGCCCAACTGTATATACCGGGGTAGTGGCGTGCGCCTGTACATCCGGCTAACTCGGAGGCTTGGGTTGGAGGTCGCTTGAGGACGGGGGCTCTGCGCTGGGCCCCGCGCTATGAGAGGTGTAGGCAGCTCGCGAAATCATGGCGAACACCCCAATCCTTATCCCTGTGTCGTAAGAGAGCGACCAGGGTTGCGTCAGGAAGGGCATCCGGCGTAAAACCTGTGCCAATCAGTATCGGAGGGATGATCACTGTGCGACCCACTAACGGAAGCAGCCGAAAAGACCGGAAAGAAGAAGAACAACACATATATATTATATATATATATATTATATATAATATATATATCATAATTACTATATATTGTTACGGTTGTGGAAATTTCACAAGAACACCATTCAGGTCCCCAGGAGGTCAGTTATTTCGGGTAAGTGTGATTGTTTCCAGGTTTAAGAATTCACCCACCATGTATAAAGGGGCATTATTTGTTGTGCCGGGCTGTGCATTCTTTGAGTTAGCGTTATTCTGTTGTCGTTATTCTAAAACAAAACAGCATTCTTCAACGACACCATCAGCGCCAACCACACTGCAACCACGCCACCTCCACCACCACAACAGCATCCTCAGCAAACCACGCCATCCCCACCCACAGCGCACAACACGACCATCTCAACCACCACGCCATCTCCACAAACACCGCATAGGAGCACATTCTCCAAAAAGGGACGACCCTCCTCGTGACAGAACCAAAGAGCCAACCGAAACTCTCCTGGAAATTTTCCCTCAGAACGACGGGAAGAAAAAAGAATTGTCGGTTATCAGACCAAAAGAAGCCAACGAACCTCTCATGGGTAATTTTCCCTCAGAATGACGTAAAAAAGATTGCGGGTATCAGACCAAAAAGAAGCCAAGCCGAAACCTCCCCGGGAATTTTCCCCCGCACGCCGAGAAGGAGAAGGAGCAACGGCTCCGGGGGCTATTTAAGGGGGCCGCGTTGGAAGCCTGAGAAGGGATTGCAGTTGGTGGTGGCGAGGTGGGTGAGAGAGTCTCTCTTCCCTTGGTCTACTTGGCATGTTTGGAGGCGTCGTTGGAAGTCCAGAGAGTTGAGTTGGGAGCTGGGTGGAGTCCCGTCGAGGCACGGGCAGAGACATCGAGGGTCGCCGACCCAAAAGGACCATCGGGGTCACCACGAAAGGGGCGAAGTAACCTGCCACGGTCCGCCAGAGCGCCCTCGCCGCTTCATCCCGACTACCGAGCAATCATAAAGGCTTACCGAGCCGGTGTTTCTCTTCCCTTTCTTTTCGAGGGTTTTTGCAATGGAAGTCTGTGGCCGCCTTGTCCTTTAAGTAGTTGAATGAAACTCAAGTTGGCATGCTGCATGTAAAATAGATATCCGGCATGGAGCGTCTTTTTGCTCGTGTCTTTGGTCCCTTACCCCATTTCATGCATACGTGTACAAATATTATGTCCCCTTTGTTGGAATATTCACGCTGCTCGTTGCGTCCCTTCCTCCATTGAACTGCCGTAATTGCATTTCGAATAAGTAGCTTGGTTTTTAAAACCGATAAGATAAAAATCGGCGTCCGACGGGGCTTGCGAATATATAAAACTGCTCGGGCAATTGCAAAACGGAACGAGCTGCTAAAGCGGCTCGTTTTCGTGCAGGCTCCTTAGTGTAAATCCCCGGATTTCTGTCTGCGTGATAATTAGGATACATCGGACAATTCGGTGGATCAACCCTGTCGTTGCGTGGACAGAAGAGTTGGCTGATTCTTATGGTGTGGTAAACGACACCCGTAGGCCTGGGTTTCGGCGTTGATCCGCAAAAGCTGCGAAAGGATTGCCCGTTCGGGGGCGCACGCGGCCGCAATTAGCTAAATGGCGGTCGTCCGCACGCACGGAGTGGCGAGAATCCACAACAATATATACACATGTAATATATATAGTAATATATAAATAATATATATTATACATAACATATACATACAACATAATACATATTATATATATATATATATTATTGTTGTACATTTTTCTCCCGCGGCGTGCGCACGACCGCGTCTAACCATAGCGGTCGCTTCGCCCAGCCGACGGACCAATCCAGTCGTGGTTCCGGCCATCAACGCCGGAAAACCAGCCACGGTGTGTTTTTAAGCACACCACAACCTTGTCCCACTCTACCCGCGCGCTACAGCGTCATCACCGAATTGCGTAACCTCATATTAATCGCAGCGGGTATGACTACGAAGAGATTGTATCTCAACGGGACCGTCTTGGAAACGAGCGCTTAAGCAGGTTGCTTCCTTGGTATAACTGGCGTTATATCGCGCCCAGTCCGTTGGACCAATCCTTACCGGCTATTTAAAACAACTATACCGAGAAGCAAGATGGCAGCTCAATTAGGAAAGAGGACCAACGAACAGGTTTTACATTCACACAAGGACATTTATTGCTAATAAAAGTCGTAAGCAGGCATGGCACGTATGCAATTTATACAAGGCCAACACGCAGACGGAGAACTACAAACCGTTCTACCACAATCAACTGAAACGTTGTTACTACTGTAGGACACGGGCCCCACGGAACAACACGTACACACACAGCACACCCAAGAAATGGTGGCTGAGGCTTAATTAACGAGCTTCAGCTCGGAGGACAGGATGAGCTGAAAACCCACGAACCTATCTCGAACCTCTCCACCTCGTGTGATCTTCAGTTGTTCGGACCCGGGCTCCAGCGAGAGCGAGCTGATCCCAATCGCTTGTGAGCGCCGATCCCTTTCCGAGCTCCCGCGAATCCTCCCGCCGGCTTCTCAAAACACGTCTGGTGGAGACGAGGGCGCCGATCTTCTCGTCGATGCAGCCGCTTCCCGAGGAAACCACCCTCGCCAGAAGAGGCCGACGCAGTCGCACCAAGCCGGGAACCAAACGGAGAACCAAGCAGCTCCATGAACCAAGAAGAAGAAGAAAGGAATAAGAAGAAGAAGAAGAAGGAAGAAGCCACCATTCGCAGCATCAAGCCGAGGCAAACCCGGGCTCAACTTTCTTCCAAACAAAGCGCTCTTCAAAAAGCATACCGAGCCAAAACAGCACCCGAAGCTCTGCTTGAACAACTCCTCTGCCAGAAGCAAAAAGCTTCCGAAGGCCTCAACCCTAACCCAAGCCAAACAGGACCCTGAATGGTCTTGCTGAACGACGCAGCCCTTAACTCCCGACGAACCCAGAACAAAGAAAAAGGATCTCCTCTTTATCCTTCTCTGCCCCCTGCCCCCGCCACCCGGCGTGACTCATTGCCCTCGTGATCCATCCCCCGCTCAATCCGGTGGGAGGGAGTGTGACGTCATGAATCACGGGACGGAAGGGGCTTCTTCTTCCTCTTCGCGAAGAGGGGGAGGACGTCTCCATGGTCGTTCCCTAACTATGGAAATCGATCCGCCAGCGCATCTAATCGATTTCTAACACATTCTAAACAAGAGGTGAGCACTCTAGGAACAGAGCACAAAGCACTTGATCGACATAGCTTGACTAAAGGAACCTGTATGTTGTGTGCAATCGAATCCCAAATTTCGTAAACACTACCCCCTCCCCTTTTACGACTCGTCCTGAGTCGTCAAAATTTTCGCTGTGACCAGCATGTGTAAAGTTTCCCCTTGTACGTTCTTACCTTCGGATCCCTGAGTTGCGACATTCTTTATACGTAGTCCCAAAAATGAAATAACTAATGCGCTGGCGTAACTAACCAAACAAACTCCTTCCAGGACTCATTCGGGACAACTTAACTAAAATTGCCGGCGCTAAAACAAACATGCAGGTTGGGGTTCCATGTATTTACAATTTTCACTTAAACTTATCCATTAACTTAACCATGGACCAGGACTTTGTGAGCTGTGAAAGGGGAGAAGCGTAAAAGTCATTTTCAAAAGTTCATTTGATGCAGGGGAATGGATGGAGATGGTCGCCAAAAACACAAATGAGCATGATGGCCATGCACGGGACTGCCTGCAGGCAGTCCTTGCAAAACTGGATGGTCCTGCGCACACAATGCGTGATGATGGACACAGGGGGCAAACGAATAAACAAGGGCTAGCAGGCATGGGCGTTCATGCCAGAGGGCAGGCGAAACAGGCATGGCAAGGCAAGCCCATGCAGAACAGGCCAGCTGCCAGCACAACAAGGCCGCCAGTGCACAGCTGGCCGGCCTCTGGTGCTGGCTTCCCATCAGGTCTGGAGGGAGTGCGTAAAAGGTGCCGGCCGCCTTGAAGGCAGCTCGGGACCTGCCTAACTGTCTCCCCCACTCTAATCGCCTCTTGCCTGTCGCTGTCCCAAGCCACTCCCAATGCCACAAAAACACAACAAAATTTCACCCCTCTTTAATTTTTATTTCCCTAATTTTATAATCGGCTCCTAACCCCCTTTTCCTCATTGTCGGCTAGCCTATCATGTCCACCTACCTTACTCCCAACCCCTATGTTCCCTCTCTGGAGGGAATAAGGAGAGGACTGCGTCCTGTTCTCGAGGCCCAATTGAAGCCTCTCAAAATGGCCTCTCAGAGTCAGCGATCTACCAAGGTGAGTCCAGCGGCTCAACGAGCGAAGGAGGATGGTGCCGAGGGTTACATCCTATCTACCCTAACATTCATTAACCTGAAACTACCCCGGGGCTTTCCAAAAACGCCTCACCTTTAAAACTATCGGTTCTAAAACCATGATTCCCGTCGCCTGTGTTGGTGTCCATTATAAATTGCCTTGCCCTCCAAATTTTCATTCGTGCTCACACAATTTCCTGGCTGGCAGCGTGGCTCAACTGGCAGGAACTCTTCCCTCTGCCGAACCTAACCATGGGCCAGCCCCCGGGCCCGCAGGGCTGCCTCCGAGCCTAGCTGCTCCCTATAAACGCGGGGTTGCCCTCTCTGGGCATTGCCCCCTTTCCGATGCCCAACGTGGACGTGTTTGATGCCCGGGTCCCTTTCCGAGGGATCGCCCGTTGCCCACTACACTGCCCCCCGGGCATTCTGGCGCTACGGGTCCGTTTCCGACGGGATCCACCCGTGCCCACTACACTTATCCCGGCCCCTCTTGGGGCCCTTGCGCTTACTCTGGCCGACTAGTCCGGTGCCCGGGGTGCCCACTAAACAAAACTCACCTTTCCACAAGCCACGCTCCCAGCCGGTCCTTGAACTCCTGCACCCCTCCCAAACGGGTTTCGTGCCTTCTCTCGACACCAATAACAAAAACGGACTCCTTTTAGAAATTTAACTACCCACTACTAACATTAAACTGACCCCAGGTCTCTGGGTGGAATCCACTCCTCCCACCAACCAGTCATTTGCACCATTGCATAACCACGATTACGCTCCACTCACCACTTGGCCTGCTGGGCTCCATACTCACTCTTGTACACTTTACTCTTTTCCACTCACACCAACACTCCACACTGCCCCATTTTCCGAAGTAAATCCCGGACTAACTCGTGCTCCCTCATTCATCCCTTAAAAACTCATGCACGTTCCCATTTACTCTACGAAAGCTAAGCTACATCGCCACTACACATTTCCAGTCTTCCATGTCTCCAAAAATCCCAAAAATTCCCATTTCCTAAAATCTAAAACTGAAATCCCTCTAAACTAATCCATTCCCGGGCTCCATGAGGTACAACCCATGTCCCCAGAAAGCCCGGTCTAACTACTCTAACCATCCTCCTACCGTACTTCTGTTGCCCCCAAACAGGGGGGGTCTTCCACCCCCGCCTGGGCTCGTGTCCACTCGAAGTGGCGAGGCTTGCTTTTTTTTTCCCTGCCAACACCAGCCGGAAATTCGCAACCTGCCCGTGGACGTCAATGGCAGACTGTTCGCGCACTCGCCCCTGGACGAGTTAACATCCGCAGACGGATTCCCCTCCTGCCGGATTCCAACCATTGCAGCCACAAACGTGCACGGGCATCCCAAAGCAAGCCACGTGTTTTGAGGGGTTTCCCCAGGGCGAGCACGTGTTACTGCTCGTCCTACACTCGCAGCCGCGGAATCTCCGATGGACTCATTCGCCACCCCGAACCTGTGCGATCTCTCGCGCAAAGCCGGCGGTGATGCTCAGCGCATTGGGAACCGTTGCCCCACGCTCTAGCGAAACAGGAACGTGTGTGAACGCAGGCCACAGGAGCTTTACAAACACACATCGCCCGGAGAACCCGTACCGAATCAAAATTCACAATCCAGCCTACCTCTTGTTCCGTCCCGCGATCGGCTTGTATCCACCAGCGACGTTTCCGGCCGGATTTCACTGCGCGTAGGCGCCGCACGTGGCGGACCTCGTGCGCAGACAGACGGACCCTCGCCACGCGCTGCCCATGCAATCCCGGCCGGCTTCTCAAAAACAGCTACGGCCGCTACTCGCCTTTGTCCACCGTCAGGCACCGTCTCGTTCGCACTCTCGCACACCAAAACCTCCCCCAGTGCCACGACGCCACACACCTCGACATACTTTTCCACACCGGACCATCGGTTGCCATGTTCGCGCATAGGTGCCACCGCCATCTACCTCACAGTACAGCCTCTCACACGCACGGTTCCTCTCACACATGGCTGTTCCCACTCACTGCATGCCATTTTCCCTCGCACACGTGGTTCCACCACACACGGTGCTTCATCCACACACGGGTTTTCATCCCAACATGGCGTGCTGGAAGCACGCATATTCGGCACACTCGCAACCAAACGCACACCATATTAACTCACACATGCACACCATATTACTCACACATGCGGTTCTTTCACACACAACCTTTTCACCCAACAGCCATGCGCAACTTTTCAGCAACGCATTTTGCCACACTCGTGAACAACACACACCGGAGACATTTCGCAAATGGGTATTTGTGCCACAAGGGGTTCCGGGGCCTTCACACCCCCAAGCTTCGTGTGGCACCGTCAACAGCACTCACACCCTCTAACTCGCAAAGCCGACGCGAACTCACCCTGGTCCGAGATCCGCTTCAAGGGCGAATATCCCTGCCCCTCGTTCCTGGTGGAGGCTATCCCGGCTGCTTGCACCGGGTCCGATACATTACCCGAGAGCTCCCCCTTCATTAGTACTCCACTATCCTCCATGTGTGTGTGCTCGTCTGTTCACCCCTCTTTCGTGTAGTCTGCTCCTCATAAACCCGTTCTCTACTCCCGTTGTCCTCTGTTATTTCTTTTATTATTTCCCGTTCGTCTCGAACGTGTCTCTTACACGTCGCAGTCACCCCATTTAATTTTTCCCTCTGTGTCACCGTCACTTTTTCCGTCACCTGCACGAGTCTCGCCCAACGCGTCTCCCGAATTATTTTGTCCTCACACGGTGCCGACCCACAAATCCACACTCTCCCCTCAGCTGCGCTCGCTCCAGCACGTGGCGCCGCGCAATTTTGAGCTCACTGCCCGCGTTTCGCTCCTCGCAACCGCGCATTATGCCTTTTTGCCCAAGCCTGGAGTTCAGCCCATGCGCTGCATCTCACCCGCATTTCTTTCATTTCGTTTTTATTTGCTGCGCATGTCGGTATCCATTTTGTGTTCATTTCCTTCATTGCTCTGCGTTTACTCTCCACTGCTCCCATCAATGACATGCCAACATCCCTCTCAACGTCAGCTAAACCCCGTGGCACATCGATTTCGCCAATTATCTGCGCGCGACCCGCCGGGGACGGGGGAGGGATTTTGATGGAGGAAGGGGGGGGGGGGTGTCATTATACCGGCCTCAACGCCGCTGCGCCCATTTTGAGCTCTGGGTTCGGTTGTGGGGGAAATTCATCCTGCATATTATTGTTCCTGCACGGGGGATCTCGTCCTGGGCCATAAGATTCTTAACAATGCATCTTATTCTTAAACCACCCTGCCTCCGTTCGCCTTGAGACCGCGCCATCTGGCATTATCGGAATAAATTAAAAAGCCCGGATTTTAATGGGAAACGGAGGGTCGCTCTACACCACCCTTGGTCCGATTGCCGTTAATTAGTTTTGGAGGGAATGAATCTGTTTCCCGGCTCGCTGACACCAAGTGTTGTAGATTTTTCGCCCGCCGGCTGCAAACGAACCGCGTCTACCAATACGGTTTGCTACACCCACCGAACGGACAATCCAGTGCCGCGATTTTCCGGACAACGCTGAAAACAGCCACGGGTGTGTTTTTAAGCACACCACAACCTTGTCCGCACTCTAGCTGCAACGCTACAGGTCAATCGCCGAATTGTTGATATACTTAATTAATCGCGCGGGCTAGAACTACCGAGAGATTGTAGCCTCAACGGGGACTTGCTTGGACGAGCCGCTTAAGCAGTTCGCTTTTCCACTTCTTTGGGATACCGAGCGGTGTATTATCGCGCAGTCCCGTTGCCGGATCACTTACGGCTATTTAAACCAACTATATTCCGAGGCAAGATAGCCAGCTCAATTAAGGGAAAGAGGACGCAACGAACAGGTTTACATTCACACAAGGACATTTATTGTAATAAAGTAGTACGCAGGCATGCATGTATACAATAAACAAGGCAAACGGGATAGTATTTTGTATTATAGCATTAAGTAATGATCTTAAATTTCATTATGCATTACATAAGATACTATTTCATCCTTCTACATATGTATGCATTTATTAATAAGTTATTTACTACTTGATAATCATCGGGCCATCGCTAACGTACGAAAATATTCCTATTGGCCTTATTCAATATATAGATTTATTTATAAATAATGATATAAGGAACCGCCTAGGAGACTCAAGTATACTAAGGCTACTTATAACCGGCCCAACAATACGGCACAACACCAAAGAAAAATGGGGCAGCTTAAATGACGAGCTCCAGCATCGAGGACAGGTGAGCTGAAACCCAGAACCTATCTCGAACCCTCTCCACCTCGTAGTTGGTCTTCAGTTGTCTTCGGAGCCGGGGCTCCAGCGAGAGCGAGCTGGAATCCAATCGCCGTGGCCCGATCCTTGCCCGAGCTCCGCGAATCCTCCCGGCTTCTCACACGTGCTGGTGAGACGAGGCGCCGATTGCCTTCCCGTCGAAACGCCGCTTTCCTGATGAACCACCTCTAAGAAGAGGCCGACGAGTCGCCCAAGCCGCCAGGACCAAACGAGAACAAAGAGCTCCACGAACCAAGAAAGAAGAAAGAAAGAAGAAGATAGAAGAAGAAGCCACCATTCGCAGCTCGAAGCCGAGCAACCGGCTCAAACTTTTTTCACAACAAAGCAGCTCTTCAAAAAGCCTACTGAAGCCAAGCATGGACCCGAAGCTCTGCTGAAACAAACCCTCTGCAGAAGCAAAAAGCTTCCGAAAGCCTCCAACTCCATAAACCCAAGCGCAACCAGGACCCGAAGGTCTGCTGAAACGACGACAGCCCTCAACTCCCGAACGAACGCCGAACAAAGAAAAGGATCTCCTCTTTATCCTTCATCTGCCCCTCCCCCACGCCCGGCGTGACCATGCCCTCGTGATCCATCCCCCGTCATCACGGGTGGGAGGGAGTTGTTGACTCATGAATCACGGGAACGAAGGGCTCTTCTTCCTCTTCGCAGAGAGGGCGAGGACTGTCTCCATTGTTCGTTCCCTAAACTATTAAATCGATCCGCAGGCGGCATCTTAATCGATTTCTAAACATTTAAACTAATGGAAGGTGAGCTATCTAGGGAAAGCACCCTTATCGACATAGCTGGACTAAAAGGAACCTGTATGTTTGTGTGCAATATCGAATTCCCATATTCGTAACACTACCCCCCTCCCCTTTGTTACAGATCATCGTCCTTGATCGTCAAAATTTTCGTGTGACCAGCATGTGTAAGTTTTCCCCTTGTACGTTCTACGCTTCGGATCCCTGAAGTGCGACATTCTTTATGACGTGTCCCAAATAAATAACCTTGCGCTGCCATAACTAACCAAACAAACTCTCAGACTCATTCCGAAATTAACTAAAAGATTGCCGGCCGCTAAAACAAACAGCAGGTGAGGTTCCCGTATTTACAAATTTTACTCAAACTAATCCATTACTTAACCATGGCCCAGGACTTGTGATCTGCTGAAAGGGGAGAAGGTAAAAGTCATTTCAAAAGTTCATTGATGCAGGGGAATGGATGGAGATGGTCGCAAAACACAAACGAGCCATGATGGATGCACGGCTGCCTGCAGGGCACAAGTCCTTGCAAAAACTGGATGGTTCCTGGCGCACATGGTGATGAGATGGACAACAGGGGCAAACGCAAACAAGGGCTAGCAGGCATGGGGTCATTGGCAGAGGCAGGCAAACTAGGCATGGCAAGGCAAGCCCATGCAGACAGCGGCTGCAGCCACAACAGGCGGCAAGGTGAAGTGGCCGGCCCTTGGTAGTGGTCCATTCAGGTCTGCGAGGGAAGTGCGGTGGTGCCGGCCGCTCTGAAGGCGGGCTCGACCTAGCCTACTGTTCCCCCCACTCTATCGCCTTTGCCTGTCGCTGTCCATACCCACTCCCTAAATTTGCCAACAACACAACAAAAATTTCGCCTCCTCTTTATTTTTATTTTCCTTTTTAAATCGGCTCGCCTAACCCCTTTTTCCTCCATTGTCCGGCTAGGCCTAGCTATCATGTCCACCTACATTACTTCCAACCCCTATGTTCCTCCTCTGAGGGGAATAGGGAGAGACTAGCGTCCTGTCTGCGAGGCCCAATGAAGCCTCAGAATGGCCTCCTCAGAGGTTCAGCGTCTATCAAGGTGAGGTCCAGCGCCTATCAACGAGCGAAAGGATGGATGGTGCGAAGGGGTATTACATCTCTATCTACCCTAGACATTCATAACCTGAAACACCCCCGGGGCTTTCCAAAAACGGCCTCACACTGTTAAAAACTATCCGTTCTAAAAACCATTGATTCCCGTCGCCTGTGTTGTGTCCATTATAAATTTTGGGCCTTGCCCTCAAATTTTCATTCGTGCCCGCGCCACATTTCCTGGCTGGGCAGCGTGTCAACTGGCAGCCCGAATCTCGCCTCTGCCGAACTCTAAACCATGGGCACACCCCAGCGCCGAGGCTGCCTCCGAGCCTAAGCTGCTCCCTATAAACGCGGGGTTGCCCCTCTTGCATTGCCCCCCTCCGATGCCACGTGGCGTGTTGATGCCCCGGTCCCTTTCCGAGGGTCGCCCGTTGCCCACTACATGCCCCCGTGGCATTCTGTGGCGCTACGCGGGTCCCGTTTCCGACGGGTCACCCGTGCCCACTACACTATCCCGGACCCCTCTTGGGCCCTATGGCCTACTCTGGCCGACTAGCGATGTGTGCCTCGGGGTGCCCACCTAAACAAAACTCACCTTTCCACAGCCACGCCTCCCAGCCGGCCATGAACCCTGCCACCCTCCAAACGGGTTCGTGCCCTTCTCTCGACACCAATATAACAAAACGACTCCTTTTAGTAAATTTAACTACCCACTAACTAACATTAAACTGACCCAGGGTCTCTTGGGTGGGAATCACTCCTCCCCCAACCAGTCATTTGCACCATGCATACCACATTCGCTCCACTCACACACTTGGGCCTGCTGTCCCATACTCACTCATTGTACACTTTCACTCTTTTCCCACTCACACCAACACTCCACACTGCCATTCTTCCGAAGTAAATCCCCTGACTAACTCGTGCTCCCTCATCATCCCTTAAAACTCATGCACGTTCCATTTACTCTACGAGCTAAGCTACGTCTCCACTACACATTTCCAGTCTGTCCAGTCTCCAAAAATCCAAAAATTCCCATTTCCTAAATCTAAACTGAAATCCCTCTAACTAATCCATTCCACGGGCTCCATGAGGTACAACCCATGTCCCCATGAAGCCGGTCTAACTAACTCTAACCCATCCTCCTAACGATGACTTCCTGTGCCCCCAAACAGGGGGGGGTCTTCCACCCCCTGCCTGGGGCTCGTGTCCACTCGAAGTGGCGAGGCTTGCTTTTTTTTTTCCTGCCAACACCAGCGCGGAAATTCGCAACCTGCCCGTGACGTCATGGCAGCTGTTCGCGCACCTCGTCCCCTTGGACAGTAACATCCGGCAGGGATTCCCTCCTGCCGGATTCAACCATGCAGCCACAATGTCACTGCGCATCCCAAAGCAAGCCCCGTGTTTTGAGGGTTCCCCAGGCGAGCACGTGTTCTTCTCGTCCGTAACCCGCACCGCGGAAATCTCCGATGACGTCATTCGCACCCCGAACCTGTGCGATCTCTCGCGCAAGCCGGGGTATGCTCAGCGCATCGGGGAAACCGCTTCGCACGCTCTGCGAACAAACGTGCGACGCAGGCCACATGGAGCTTTACAAAACACATCGCCCGGAGACCCGTCCGAATCAAATTCACAATCCAGCCTACCTCTTGTCCGTCCCGCGGGGATTGGCTTGTATCCACCGCGGACGTTTCCGGACCGGATTTCACTCGCGTAGGCGCGCACGTGGCGGCCTCGTGCGTACACAAGCACGGACCCGCGCGCGCTGCCATGCAAACCCGGCGCGGTTCTCAAAACAGCTACGGCCGCTCTCGCCTTTGTCCACCGTAGGCACCGTTCGTCGGCGCACTCCGCGCACAAACTCCCCCATGCCACGACGCTCACACCACCTCGACATAACATTCACACCGGCATGCGGTTGCATGTTTGCGCATTGCCAACCCCATCTCCCTCACATACAGCGCTCTCACACACACGGTTCCTTCACACATGGCTGTTCACCACGCATGCCATTTCCCTCGCACACGTGGTTCCACTCACACACGGTGCTTCATCACACACGGTGTTTCATCCACACATGGCGTGCTGGGAAGCACGCATTTCGGCACACTCGCAACCACGCACACCATATTACTCACACATGCACACCATATTACTCACACATGCGCGTTTCTTTCACACACAACCTTCACCCACGCCAATGCGCGATTTTCAGCACGCATTTTGCCACACTCGTGAACACACACACCGGACATTCACAATGGGTATTTGTGCAACAAGGGGTTCCGGGGCCTTCACCACCCCCCAAGCTTCGTGTGCACCCGTCAACAGCACTCACCCCCTCTAACTCGCAAAGCTGCACCGACTCACGCTGGTCGAGATCCGCTTCAAGGGGGAATATCCCTCCCCTCGTTCCTGGGGAGGCTATCCGGCTGCTTGCACCGGGTCCACGATACATTCCCCGAGCTCCCCTCATTGTACCACTACCTCCATGTGTGTGTGCTCGTCTTTCACCCCGTCTTTATCGTGTAGCTCTTCTCTTACCGTTTCTACCTCCCGTGTCTCTGTTATTTCTTTATTTATTTCCTCGTCTCCACGTGTCTCTTACACGTCGCAGTCCCCCATTTAATTTTTCCCTCTGTGTCACCGTCACTTTTTCCGTCACCTGCGAGTCTCGCCAAACGGTCTCCCGAATAATTTTGTGTCTCCACCGCGGGGCCGACACAATCCCACATCTCCCTCAGCTCGCTCGCTCCAGCACTGGCGCCGCCAATTTGAGCTCCACTGCCCGCGTTTCGCTCCTCGCAACCGCCATATATGCCTTTTGCCCAGCCTGGAGTTCCAGCCCCATGCGCTGCATCTCACCCCGCATTTTTTCATTTCGTTTTTCATTTCGTTTTCATTTTGCTGCGCATTCGTATCCATTTTGTTATTAATTTCCTTCATTGCTTCTGCGTTTACTCTCACTGCTCCCATCAATGCATCACAGATCCCTCTCACGTCACTAACCCGTGGCAATCGATTCACCATTATCTGGCGCGGACCCGCCGGGGACTGGGAGGAATTTTGAGGAGGAGGGGGGGGTGTCATTATACCGCGGCCTCCGCCGCTGCGCCCATTTCGAGCTCTGGGTCGGTTGTGGGGGAAATTCATCCTGCATATTTATGTCCTGCACGGGGATCTCGTCCTGGGCCATAGATTCTACAATACATCTATTTCTAAACCACCCTGCTCCCGTTCGCCTTGAACCGCCATCTTGCATATCGGAATAAATTTAAAAGCCCGGAATTTAATGGGAACGGAGGTCGCTCTACACACCTTGGTCCGATTCCCGTTAATTTAGTTTGGAGGGGAATGAATCTGTTCCCGCTCGCTGACCACAGTGTTGTAGATTTTCGCCCGCCGGCGTGCAAACGACCGCGCTCTAACCAATAGCGGTTGCTACGCCCAACCGAACGGACAATCCAGTCGCGGGCTTTCCGGATCAACGCGAAAAACCAGCCACGGGTGTGTTTATTAAGCACACACAACCTTGTCCGCACTCTACCTGCACGCTACAGGTCAAATCGCCGAATGTCGTATACCTAATTAATCGCCGGGGTAGACTACCGAGAGATGTACCTCAACGGGGACTGCTTGGAAACGAGCCGCTTAAGCAGTTCGCTTCCTTTTGGGATAACCGAGCGTTGTATTATCGCGCAGTCCTGTTGGTCCGCATCACTTACGCTATTTAAAACCAACTATATTCCGAGAGCAAGATAGCAGCTCAATTAAAGGGAAGAGGACGCAACGAACAGGTTTACATTCACACAAGGACATTTATGTAATAAAGTACGTACGCAGGCATTGCACGTATACAATTAAACAAGTTAAAAACGTATGCAATTATACAAGGCCAACACGCATGGCAAGAGAACTACAACCGTTCTACACCAATCACTTAAGAGTTTTTACTACTTAGTAGACACGGGCCCACGGCACACGTATGCACACACACCACACACACACAACAACACACACACCCAAGAAATGGTGGCTGAGGCCTTTAATAACGAGCTCCGCTCGGAGGACAGTGAGCTGAAAACCAAGAACCTATCTCGAACCTCTCCACCTCGTGTGGTCTTCAAGTTGTTCGGACCCGGGCTTCAGGCGAGAGTGAGCTGGATCCAATCGCTGTGAGCCGCGATCCTTCCCGAGCTCCGCGAATCCTCCCGCGCTTCTCAACACGTGCTGGTGAGACGAGCGCCGATCCTTCTCGTCGATGCGCCGCTTCCCCGAGGAACCACCTCCAAGAAGAGGCCGGACGAGTCGCACCAAAGCCGGAACCAAAACGGAGAACAAAGAGCTCCACAAACCAAGAAGAGAAGAAGAAGAAGAAGAAAGAAGAAGAAGAAGCCACCATTCGCAGCTCGAGCCGAGCAACCGGCTCAACTTTTTTCAAACAAAGCAGCTCTTCAAAAAGCCTACCTGAGCCAAGCATGACCCGAAGCTCTGCTGAACAACTCCTCTGCAGAAGCAAAAAGCTTCCGAAGGCCTCAACCATAAACCAAGCCAAACAGGACCGAAGGTCTGCTGACGACGCAGCCCTCAACTCCCGAACGAACCCGAACAAAGGAAAGGATCTCCTCTTTATCCTTCTCTGCCCCCTCCCCGCGCCCGGCGTGACTCATGCCCTCGTGATCCATCCCCCGCTCAATCACAGGTGGGAGGGAGTTGTTGACGTCATGAAATCACGGGACGGAAGGGCTCTTTTCCTCTTCGCAGAAGAGGGGGAGGACGTCCATTGTTCGTTCCCTAACTATAAATCGATCCGCAGCGCATCTAATCGATTTCTAAACATTTAAACAATGGAAGGTGAGCTTATCTAGGAACAGCACTTATCGACATAGCTGACTAAAGGCCTGTATGTTGTCTGCAATCAATTCCAATTCGTAACAATATATACATACATACCCTCTATACATATATACATATATATACATATGTATACATAATATTACATACATACATATATATATATATATATATATATAATACATACAATCATATGTATATACATCTACATACACACATATATATATATATATATTATATATTAATATATATATATATATATATATGTGTGTATGTAGATGTATAGTATATATATATACATATATATACATCTACATACACACATATACATACATACATACATATATATACATACATTGTTGCGAATTTGGAAGCTTACTGCACACAACAGCCAGGTCCTATAGATCAGCTATACTGGTAAGTATGTGTTTCTAGTTAGGGTCCCGTCCTAT
>CM068958.1:147237770-147249172 GCA_035128595.1 Eptatretus atami
CCCATTTCCCCTACATAAGCTGTGCCACACTAACATACCGTGCAATGTACCACATCCGATCTGTCCCCAAATAGTATTTTATCTTTCAATTTAGTGATGGCACGACGAAAGGTGTGGAGGTATTTGTATGCTACCTGGATTTGTGCACTGCATATGATTTTGCCAATCTTCTCTGACATTACCGGGTAATATGTTAAGACACACAAACCATGTTTGCCTTCTTCTTTTTCTTCCTCCTCTCTTTGTTCTATTCTATCCAAGTGCAAAAAAAGTCAAGGAAAGTGATGTCTTTGACCCAAAAAGTGGAGGTTTTGGATAAGCTTGATCGAGGTGAGAGTGCGCTTTTTAAAAATATATTTGCTGGTTTTGGAGCTGCAGAACAAATTATAAAAAACTTTGAAAGGTTACAAAGAGAAATGATTGAAGATATTATGGTAATATTGGAGGAATGGTAGGGAGTTTGGCTTGGCAAGATGGTCTAGCGGTATGCACACTCGCCTCTCAGCTGTCTAGCCTGGGATTGAATCTCTGCCCAGCTCTAAAGTGTCATTCCGGTGTTTCACTGGCAAGGTGATTCATCAGTGTGTGTGCCATCCCTCGGATGAATGCTAAACTGGATGTGCCCTCTGCCGACATTAGGTGGCAGACGTAAAGTTCCCACATTGTACTTCGCTAAGAGTGAGTGAGCTATAGTTAGCACCATGGCCAAATTCCAAATTCCTGCCCTGAGTAATGCTGGGAAGGCAAAGGCAAACCATTCAGTACAACCCTTGCCAAGAAACTGTTTAGCCAACACCGACGCTCTGTAAAGATTACATCCATTTTTTATATACTACCAGATACAGTGGCCTGCAAAAGTATTCACCCCCAACCAATAATGCCACACTTAGATGAATTACGAATTATGTAGAAACAATTTTTCCAAATGAACTTTTTTATTATTGTTCGAAGAGATGAAACTAAACACATATAGTTGAAGGAGGTTACATGAAGGAATACCAGTAAAAAACATGTACAAATCAAAATTCACTGGTTGCAAAAGTATTCATCCCCATGGGTCAGTACTTGGTGGAAGCACCTTTTGCAGCAATGACTGCAATGAGTCCTTTTGGAAGGTCTCTACCAGCTTTGCACAGTGAGATGGTGAAATCTTTGCCATTCTTCACGTGCAAATTGCTCTAGTTCTGCAAAGTTTAATGGGGATCGTCGATGGACTGCAATCTTCAAGTCTTGCAATAAATGCTCAATTGGGTTCAAGTCAGGATTTTGACTGGGCCACTCAAGAACATTAATTTTCTTATTATTCAGCCACCCCAGTGTGGCTTTAGCTTTATCTTTCGGATCATTGTCCTGCTGAAATGTGAATCTCCTACCCAGTTTCAGTCATGGCCAGCTCGAACAGGTTTTCATCAAGGATTCTCCTGTACTTTGCATTGTCCATTGTCCCTTCTGTCCTGACAAGGTTGCCAGTCTCTGCACATGAAAAGCAGACCAATAACATGATGCAACCACCACGATGCTTGATAGTAGGGATGGTGTCGACTGGGTGATGTGCAGTGTTAGGCTTGTGCCAGACATAATGCCTTGAATTTAGACCAAAAAATTCAATTTTTGTCTCATCTGACCACAAAACTTTTCTCCACGTGCCTACAGTATCATCAAGATGCTTTTCCACAAACTTCATACGAGCTTTTAGATGTGTCTTTTTCAGTAATGGTTTCTTTCTTATCACCTATCCATAGAGGCCAGCTTTGTGAATGGAATGGAATATCGTTGATTGATGAACACTGACCCTCATCTCGGACATAAAGCTTTGCAGTTCTTTCAAAGTCATTGTATTTCCGGTGACATCCTGAACCACTTTCCTGCTTGCACAGCTACTGAGTTTGGATGGGTGGCCTGATCTGGGTAGAATCTCAGTGGTATGATACGTCTTCCACATAAACCATACTCAAAGGGATAATGAGTGAATTTGAAATCTTCTTATAACCCTCTTCTAAACGGTAATTCTCCCCCACTTTATGTCTGACACCATGTTAAAGATCCTTGGTCTTCATGTTTGTCTTGTTGGATGACCAAGTGAGTTGCACCTTAAAACTCTTTAGATAAGTGTGGGAGCTTAATTTTTTAGTTACACCACTGATTATATACAGGTGAAACCTCTTACACTTATTTTGTAACATTTGAAACAAATAATTTCCTCCTGAAGTGATTTAGGGTTAATTAAGCAAAGGGTTTGAATAAGTATGGAACTGAGAATCATCTGATTTTCTCTGTTAATCTATCTTATTCACATTTTAATCTGCATCTTTTGCGTTTTCACTTTGGAGTAGTTCGTGAAGACTCTACATATTAAGTTTGATTTGAAAGCATCATGAAATAAGCTCAGTTGGCATCAAAATGTGAAAACTTTGGAGGGGGTGAATACATTTGCAGGCCACTGTATTTACATATTCCTGTGCAGTACATCCTTTAATGCCCACATTTATTCCCACGTTCTCAAGGCATTGGCCGAAAAAGGTTTTTTGCCCAATCTTTCATGAACCGGCTAGTTTTGTCTGACATTTGACCTGCCTGCTAGAAATGCATGTGATAGCAATGGCGATTTGTAAATGAGGAGCATCACCAACCAACCTTATGGATTCCATTGATAGAAACATGTCGAACATGCGAGTGGAGGAAGTCGAAGATGGAAAAAAAAATTTAATCCATGAATTTAATCCTTATTTAATTGTATTTTTCCATTTAACATTTAAGATACACAAATTTCACAATATAGTCTACTTTCTTAGTTGAGAAAAATGCTTTATTTAGTCTAAGTTCTAACAACTGCAGAGGGCTCTCTGGTAAGCATGTTATTGAATTGTGCAAATTTGAATGCATACTTTCTCTGAAAGGGACAGAGCAATGTTGGGGGTGGAGGGTGGAGGGTGGAGGGGTGGTTGTTAAAACATAATATCATTGTTCAGAGTTTGGGCGAGGTAGTTCAGGGAGAGGTGGGATGGAAACTGAAATGTAGTGACGAAGACAAACATTCCACAATATCAACATCAGTATAATCAAGTGGTTGCACCTGTAATGATATGCACAGTGAAATTTCTTTTTTGCATTAAATTCATTGTAATCTCACAAAACACAAAATAATTAGTCGATTTCAAGAAACATTCCAATACCTTGAATCCCATGCACTTGGTGTGTATGTTGATGTTCCAAGTAGTTCTAGTTCCTTGGTCCATTTCCCAATCACTATGCATGTGACAGTCTCCAACATCCAGAGACGCTTTTCCAGTGTACCTGTTCCCATTTATCACTTCTGCTTTCAATGAGTTTGTGTCAGGAATACCAAGGTCTTTCAATAAATGCAGTGAATGTGCAAATTTGCAATCAAGGAGATACTTGGGATTTCCTGAATAATATGTTTTTACCTTAATTGTAGCTTTTTCTTTATCAATGGTTAGACGTCCAAGCATATCCATTTCGTACCAATCAAGTTTTGATTGCAAGCCCACTTGAATCTTCTTTGGATAGTGTAAATCTCTCAAGTTTTTCCAGTTCTGCCTTGTATCAATGTGTGCTTTTAACATGTTTTTTGTCTGCTGCCACATGGTGTTGACAGATAGTCTGTTTTTTTCACTATTCAGGTTCAACCTGCAGAAATAACTTGAGTCACTCTTACCAGCTGTGGCTGACATTTGGTTTTTTGGGGGGATCACAAAGTTTAAAAAGCCTGAGTGTGTGAAGTGAGCAGTTAGCAAGCTCTTCTGTTCAGAACACTGGAGAGAAATATCACTGTGAACAGTTTTCTTTTCAATCTTGACATTTAACTCCGCCTTGTTATTACAATTGTTTGATTGAACAAACCCATCAATTTTGAGATTTTCTGGAACTTGAAATTTCTTCAAACAATTCTGTGAGGATAACATTTCCCACCGGACTTGTTTCGTAAGCCATAGCTTCCCTTGCATTTCCATATCACAGCCTCCAACCCCAATGTTCACATCCCAATTGTGTCTCTGATTGATATGTGCATAGTCAGCATGCAGTTGGCCCTTTTGTGGAAAACCAGCCCTAACAAGCCATGGAATAGTTTGTCCAAATTGTCCCTTGAAGTTCTGCTTCTTTTGTTGACTGTAGCAACCTTCTAGATCAGCACCCACTTTCCCATACACCAAACGTATGAGGCCACATTGCTGAGACTCATGAGAGCGACGGGTGCGTGAAACTTGACCACCTACTGGCTTACCCAGCATTGAAGCTTGGGCCTCTATTAGCTTTGGCCAAGGTAACTGCAGACCTTGCAGTTGCTTTAAATGTATAACATAATGAGACTTGCTTTGGCTGATGTTGAGATGAAGACTTCCATTTTTACCATCCAAGCTCATGAACATTGTTCCTTCAAGCAAATTTCCTCGAGCCATTCCATGCACTTTGAGTATCCCATGCTGAGGAATGCCATTCACTTGTAACTCCTCAACATTGTGCTTTGTGTGAATATCCAGAACTACTTCTTTATTTGAATCTTTGATTGTTTTCTGATTTATGACCTGAATGAAAACCTTTTTGGAATCAAACTTTGAAATGAGTTTTCCTTCATAATTTTCACGCATTGATTTCAAGACCATTTCGATGTTCACTTCTTTTGCAAAATCATTATCGTAGTTTTGTCTCACTTCAAGATTCGCATGATAACGTTTGCCTTCGACTGACCGTGAAGTCCGTTTTGCTGATAAAGTGTTCAAGTTTAAGTTGGTCTTTATCAATTTTTTACCTAACAAGATGTACAGTTTGCTTTTTATTGCATTTCTGTTTCTTCTTGCCATGAAGTGTAATTTTGATTTGGGTGGTATTCCATTACTTAAAAGCAGTGGAAATCGGTGTTCTAATTTGCAGTTCATCTTGAGCTTATTGTTCACACGAGATTCCATGCATTGAACAACAATTGTTTTCTTTTCCACAGACCCAGAACAATATCCTTTAAATGCTGCTTTGTCAAATATGCTGCTGCAAACAAGCTGTAAATAAGATCAGTGCAAATTAATGAGATAAGCAAAAAGCATTTTCAAATGTAAACCACAAAACAGCAGCATTGATTATTAAGTATGTTTAATGGAAGTAAAGTCATCTTACCTTTGCTTTTTTTGGAAATAATGTGATGGAATGAATATTATGGACAAGTTCACCAGCAATCTTGCTGGGTTTGGATATTTCAGCCAAGTGATTAACGGCATGCAACTTCAAATTCATCTCCACCTTGTCACTCTCTGCGTTCATTCCAAATTTGTGGTATACGTTTCCTTCCTTTAGGCAAATACTTCAATAAGACAAACAGTCACATATACTGATGGCATGTTCAGAAAAGTTAAATACTTTTAAACCCTACCCAATTTAATTCTGGAATGGAATGGAATTTACAAATTCAGCACTTTTCATTTGAAGACAGGCACATAAGAGACACAAACAATATCGAAGCTAAAACCTGCCAAAAAGTTTAATGACTATTTTTACTGTCTCAACAAAGACAATCAGATGCAAATATATATATATATATATATATATATGTTTATATATATATATAGTCTAGAGAAAGTCTACACCCCTTTAAAAATTTTCACCTTTTGTTGCCTTCCAGCCTGGAATTAAATTGCAATAAATCAGACTTTTTCAACATTTATTTACACATCGTAGCCCACAACTTCCAAGTGAAAAACAAATTCGACAAATTTCAGAAAATTAAATAAAAAGTACAAAACGAGAATATCTTGGTTGGATAAGTGTCCACCCCCTTGACAATGCTTGGTAGAAGCACCTTTAACAGCAATTATAGCTGTGACTCTGTTGGGATAGGTCTCTACCAACTTTGTACACCTTGATTGGGCAATGTTTGCCCATTCTTCTGAACAAAACTGTTCAAGCTCAGTCAAGTTGTGTGGGGAGCGTTGATGGACAGCAATCTTCAAGTCATGGCAGAATTTCGATTGGATTTCGGTCAGGGCTCTGACTGGGCCACTCAAGGACATTCGTATTTTTGTTCCTGAGCTACTGCAGTGTAGCTTTGGCTGTGTGCTTCAGGTCGTCGTCATGCTATAGTAATTATAAATTAGCTCACGTGGAACCAATCACCTTCATAATCACACACCAAGTTAATTCGCCTTCACCTGTGTTAAATTGTAGTGATTCTGATGATTGCAAAATAAAACTAGAAGGGCACTCGGGAGAGCGGATACCTCCGCCACGCAATGCCTGATCCACGAGAACATATCGGGCCCAATACATTTTTGAAATGTCATGCTATACAGTACTATATCGTTTTTGGCCCTATTTCTCAATGGTGAAGAATCACTTTGAAAATTAAATGATTCTCAGATCCAGATCCGGATTTGGATCTTCACCAAAATCTAATCAATTCGTCCTTATCACACACCTAACCTGTCCACCAAGTTTAATCCAAATCCATGCACAATTTTTTGAGATATAGTGCTCTATATTAGTTTAGCCATATCTCTCAATGATGAAGAATCACTTGAAATGAGATAAGCAAAAAGCATTTTCAAGCATTTCAAGATCGGCGACAATTACCTTGCCTAAATCAGGCCATCCCTGCAAACTGGATGACCAAGCATGGAGGAGGTTGATCAGAGAGGCAACCAAGAGGCCATCAGATCCAGATCCGGATTAGGATCTTCATCAAAATCGAATCAATTTGTCCTTATCACACACCTAACCTGTCCACCAAGTGTCATCCAAATCCTTCCACAACTTTCTGAGATATCATGCTGTGTATCATTTTTGGTCCTATCTCTCAATGGTGAAGAATCACTTAAAAAATTCTGGTCGTCGGATCCAGATCCGGATCTTAACCAAAATCTAAAAAGTACATCCGTGTCACACACCCAATCTCCCCACAAAATTTCATCCGGATCCGTCCACAACTTTTTGAGATATCCTGCACACAAACAAACAAAGACAGACAAACACAGAAAGGGGTGAAAACATAACCTCCTTCACCGTCGGTGGCAGAGGTAATCAGCTGTTACTGTGGGTTTCCTTTGCTGGGTAGTGCATTTCACAGCAAAGACTCAACCATGAGTGACAAGGAGCTTTCAAAAGACCTCTGGGATAAAGTTGTGGAAAGGCACAAATCAGGGGTGGGGTATAAAAATATTTCAAAAGCCTTGAATATCCCTTGGAGCACAGTCAAGACAATCATTAAGAAGTGGAAGGCATATGGTACCACCAATCCATCCATTGAGACCATACTCTGTGCAGAGTGTTGGTGCAGCCTAAGCAGTCTCCTCAGCTAATGGGTACAATACTGGACGGGTCGCCACTCCGACACAGGATACCAGCATGCTGGCACTCATTTTGCCAACCTCAGAAGGATGACAGGCAGACTCAACCCCACCTGGTATTAATTCAGCAGCTGAGGGGGATTTTAACTCAGAATCCTTGGATCTTTCAGGATCCAAGTCTGTCAGGTCAGGGCAGATCCAAGTCTGTCAGGTCAGGTCAGATCCAAGTCTGTCAGGTCAGGTCGGATTAGATCTGTGACTTGCTCCAGGTACCATGTAAACCTGTACAAACCTGTTCCATGGTTGGGTTGTTGGCGACGAAACATCTCCCCCACCAAGTTTCTTGGTGAGGAGGGTGTATGATATGAAAACCCAGCAAGATGAAGAACAAAACCTGTCAAAGCGCAGAGGAGCTCCTTGTGAGCCAACGGCCATCTATATCTAGTGCCCAACTGTGTCTGCGGATGTCCTCCTGCAGTTGGGTTACTTTATATTAAGAGGTTGGTGGCAGGATTTGCACTCTGGTCACGGTAAAACCATTCATTCCACAAAACATTCCAAAAGCATTAAAAAGAATCTGAAAACCCATTCCGTGGGAGTACCTCCTGTGGAGCTGCACTTCGCAGGGCAGCTCACCGGATGACGGGATTGGGGCAAAGCCTTCAGGACCGCCAATATTTGCTGATAGGAGGGAAACCACGGGGTAACCTTCCCGGGTCAGATTGCGGAAGTGTGTGTCGGGGTGGTGCTGAGGTGTCGTCCACCAGACGGCCGTCACCATGGGTTAACATGAGGCAGTCCCTTTGGGTGAGTGCCTGGAATGTCCTATCCCAAAGAGAGAATGATCACCTGTCTCTGTTATCATCTGAGCTCAACTGTTTGGACATCGGTATTGCAGCACTCTCTGAGGTTCGGAGAGATCATGGTGGGTAGTTTCACCAAACATTGGTCTCGTCGCTCTGATGGTTACCATGCCCATTGAGTTGCTGTAGCTGTGTCCAATAAGCTGACTCCAATTATAATTTAGGTAACACCGGTCAACGAGCGTATTATGAGATGAAGGATTCGTCACTCATTGGGTGTCATTTCTCTAGTCTCTGTAAATGCTCTGACTGAGGCGAGTGATCTCAACATGAAGGACGCATTGTATGCCACACTCGACTTTGTGGTTGATCAGTGCCCCAGGCGAGATGCTCTTGTTGTCTTGGGGGATTTCAATGCATCGACTGGAACTGATAGGGATGGTTATAAGACATGTGTTGGTCCCCATGGGTTTGGAACTGTGAATCAGAATAGCACTGAGTTCCTTGACTTTTCAAGAAGTCACAGATGTCGGGTGGCTGGTTCATAGTTTCAGCGTCCACAGGATCATCGCTGGACTTGGTATTCCAATGCTGGTGGTGTGGCAAAGGAGGTTGACCATGTGCGCGTTGATGGTCGCTGGAGGATGATCCAGAACTGCAGCGTCTACTGGAGTGCTCAGTTCCTCAATACTGACCACCGGCTTGTTGTAGCAACTCTGAAGTTTCAGTTAAAATTCAGGAGAATGGTACCATCCCAGCCGTGGCTGGATGTTGGCAAGCTCAAGGATGAGAGGGTAGCCGAGGAGTTTGCGAACAGGCTGAGTGGATATTTGGACAGTCTGCGTGCTTTGGGGGATCCTGAAGAGTTGTGGAGTGCCTTCAAGAACACCGTCCTTGATGTTACTGGTCGATGTCTTGGATCTCACCATCGAGTGAAGAAGAATTTTGTCTCTCAAGGCACACTGGATACCATTGACCAAAGTCATAGGGCCACGCTGAATGGCAGAGCTGAGCTGTTCAGGGAGCTGAGGCATAGAACTGTACATGCACTAAGGGTGGACAAGGAGGCCTATGTGCGAGGAATCTGTGAGGGGATAGAGCATCACCTCGGGTCAAGTGATTCTCGTCCTGCTTACAAGGTAATTCATGCATTGCATTCCTCCAAGCCCATCCCTCGGTCTACTGCAATTCGAACAGAGGGTGGTGGGGTCTTGGCAGAGGAGTCTGAAGTGAAGGCCCGCTGGGCCAGTTACTTTGAGTGGCTGCACCAGGCTGATCCACCAGCTGTTGAGTTGAATGTCAGGAGTGTTACAATCCTGAATGCTAACCCTCGTTTGATTCAGTGAATTGGGGTACCTGTGCGGGAGGATGAAAGTCCAATGTCTGAACTGTGGTCCACCTTCGGTTGTGGAAACACAGTCTGCGATGAACCGGTTGAAATGGGGTAAAGCTCCTGGGATCTGTGGCATCCATGCTGAGTTTCTCAAAGCTGGTGGAAATGCTGCACTCATCTCGTTGCATGCAGTTCTGTGCTCTGCCTGGAACACAGGCACCATCCCAACTGACTGGAAGAGTGGCCTTGTTGTCCCTCTCTGGAAAGAGAAGGGTGATCACCAAGACTGCACTAACTACCGAGGGGTGACGCTGCTCTCAGTGCTGGGCAAGGTCTTTGCCCGGATAATTATTGAGAGGGTTTGCCACCATCTGCTTGAGCACCAGCGTCCAGAGCAGTCAGGCTTTCACCAAAGAGGTCAACGATTGACCGTATCTTTGCTCTTCGGGTCCTCCTCACCAAATGCAGATGAGAGTTTTGGCAGGGGCTGCTAGCAGTCTATGTTGATCTCTCTAAAGCGTTTGATTTAGTGAATTGGGATGCCCTCTGGAGGATTCTTGAACTTCGTGGGGTGCCACCAAATCTGATCAATCTGATGTCTGAACTATACTCTGGTACTGAGAGTGCTGTGAGATGTGGTGATACCATCTCTGACATATTTCCATTTGTTGCTGGAGTTTGTCAGGGGTGTGTGCTGACCCCCACACTTTTCAACACTTGTTTGGACTGGATTCTGGGGAGGATGTCAGAGAGATCAAGCTGCGGTGCATCGTTTGGGAATGTCAAGCTCTCTGACCTTGATTTCGCACATGATGCAGTCATCTTTGCAGACTCTAAATATCCTTTTGGGTGCCCTCGAGGTGCTGATAGAGGAGTCAGAACTGCTGGGATTAAGGGTTTCCTCAATCAAAACAAAGACCCAGGCTTTCACTGACATCTTGGATGCTGCTATCCTGTCTCTACCTGTTTGTTGCGAGGATGTTGAGGTCACGGAGAGATTCACTTACCTTGGCAGTGATATTCATGTCTCTGCTGGGTGTGAGCCAGAGATCAACAGACGTCTGGGTCGGGCCTGAGGAGTCATGGATTCACTGGATCATGTGATGTGGCACTGCCGGTACCTGTGCGAGAGGACGAAAGTCCGAGTCTTCAGGTACTTGGTGCTTCCAGGTCTTCGTCTATGAATGTGAGACTTGGACTCTGACCAGCGATCTGAGATGGAGACTTAATTCCTTTGAAACCAGTTCTCTTCGGAGAATCCTTGGCTAACTTTGTGTTCTTTGTGTCCAATGAGCGGTTGCTGAGAGAGACTCAAATGAGGTTTGTTACCTGCATAGTCCGTGAGCATCATCTGTGGCCGTATGGACATGTGGCTCGTTTTCCTGTCACTGATCCTGCTCACCAGATTCTCTCAGCGAGGGAGCCCCATGAGTGGAGGAGGCCAGTGGGTCGACCACGTGCCTCGTGGTTGCAGCAGGTTGTACAGCATCTCAAGGAGATGGGGATGGGCCAAGCATCTGCCTCGGGGATGGCCAGATGGAGGCCCCTGGAGTACCGGGGGAAACTGGACGCAGCGATGTGCTTCTCCGGCGCATGCTCCCATACCTGACCTGACATACTCCTAGGATCCCATGCCCAGCTCCCTAACCATTAAGCCAACACCAGGCATATATATCAACAATATCTTGCCTAAATCAGGCCATCCCTGCAAACTGGTTGATCAAGCAAGGAGGAGACTGATCAGAGAGCAACCAAGAGGCCAATGGCAACTTTGAAAGAGCTACACACCTTAATAGCAAAGAATGGTCACTGTGTGCATGTGACAACAATATCCCAAGCACTCCATAAATCTGGCCTGTACGGTAGGGTGGCAAGAAGGAAGCCATTACTCAAAAAAGCCGACCTTGAGTCCCATGTTAGTTAGGCAAAAAAGTACTGCGGAGATTCTGAAGCCATGTGGCAAAATGTTTTGTGGTC
>CM068958.1:147251238-147261819 GCA_035128595.1 Eptatretus atami
AATTGCGGATACTTTTCGACTCACCCTTGTATCTATATTCATCAACATGTCAATCTCAACATGAAATATTTCTACTTAGTTACAGCTTTCTCGTTTCATTCAAAGTTTCACAAGTTGATGCCACATCAATAAAACGACCAAAATAAATAGACATCACCATTACACCCATTCTTTCTCACCGTTAGATACAGCAGAAGCTTGTTGTCAGCAGGAACTCTTTGCTGTTTTAACCAATCCAACTGGTGCCTCACAATGGCCTGAAATTTCATGTCAGTGTTTTCACGATGGCTTATAGAGTAGCCAACACTTGTGGCAGCTTTCTCTCCATCATACCTCACCTGCAGCCTCACAAACTGATTTTGTTTAGAGGACTTTCGGTTTGCCGAAATGTAAATATCATTTGGTAATCCTGGAAAAATATAAAACAGTTTGTATTGGCTTAAAAGTTGGAATCCCAACTTTGTATTTTCGTTTTATTTTTAACATTGTAATGTTAGTGGAGCTGTAGCTTATACACATATGATGTGTAGGACAACGAGTTTTCAAAGCATTGTTGTACATTTACTTGAATTGCAAGTGCATTACTTGACAATGGACACATTTTGATTAGGGCTGGCTGACTGGGGACAGACTGGGGACAGTCAGCCATCCCTAATAAAAATGAATTGATAATAATAATAATAATAATAATAATAATGTCAATGATAATAAGAACTAATATTTATATAATTATCTCGGTTCTAGACAGTGTGTTGTTATAACTTTGGGATTAGTCACTGACATTCTCAGTATTTTTTTCTCATTCTCAGTATTTTTCTTATATTCTCAGCACAAAGGCTTTTCCATAAAAAAGATTTGCAAAGCATGTATACTTTTGCTTTGTTAGTGGCCACACCTGCTTTCTTCAGAGCTTTGACAGAATGGTTGAGTTTTGAAGTGAATATGTCTTCTTTGGGTTTGTGGTCTCTCAACATTTCCACACAAATCCATGATTTTTCATACTTGAGGCAAGCTTGTCCATCAGCATGCCTGCCCTTCAAGTAAGTTTTTCCATTAAACAGGATCCTCTTTGGAAAAGACAAAGAACTGTTGTGTATCATTTCAGCTGTTAATTTTAATAGTGCTGACTTTTGATAGTCGTTGTCATTCATGAATCGAAGCTTAAATGCAGATTGTTCAACCAAGAGTTTTATTTCACCTGAAACACAAGACCATTTTGATTGGAAAAGTGTGAATGGAGTTCAGGGGAAAATATGAAAATGCCAAGACATATACTTTGTAGAATGAAGCAATTATAATCTTCTTTGTTAAAAAGCAGCACAAGGTTGCGGGGTAGCATAATTGGCTGAGGGCATGGCTGTGTCGAGACATGCAAAATCAGTCAGAGAATTATTGTGATTTTACAGACACTTGCAAAAGCTTTGTATCTTGTGAGGTAAGTGAGGAGGGTGGATGTAAGGTTGAATTGTTGGACATACAAATCACAATTATTCTCTGCCTATAGCATCCAAGCCACCTCCTCTCATAGCTTACAGAGCTCATCTGCTTTCATTGTGAAGTGTGGCTCTCAACAGCATTCTCATTCATTCTCTCTCTCTCTCTCTCTCTCTCTCTCTCTCTCTCTCTCTCTCTCTCTCTCTCTCTCTCTCTCTCTCTCTCAGCCCTAAGGCTGTGTTTTAGGGCCTGTCTTGTTCCTCATCTTCATCAATAACCTTTGTCCTGACCAACAGGAAATGCCTGCACACATTAACCTGGCTGTAGTCTGCAAAATGGTTCTGGGGTAGCCTGAAACACATGTCCATGTATGTTCCCTCTCCAGGGTGGACGGGTCTATAAAATTGATAATTAAATTATCTACACAGTATTGGCTGCAGTACAATCGGACTTGGAAGTCGGGGGGGCTGTGGCTCTGTGAAGGTCATGCCGAACAGGCAGAGCCTATGCAACTGTTTCGCCAAAAGAGCCTTTCTTAATCATATATTGTTTGTGACTACCCCCAGAACTGTTTTGTGAACCACAGGCAGGTTAATGTGCAGCAGACATTTCCTGTTGTTCAGGATGCATTCAGCAATAGCTGGTGTGGCACTTTTGGCCTGGTACTCACTACAGTAATGAGGTCTGATCTCGACTTCATGTATTGGAGGGTTTGACCAGTTCATTCTGGGGAGGAGCTTCTGCTCCAAGCTGAGTTTCATGGGGACTTACTCCTATTGAGGAGTCGTCCATTGTATGGCCATGTATTCTGGCCCTTCAGGGTTGGGATGTGTGTGTTTGATTGACCATGTACTTCAGCCTTCAGCCCGAGGTGCATGTGTATGCTCAAGGGACAGTTTTGTTAGAATGTGTACCTTGGCCATGGGGTCAAGGTGCATGTCCCAAGCTGTGTAAATTTTGTTTTGTTTTTTTAATCTTTTTATATTAAAAAGGCCTCCCTCACAAGGTGAGGGAAACCTGTGTCCATGTATTTTCCCTTTCCGGGGTGGACTGGTCTATAAAATTGGGAATTAATTCCCTTCCCGGCATTGGCTCTAGTACAATCCTATTGGAAAGTTGGAGGCTGTAGTTTTGCTAAGCTCACGCCTAATAGTTGGAACCGATGCAACTGTTTAGCCAAAAGAGCCTTTAAAAAATAATATATCACATTCTCAAAGCAACTACTGCCTTCCTCAAAATTAGAACCCAGGTATTTGGAATTTTTCCACCTGTTTTCACTCACTGCCTTGGATATCAGCATGAACCACATCCTCTCTTTGTTCTCTCTTGCTTACAATTACCTCTGCTTTCCTCACAGTGATCCGCAGTCCCCAACTTTCCAAACTTTCCTGTCATTGCATCTTGAAGTCTCTCTTAAAATTCCAATATCACCATCAAATAATCTGCAAATATTTCCCAAGGCAACATTGTTCATACTCCCTCATTCAAAACATCCACCACTGCCACAAACAGGAAAGGATTAAAAATGCAGCTTCTTTCAATAAATATAGCAGTAAGAAGTTGTTAAAATGGATATATTTATCAGCTACCTCGATGAAGTTAAACCAAAAAGCCTAATCAAACAACCCCCTCTTTTGCTCCCATGAAGGGCTAATGCCAAAACATAAGCTTTTCCTTGCTTCCCACAGCAGTTAGCACACATCAATCAATTTCCTGTTGATTCTATACAATCTTCTATCTCTCTGCCTACTCCTCCTCCTCCGTATGCAGCACATGGCTGCAGGTAGTATCATTGGCTGAAGGCACAGCTGTGCCGCTGATGCAATGCCCCTATTACCAGTACACTGGTACTCATTTTGCCGACCACAGAAGGATGACAGGCTGAGTCAACCCCACCTGGTGTTAATTCAACGGTAGACAGGAGCTTGAACTCATGGCCATAATATCCCAAGCTAGCCACCCTAAACACTAAGCCAACACCAGGCTAAGATTACCTCTCTGCCAATGCAGATGGACATTAGACTTCATAAGCAAGGTGAGCTCTTCATTCAACCAAAAGCCTATTCTTACTTGTACAAAGCATGTGGAAGGGAAAATCGCCTTTACATTTGTCCTGGAAAAATGGCATACTGTGTGCTCTGCTAGAAAGCATCACAGTGGCAGTGAAACAACAATTAAAATCAAAATTCTCAAGAAGTGTTCATATTTTGGTACCTTCATTATCTTCATTCTTCTGTTTGAGCATTGCATGAAGTTTTATGTGCTTAGGTACAGAGTTCCATTTCTGAACTTTATGTGTGAAACCACCCTTTGCAGTCAGCAACATTGTAGGATTTGTTTTTTCCTTTCTCATCAGCACAGCCAATGCAACTGTCTCTGCATCCAAACCGGCCTTCCCATATCCAATTAATCTACCGAAGAAAAAAAAAAAAGGTTGGTAAATAAAAAAATGCATAAAATTACAACTGCATGCGTCTATTACGCGTGCTTTCATGGACAGTTTTAACAATTGTTGTTTTCGAGCAATTATTAGTGCAAACTTCAAAAACAGATAATCCAACCAATTGGCCGATTGTGAAAAAGGTCTGAATGAAATGAATTAAAAAAGATCAGAAAGCAGAATATAAAGTGACCTTTTCACAAATGGCTGGCTATATTTGTACATAGGCTGCTTTATGTATGCATGAAGGCTTTGTATTTTGCTTTGCAAAGTAGAATTTGAAAAACTTACTCATTAGCTGTAAACTGCCCCTTAAGATAAGAAAAAGAGTTCCTGGGATAAGACAGGATTGACTGTGACATCTTCATTTGTAAGCTGATATTCCATATATTTTTCTTCATCGTTGTTTCCAATTCCATTTCCACATTTCCTTTTTCTTTGTCGTTGACTATGAGAAAGCCAGTTCCATTCCAACTCGTTTGGTTAAGTTTCTTTCCTTCCAAACACGTCTGCAAAAATGTTTACGAAAGTCACACTATTTTACTGTCGACCTCCTCAAAAATGTGCTGTAAATTATGAATCGGTGAATATCACCTGCAAGGATCGAAAGGGAATAGCTTTGTAAGGTGAGGAGAAGTGGCCACATGCGGTCTGGTGTGTGGTTGATCCATTCACACGTATGCCAACCTGTCATGAAAACAAACCAGACACCTGCATAACACTGTCAACGACTGTGTAACAAAACATGTTGGTAGTATGTTTTGGAAATATCAACGATCTCAAGAAAAGTTTAACAAGCTGTGAGACACAATTCCCTCCTCATAGCTTATTTCCAATATATACAATCATACCTTTGTTTCATCCTTGTCCAAAAGCAGCTTGCATTCTGCTCCAAAGTTAAAACCAAGTCCTTGTGATTTGTCAAAAAATAGCTCAGCTTTAATACTGGAGAATGATGGTGCTTTTATCTGAAAAAGAAAGGTCATGCTTGGTGGATCTAACGATATATAGCATGATATTTCAAAAATTTATTGGGCCCAATAGGTTCTACTGGTTTTTAAAGTGATTCTTCACCATTGAGAGATGGTGCCAAAAACGATGTATAGCATGACATTTCAAAAATGGTATTGGGCCCCATATGTTCTTCTTGATCAGGCATTGATTGCATGGCAAAGGTATGCGCTCTACTGAATGGCCATTCTAGTTGTAAATATGCTGGCTTTGTCCTCACTCCTACAGTATGTGCAATGCTTGGAAATGGTTGAACTTATGTGAAGTAAACATTTTGTCAGGAACTTGGCTAATCCTTGTGATTGGATGACCACAAAGTATTTTGCACAATCTGGGCTGCAGTACACAATTCACATGAGATGATCAATTGGATCTCTGGGTCTGTATGAAGATCCAAGCATGCAACACAATCCATGTTGGTGTGTGTGTGTGTGTGTGTGTGTGTGTGTGTGTGTGTGTGTATGTGTATGTGTGTTAAATTATCAAATAAGTCCAAACATTGTCGAGTGTATGCCTCCTTGCAATTAAACCTGAACACATCGTTACCTTGAAAGTGTGATTTAAATTCAAAAATAAATAATGTTTCCTGCTGTTTAATGGTCCGTGGTATTTTCCTGACAATCGTAATTCTCCAGCATTTTCCAGCTTCAGATTCGCGCTTCCAGAGTACTTGAACTGTTGGAAAATTTTCATTATCAACCAAAGTAAAACAATAATTCAAAAGCATACATCACATAATGTCACCATTTCCAGTTACTATAACCAAGTAAATATGAAGGATTGATCAATGTTATTTGTGAAGCTTCAGGAATATTCCATATGACAGAGATCCACAGCAATCCTTGTCATTATCAGAAAATAAGCTACAAATTAAAGTTTATTCAAGCAGTGAATTTACGATGATGATGATGAGTTGCACAGTTGAGGAGCCTGGATGAAGAATGCTCAATAACCAAATGTTCTAATCATAATACAAGGAACTACCAAGAGACGTGATTGTTAGACCGTAATATTCCTGAAGGAACAAAGTGTGATCGGATCAGAGATGATTAACTTTACTTTGCAATGTTATAGTATTTACAATGGCTGTACAGCAGAGAATACTGCACCCTGTGATAAAGTCGCAACTTGAAATACAGGTTTGGTTCTTAGCCACAGAAACATTCAGGACTTGTCATGAAATTTCTGACACTGCGACAAGAGAATTTGGACCTCCAACAATAACTTGTAGAAGGTGAATAGTTTGAAGTACCTACATTGTGGTGCAGTTACATAATAGTCAATTGAAGGTTTCATGTTTGTGTATGCAGAAGTACCATTAGCTACTCAGAGACAATAATTGTAGTCTCATCTTTTTTTCAACAATTTATGGTGCATCAAGTTGTGACCTCTGCCACCGCACCAAAAAGTGGATGAAGGATATGTTTTCACACCTGTCTGTCGGTTTATTGCATACAAAATCGAAGATTTTTCAAGTATATTGGTCAATCGATTTTGTTATTCTGTCTGTCTCTCCGTTTGTCTGTCTGTTTGTCACCTACAGGTCACAATTTTAAACCGATCTTCATGAAACTTCACCGCATGGTCGAGTTTGTAATAAGGAAAAAGCCTATTGTTTTTGAGGTCAACATCGACCAAAAGGTCAACAACTAAGGTAGTATTTCTGAAATCCTCAATTTTCATCAGATTGACTTGAAATGTGAAGAGGATTTATATTTCAGGTCACTGAATTCAACCTCCAATTATTTTTGAGGTCCATATAGGCCCAAAGATCAACATAGGCCGAATCTCTAAAATTGTCAATTTTCATCCGATTGACTTGAAATTTGAAGAGGATTTATATTTCTGGTCACTCAATTCAACCAGCTAATTATTTTTGAGGTCAACATCGACCAAAAGGTCAACATAGGCCCAAGATCAACAACTAAGGTGGTATTTCTAAAATCCTCAATTTTCATCCCATTGACATGAAATTTGAAGAGGAGTTGCATATTTGGTCACTGAATTCAACCACCAATCATTTTTGAGGTCAAATTTGTTTTATGGCTTTTGCAAGTATCGTGATCTGCACGATGTCCTCTTCTTGTTTGTTTGTCAGTCTGTGAGTAAGATATCTCAAAAAGTTATGGACAGATTCAGACGAAACTTGGTGGATAAGTTGGGTGTGTGACAAGGAAAAATCAATTTCATTTTTGTGAAGATCTGGATCCTATCATTCTTTGAAGTGATTCGTTCTCGTTCATAATATATTTGCTCTTCACATAATTTACAGAAAGTTATAAATCTTAACACTGGATAATGATGGTATTACTAATAAGAGCACAAAACAACCCATTGTTAGTAATAATAACTACGTTTAAATGTATACAAATGCAAAAATTACAATAAAATGTGCAATTCCTCATATAAATCCATATCCATATTGTTTAGGAAATCCACACCATAATTTATTGCACCATCACAAAACAACCTCATATTTATAAATGGATCAACCCATATGCACGGTGGAACATTGCGGTTTTTTAAAATCAGAAATGTGTTCGAGCACCTGTCCCAAGGATGAAACAAAACTACCCTAGCGGTGCTAAATACAAGTGTCAAGTGGCTTAAGCATCCAAGAAAGTCCTGGTGTGGGCTTAACCGTTAAGGTAACTGGCTTAACATCCTAGGGTCTTGAGTTCTAAGCCCCTGTCAGGCCACTGAATTAACACCAGGTAGGGTTGACTCAGCCTGCCATCTTTCCGAGGTCGGCAAAATGAGTACCAGCTTACTGGGGTAATAACCATTTGGGGTAACCTGCGTCGGAGTGGTGACCTGTCGAAGACTGTAATCCTTGCCAATTACACTGTCTTGGTAGTCCTATGCGTCTTTACGGCATGAAAGGAATGGTATTATTGTTGTGAATCTTAACCATAGAAAAATTATTCACATTATCCTTAGCCTTCTTTTCTCTCACCCTCTTACATCAATAATATGCATTTTTACTTTCTCTTTCTCTTTCTCTGCACTGTTCTTTGTATAGCATTTATGAAACATTCTTCATTTTAATGTCACCTCCACCCTGTGCCTGATTGTTTTTAAAGCAATAAAAACGTACCTTAGCATGCATTTTTCCTTTCAAGCAGAATTTGGAATTTTTGGGTAAAAATTGCACTTCGAAAGGTTGCTTCATGACCACACAAATCTGTGAAAAAAAACACGTCATTAGTATAAACTTCATGGAAACAAATCTTGATACCGATTATTAAGTATAATAGATAATGGAATTAGCCTTTGGTTAAGTATTATTCAAAGATTACCCTGTAATTTTATCACACTATTTTGAGTGAACGAATTCTCGAAAAAAAATTAATGCAGAAATGATTTAGCTTAATTAGCCTTTGGTTAAGTATTATTCAAAGATTACCCTGTAATTTTATCACACTATTTTGAGTGAACGAATTGTCGAAAAAAAATTAATGCAGAAATGATTTAGCTTAATATAAAAAAAATCTTTGAAAATTTTGAAATTACATCAGTTTGTTTTTGTCTAATAAAACACAGGATTCGTCAAATTTTGGTTTATTATAGTGAAAAAATGCTTCAACAAGCAATAAGGAGCGATATGATTAGTAGTTTATGACGTGCTCAATCCAAGCACCATACCTCTGGATGACAGTTGTCACACGGACTCTGAAATCATCAATGACTCAGCTAAGAACTAAAGCAGGTATGCATCTGATTTCCTGTCTGATGTTATTTTTCATCTTCTGCAATCCATCCATCCATTGGGACCATACTCTGTGCAGAGCGTTGGTGCTGCCTAAGCAGTCTCCTTGGCTATTGGACACAATTCTGGATGGGTTGCCACTCTGACACAGGATACTAGCAAGCTGGCACTCATTTTTGCCGACCTCAGGATGACAGGCAGAGTCAACCCCACCTGGTATTAATTCAACAAAGAGTGGGATTTGAACTCAGGATCCTCTGATCCCAAGCCCACCACCCTAACCATTGAGCCAACACCAGGCATATCTTCTGCAATGTGTGTGGGTTTTGGAGACTTTAGCTTTGAGGGACCCGCTAGTAATTGGGAGGAGACAGATCTAAGGAGTAGGGAGGTCATGGGTTGTCTTCCCGTCGAGAAATGAGTCAATTACCTGGAAAATGTCATCTCAAAAACTCAAAAGCATCATTAGACATATGCAGTGATGCACCATCTTGCTGGAAGATGACTCTCTTTCTCTATCGAGTGCAGCCTGTGGCTGCTGGTTGCATCATTGGTTGGGACGCGGCTATGCGCTGATACAGTGTTCCCCCTTACCAGTGCACTGGTACTCCTTTTGCCGACGAAGGATGGCAGGCTGAGTCAACCTCCTGGTGTATTAATTCAGCGGCCCAACGGGGCTTGAACCAGGACCCTAGGATCCCAAGCCGCCACCCTAACCACTAAGCCAACACCAGACTGGAAGATGACTGAATTCATAGCGGTCTTGCTTGCTTCCTCAGTGCCAGAATGAATCTTCTCTGCAGCATGTCCATGTATCTATCTGTGTCGATTGTTACTGTTTGTCTGGCTTCGTTCTCAAAGAAGAAATACATTGCTACATCTGATAGCACACCAAACTGTTACGTTTGCTAAAGAAACTGGTAGGTCTATATGCTTGTGCAGTTAGTATTCTGCCTGAAATCGATGTTCTGTACTTGTTCATGTGGCCACTGAGATGGAAGTGGGCCTCATCAATAAAGATGTTATTGCCTCGAAAATGCTGGTCTTCTATGATCCGCTTGGCAATGGTGATGTAAAATTTGAACCTCTCCCTCTTATTTGTCCCCGACTGGTTTCACTGGAGGGGACTGAAGGTTTGCTCTCCATCTATCCATCTGGCCGTCCCACCTGTGGTTTTTCAGACTATTTCCCCATACCCTTTCACATATTCAACTGAAACTGGGCACATGGCTTTATTATGATAAGTTACAAGTTCGAGTTTCAGGGAGTTTTGTCAATTTTCTGCAGTTATGCCCTTTTTTTGACGTAGAAAATACCACATCGGTCGGGGACATGTATTGCAAAGCAATTGTCGCTCTTGTTACCCTCACCAGAGGAGAGGGTATTGCATTTGGCTCCGTTTGTTACTTGAAAAACTTCGATTTTTCAAGTATATTGATCAGTCGATTTTGTTATTCTGTCTGGTTCTTTGTCTATCGCCTACTGGTCGCAATTTTAAACTGATCTTCACGAAACTTCACCACAAGGTAGAGTTTATCATAAGGAAGGAGCCTATTGTTTTTGAGGTCAAAAGTTCAAAAGATCAACATAGGCCAAAAGTCATCAACTTGGTTGAGTTTTCTAAAATCCTCAATTTTCATCCGATTGACTTGAAATTTGAAGAGGATTTACATTTCAGGTCAATTAATTCAACTCGCCAATTATTTTTGAGGTCAACATAGACCAAAAGGTCCACCTAGGCCCAAGGTCAACAACTATGGTGGTCTTTATAAAATCCTCAATTTTCATTGGATCGACTTGAAATTTTAAGAGGATTTGCAGGTAAGGTCACTGAATTCAACCACCGATTATTTTTGTGGTCGACATAGGCCAAAAGGTCAACATAGACCAAAATTCTAAAATTGTCAATTTTCATCCGATTAACTTAAAATTTGATGAGTTGCAAATTTGGTCACTTAATTCAACCACCAATTATTTTTGAGGTGAA
>CM068958.1:147273721-147291221 GCA_035128595.1 Eptatretus atami
CTGAGTCAACCTCCTGGTGTATTTTAATTCAGCGGCCAACAGGGCTTGAACTCAGGACCCTAGTATCCCAAGCCGCCACCCTAACCACTAAGCCAACACCAGGCATGTTACTCAAGTATATTTATATAATGAAGTCATGTAAAATCCAATAAAATTCTACCAGTTTTCTTAATTAAATAATAAATAAACGAATACCATCTACACTGTTCATATTCCCCCAATGTCACATTTTTACATGATCATACAAATGTGTTGCATCACATTGCACTCTGTATAACACACAAAACTTTCACTTACATTATCTGCATCAAAGTATCGAGCCAGCACATTACTTTGAACTTCTGGGTGCTTTACAGACAAGAGGAGCTTTTTTATTGGATAATTTTGCATCATAAAGTCAACAGTCAAAGGATGGGTACACCATGTTACGAGCTTGTTTTGACTCTTGAGCAATGAAACATCTTCATCCACTTTTGTTTTGGAATGCATCTGTAGAACAAAACAATTGCATAATAATATTGTGAACAGCCCATTGGTTCATAAAACAATGGGTCATAATGAGCATCTTTGTTTGATGTGTTTATTGCTGGTTAATTAATTATTTTCATTACCTTCAAAAGCGTCTTCTTGGGTGTTTTACAATCCAGTAATATTTCCTTCATGCCCTCCACGTTTTTAAGAATGGTGTTTATTTCATAATCCGAAATCACTTGTGAGCTCTCGATGTGCAAGCGTGAGTAACTCGAGAAAACCTCCTCCTCCTTGTGTTTCAATTTGAGATAACCCTTTGTATTGAGCCATGGAGAGTCGAGTCTCAAAGTACCTGCATAGACAAAGGTGCAAACATCATTATCATCACTGCATCCACTTGCTGATATTACTGTTGCCGCTGTTACTGCTACTACCTTTATCGCTCGTCGTTAGTAGGATAATGGAGCTGCCATAGCAATACCAAGGCAAGGAATACATGAAGTAGTTTGCTTTTACCTTTGCAGTGGTAATAGTGAGGGCAGGAATTATGAATTTTGCCAGGTTACTGCACACAATGGTGTACTCTTTGTGAAAGACACCGTGGGATATTTAACAGCCACCAACAATTAATACTGGAAGACAGAACTTCAGCTAAATCTGGCATCTGACAGATGGGGCACTCACTCATGCAAAAAAAACAAACTGACAAGCCGGTAGGCGACATGGATGGTCGCTACATAATCGCATACTAGTCATACAGTTTTTGACGGATCGGGCTGAATTTTTTTGACAAAGAGTTTGATTATAGTCCGCATAAAAGCCTGTAAGCCGATTTTTGATTTTCGAAAAAATAATTTTTTGGGGATTTTTCAAAAATTTCAAAGTCCCGTTGCTAGGCAACGGTGGCGTCCATAGCAACGGTGCTCAAAAGCATACAACTCGATCCTGGTATGAACCTACCTGCCAAGTTTCATCAAAATCAGTTGACTCCTCTGGCCTCCAGAGCCATTACATACAAACAAACATACAGACAGACGGAAAAACTGAGAATAAGGGTAGTCTAGCGACCACCCAAAACTCCCTACCACCAAAACACTTGGGTAGGGAATCAAACTTGGACTATGCAGCTCAAAGGCTAGTACATTATCTGTGAACTGTCTTTATGACGACTACGACTACGACTACTACTACTACTACTACTACTACTTGGAAAAATTAATATGTAAATATTAGCAACGGCCTATCAATACAAGGGGCAATCAATTCATTATGTTTGCAGTCAGTGTTTGGACTAGTGCTTAAGTAGTGCAAATGCAGGAAGAGAAAGCAGCTTGGATGAGTAGCAGAGGAATGCATTTCTATCGTTATAATGCATTAATTATGTCACGTAGATGACAAGGTGTAGGAACCCCTCTTTTGTGATATGTATATTCTCTCCTCCTATCTCTATCTCTCCCCCCCTTATCTCTCTTCACCCACCCCCCCCCCCCCCACCGCCACCCCACCTCTCACTCTCCCACACACTTCCTCCCTCTCAACAGCCCAGCCAACGAAATGCAAGCATTAATCATGTGTGGAGACAGAGTTGTGGCACCATGGAAAAGCTCATCTTGCCCGTCCTGGTGCGCCAGAGGATTAACCACATGGTTTCCAGCATTGCTATCATCCTCCCACCAGGAATGTGTCAGTCCTTCCTTATTTCCTTCATATGTATGCTCGCTGTTAATTCCTTCTTTTGTTATTTCCTTGTGAGATGAATTAAATATGTATATGCCGTTTCTCAGATGTATGTTAAGCCGTCTGCCAGCATTAGTTGGTGGATGTTGAAGATCCCACAGTGTACTTTACGAAGAGTAGGTGAGTAATTGCCTGCACTATGGCCAACATTTTTTTCCAAAATTCTTGTCCTGCCCTCACATTCCCCCTGTCCCAAGGGAATGGAGTGAAAAGGGTCAACCCACAAGTTGGTCGCTACACCTCTTAACTGGGTATGCATATTAGTAGTAGTAGTAGTAGTAGTAGTAGTAGTAGTTGTAATAGTAGTAGTATTCCCTTGCCGTTCCCAGACCTTTATTCATTTCTTACAGATCCGTGGCCATTGTGCGGAGGTAGTTCTAATCACAATTTTGAATTGTTAAGTGTATGTTCTGTTTCTCTTCCAATATGACCCAATGGATTTACAAAACATTTGCTGAATATAGCCAGCATGTCTTTAATCCCGATGTGGAGTTGCATCAGATTCACATCCAAAGATCGACCACTGCTTTGGATAGTTATTGAAGGAACGGTCTTAATTAAATAACTGGATGCTAAATGGCAAAGTGCTAAGACAGGTATGTTTCCTATGAAAAAATATGCTCAGAAAATCTTTTCCTTGGCACTATAAAATCGCTCTCCTCATATTTCTCTTCAACGATGCCAAATTTCATTCTCATTTCACCAAATGCATGATTCTTCTGACTCGATGACACCCCACTATGTCTTTCACTTTGACATAAGTGAAAGCAGGAAGCACATTTGATTGCTGTCATTCCCCAACTCTTAATTTGGTGCTACCTGCTCTCACCAAACATTATAAAAGTACTTCTTATTCTTCTACTGGATTATAGTAAAATTGCTAGCCCTGAACCACCTTATGTTTATCGTCCTGTGAGATAGGATCAAGCTTCCCCGATCATTCATGATAATTACATGTTTTTATACACTTTACAAACTAACAACAATGTTAATTAATTAACATTATTATGTTAATAGGAAATACTACTAATTAATTAATTATTTGCTTTGTTTATTGAAATGAAACAAACTTTTTCTGAGCCGATTGCTTGATTTCCGAGTAAATCTCCGAGTTTATTGTTCTGCCATGCATTTTATTTTAAATCTTTTTTAATTCAAATATTCAATATTACTCAGGTTGTTTGAAAACAGGAAGGACTTGATATCAGCAGCAGTGATGAATTTCCTGACAACTTATAATTGGAAGCAACTAAGGTTCCTGACAACTTGTTATCATTGGTCTTTTGATGAAAGGAACTGTTTTTACTCCCTTCTTTTGGAACATTGTGATCTTTGCTGATTTCCAGGCAGATGGTAGACAGCTAAAGGAAAATGACAGGCTGAAGAGAGCAGATAGAGCAGAAGCAAGAGCAACAGCACAGGATTTAAGTATATGGGCACTGATGCCGTGTGGATGAAAGCTCACACCTAGTTCCTAACACCTAGCTCAACTTCACGCTGTAGAAACCAAGGCTTTTAGGATCAATGGTATCTTCCACGATGAAGCTGAATTTTTGGGTCTCTCACTCTCTCACCAGAGGCAGGTCGGTGGTCTTTCTGTCTTCTCCTGTCTCCTCTCCAGCCATGCCCCCCTCTCTGTCCCACCTATATTTCCTCAAGGCACTCAAGGTCCGCCAAAAAACCCCTTCCGGTGAAACTGCCAAAATCAAGAATCATTGCTCACCTTTACTCTTTCATTCCTCTTTTTTCCTGCCTCTGGAGCAAACTTCCACACTCTCTTCAATCCCACTCTTCCCTCCAGGTCTTCAAAACAGCTGTTCACCACTATCTCATATCTTCCCCCATCCAAAATCTTGATTTTTACTACCCCCATTAATCTCCTTCAAATTCGCTGTTCTCCTTCGTGAAAGTCCCAGTGGTACCATCGTGTTTACCATGTGTTCCCCACCCCATTTCTCTCCCTTCCACAGATATCCTATTGTCTTTGTTCCCCACCATTTTGTGCTTCCCTCTCCTACCCCTCTTGTCTCCTGCCTTGTTATACCTTTCTGTGTATTAGCTATTGCACGAGCCTCGACTTGGTATACAAAAAAAAAAGCGAGCAAGACTTTCCCTGACCTTCTGCAGTGAGGAGAGAAAGTTTAACATAAAGTGGGTATGAAGTCGATAAAATGTGGACAGAAAAAAATGCGTTGGGAATACCAGATTTGGAGGCAAACTCTGACTTGAGACATTCTGCCATATCTCAGAACGAAACAGTTCAAAGGTAAGTGTGCTCCCTCTGGAGCATCTTTTTAAATGTACAGCATTATTATTATTATTGTGTTGAAATGAGTTGTATATTTATATTGACTGGCTAAACTTATTTGTAATTGTTTATATTATATCCACAGCAGGTAAATTAATTATCCCTTTACTCATCAGTTATATCCCAGGAAAAACATATAATACAGTTATACAATTAGAAGTCTAGCCGACTTCCTGATATAATTAATGAAGATACCAAACAAAGCAACAAAGGAGAAAGCATATTTCTCCAAATAATGGTCAAACTATATCTTATCATAGAAGTAATTAAATAACTCTGCAGTTTGTACACCCAGAACCACTCACTCAACATCACTTGGCATATAAGGTAATCCCCCGAATTACCGAAATTCACCTTACGGAAATTTACTATCATGCAAACGAAGAAGTATTGACTAAAATTCATCTAATGGAAAGCAAAATTCACAACAGAAATTTGAGTCTAAAAACTTTTTTTCTCTCTTCATATGTTCTACATACACTACACAACCCAAGGGAAAAAGTATACAGTCCAGTATATGCACTTCAAGTCAACTTGCTTATTATAGGTGTCCTCAGGATATATTTTGCAACAAATTAGTTACGAGATGTACCATACATACTGTATTTGTATTGCCGTACAGATTTTCGACATTTGAAATAACATTTGACTCTTGGAACCCATGCTTCACAATGTTCCAAATTTAACAAATTATGTCACCATTTGGGTTTAAATTGGAGAATGTTTGAAGTATTAACAATTCTCTATATATGGATACAAACAAACACAACATAATAGTGACCGAAGCTTTTCATGCTGCACTCTTCAGGGTAAGATCACAGAAAGTGAAGGAGGAAGTGAAGGCGCGTGCTTCTATACGCAAGTCTCTATAAGGTAGACACTGATTGGTTCAATTCTAATGACGTCACAGTTAATCCGAACACCCATTGGCAGACTCATCATCTTCACCTCAAGCTCCCTCTCTCTCCAGGATGCGGTTGCAAACATCAATCATCGGCGAACTCTGCTCCAGCCAATGGGAGCTGGAGGTGAAGATGATGAGTCAACCAATGGGCGTTCGGATTAAGCGTGACATCATCACGGTTGAACCAATCAGTGTCTACCTTATAGAGACTTGCGTATATAAGCACACGCCTTCACTTCCTCCTTCACTTGCTGCAATTTTACCCTGAAGAATGCAGCACGAAAAGCTTCGGTCACTATTATGTCATGTTTGTTTGTATCCATATTGAAGTTCTGTAGTACCAAACATCTGTTTATTAATTCTCTATATCGTGAATAATTAAATAAATACACATTAGGATCCATGAAGTAAATAATTTTAAAGTTTTGCTTTCTCACATTCTTAAGTGTTATCATCGGATGCATGGGTGTCCTAGCTATAAAATTATGTATGGATGGTTTATAAAGAGCACCCCCTCCCCCCACCCACTCGCATCCCCTTCCGTTCAATACCGGAGGGAACTTACATGGTTGGGATTTCACTCCCGAACACACACCGTATTACAGTAATAGTTAAGAGTTTAAATTAATGTACAGAGTATTGTTATAAATTCTGTTGCCTTATGAAGTGTATTTGTTGAATACTACAGTTAAGATTTTGTTCTGTAGAAACATATCTCCACTTATATAATGGGAAAATTGGTTTTGATTTACGGAAATTCACCTCACAGAAATAATTTGCAGAACGTAATCCTTCCGTAAAGCAAGGAATTACCATATGAATGTCACAAAGGATGACAATCACAAAAAAACACCATACTGTGTGTGTTTCTTTAAATTTTACTGATATGAAGTTATTTGTTGGGCATTTTGGTTATGGTCATCTGAGTTACAGCAATTAAGCTTTTTATTGGTTTTATATGTACATAAAAGTAAAAAGCATCAAAAGTAAACTTTGATGAGTTAAAGCACAATTAATAGTGAGAATATTTTCAAAAATTAACAACTTTGCTGATATATAAAGTGTCAGTTTCAATAATTACCATTCCAGAACCACATTGGATTTAAAGACGTCTCGTACACTTGCAGTGATGCATTGAACACATGCTTGGAATTGAAAACAACTTTTATAGATGTGTTAATGCTGTATGAATTTCCCAGGGCATGAGCATGCTTCAGTGAGGTGTGAACATCCAGATTTCTTGGTGGATAATGCAGGTGCCACTGGAAAAATAAAATTTCACAATATTTTTTTAATACACCAATACTCAATAGCTTGAGGTTACATTTGTTTATTATTGACAAAGCTTCATATAATCTTACCTGTATAATGTAATCTGTATCTCCATTAAAGCTGGTTCGATTTTTGAATTTTTGATTGAAAAAAAGGCGGTGTTTGTTTCCTTTCTCTTTCCACTTCTCTCCAGAGCTGAACTCCATTTTAGTAGAGGTGCTGATCCCTTTGGTGTAATGCTGAATGTTAAGCTTGAAAATTATGAAAATAGAAATGTATCAAAAGCAACATAGTCAAGCCAAATCTTAATCTAAAACTTTTTTTATATGTCTGCATATTAAAGTTAAAAACATGTTTGAAATGAAGAGCAATCAAAATGTTAAGAAACCACGTTTCTGAACGAAAATGATTAGACCTTGAATTATAGAACAATGAATACCAGCATCCAGGATGATGCACTGACTACATTTTAATTTGTATTCATGACATTGCAATGTACATTTGAAAATAATTCTGGTGGACTTGCAATTTGTTTTACAATATCATCATAATTGTGTGGATTATGCTGTCTGAAAAGATTGCTTAAATTAGTAAAGTTGCAAAGTGATTAATCAATGACAGAGATGTAAGATTTTAACAATTGCTAAAAAGCAATAAAGCAATAGACCTGGGAGCACAAAAGTGGGCAGGCACCAATTTTAAAGAATTCTGTAAAGTTAAACAAATTTATCTAAATACATTGATAAATTTGTTTACCTTTGCAAACAATCACATAAATGCTTTCTTCAATATTTTAGCATTTTCTTTGGAATGCTATTTATAACTACAGGATCTCATGTGTAAGATAAATAATAATTAGAATAAGCCTCTCCTCCTCCTTTATATGCAGCAAAAGGCTGCGGGTAACATCATCGGCTGAGGGTGCGGCTCTGCCGTGATGCAATGCCCCTATTACCAGTACACACTGGTACTCATTTCGCTGACCTCGGAAGGATGACAACCTGAGTCAACCCAACCTCGGAATGATGTCAGGCTGAGTTAATTCTGTTGAAAATGTGCTGTATATTTGAGCATTTTGAAGCAAAAAATTTTCACTCGCCTGCTTTTCATTTTCTTTTTAACATGCACCGACACCAATCAGATTCTCAGTACTTTTCAATTAGTCTTATTCTGCCACATTTTAGTTGCATATGCATGATTTATTGGGAGGTTTGGGAGGATTGATCTATGTCAGGTAGAGAAATGAAGGAGATAGTGGGAGGTTGAACTTGAAATAGCAGCCAAATCAAGCAGTTGCATTGTATAAATTCAGGAATTATAATTTAGTTAAACTATACAGTTATTATCAACAAATGCAATTTCATTTCTGGGTCCCTTCTGGAATTCTGATCCATGGAAAAATGTACCAGTTCCCACCTCACTCCAAATGTCTTGAAGACAAGGTGAGGATGACCTCTTTACAAATCGTTCTCACTTATATACACTTCCACCAGATCGAATTGCACTCTGACTCATCTTCACAAAAGCTGCTCAAATTTCATTCCCACAAAACCAAGCTCAAAGAAATACTAACTAAAAAGCATTGTAGAGCCAGTCTTCAAAGGGCAGCAGTACACCTGCCAGGACTTCTTCCTGCATTATTTTTTTTTTGTATATATCGTCATGGCTCGTGGAAAAGCGAGAGCATAATTGAATGGAACAAAATGGAAAGGGGGAATACATCAACAGCAAAATGGAGGTGAGAGAGTGAAATCAAGGTGAGGGGGAGTAGGACACATTGGTGAAGAAGCTACAAACATGCTGAACACACAGAAAGAAGAGGAAGGGGAAAGCATGGATGAAACAGAAAAGGAACAAATGAACCGACAACTAACAAACAAAACGAGGCTATGGAGAGGAGAGGAGGGATCACAATAACCTGGAAAAGGGGGAGTGCTTGGGAATGGGGTCATTTGGGATAAAAGTGAGCACGATTATAGATGGGGGATGACTTGAGGTTGTGGTGAACAGCTGTCTTGAAGCCCTGGAGGGAAAAATGGGACTGAACAGACTGGAGAAGTTGGTTCCACAGGTGAGAGAAAAGAAGAAAAATTGAGTGGAGGTGAGTATTGAGCCTGGATTTTGGAAGTTTAACAAGAAGAGGCTTACTTGCAGACCATGTGCAGCTGGTAGAAACCTGGGAGGGGTGACGGTCATCTCTATAATGTTTTTTTACTATCATAATCGATGAACCGTTGCCAGATATCTCCTAAAATGACAGACTAGATAGGTTTTGAAAATGGCGACTTTCACAACTTTCGTGACCTCGTGACCTTGACACTGACCTCGAATCCGGGAAAAAATATGTCGTTGGGTATCACTCATCGACCTCTACCCACATACCAAATTTCATCAAGATCGGAAGTAAAAAGTTTTCTTTGTACCGGGAGGTGTTTTTGACCATCTTCCAGGTTATGTGGCAGCCAAACGGGAAGGAAATTCAAAAATCTGTCCGGTTAGATACAAGATAATATTTTTCCTATCATAATCAATAAACAGTTGCCGAATATCTTGTAGAATGGCAGACGAAATAGGTTTTGAAAATGGCGATTTTTATAACTTACGTGACCTCGTCCCTGACCTTGAACCCGGACAAAAGTTATATCGTTGTGCAACACTCATCGACCTCTACCCACATACTAAGTTTCATCAAGATTGGAAAGAAAAATTGTTGATGGACGTACGGACAGACGTACGGACGGACGGACGTACGGACGTACATTTGGTCCGGCTTTATTAGGTCATCTCGGTAGAGATGACCTAAAAAGGAGGTGTTTGAATACAGGGGCCACCAACCTGTCTGCAATGCGACAGTCACAGACCGAAACACTCAGCTTTGTCACCAGATCCCAGAGCATTCAATGGTATGAAGAAGGGCAAGGTGCGAGAGGTGCCAGCCCAAAAGGGAGAGCAGTACTCCATCGAGTTGGGGATGAAGGCCTTGCAGATTGTCAAAAGTTCAGATTGACAAAGGAAAGATCTATTATGACTGAGGATGCCCAGTTGACGGCTGGCTTTGGAGACCATCTTGGAAAAATGGTCTGCCCCAATAAATATCATGGCTGATCGTGAGTCCTCAAAATATGAGTGACTCAACCTCTTCAAGTGGTTTGTTTAGGAAGTAGATGGGAGGGTTTGTCAGACAGTCCTTTCAGAGAGGCAGGGTGAGTGAGTGTGTGGAATTTTCTGGGTTGAAAAACATATTCCAAGTGTTGGACCAACTCCTGATTCAATTAAGGACTGCCGAGAGGGAAGTGGCTGCTACCTGCCTGTCTGAAAGATAAGAGATGCTGCAGCAGAGGGTAGAATCATCAGCAAAGAGATACACAAAATTTTCCAGGTAATTAGAAAGATCAATGATGAAGATGAGGAACAAGACTGGGCCCAAAAGACTGTGTTGGGGGTACTGCAACCTTGACTGTGAGAGGGGATGAGAGGATCCCATTAAGAACTACTGTACATGGTGACTGCAGGAGTGGAGAGTGGAATGAGAGGAGGTGGCCAATGATGCCATAAACCATGAGAGGAGGTGGCCAATGATGTCATAAACAGATAATTTTGAGATCACAGTGGGGTGCCAGACTGCATAAAATGCTCGAGATATGTCAAGAGAGACAGCCCTGATTTCATGTCTGACATTGATGGCTTCCATCCATTGTTGGAAGAGTAGAAGCAACATGTCCAGGATATAATGAGTGGGTCTGAAACCAAACTGATGATCTGAGATCAAGCCATTGTAGAAAAGTAAGGATTTGTTGTCAAATGCAATGCTTGTAATTGGAAGCAGGCTCATGGGCCTGTAGTTGAGAGGATCCGTTTTAGCACCATGTTTGTGTATTGCAATAAGGTTGACTAACTTCCAAGCAGACAGAAATTGACCCAGAGAGAATAATTGAGAGAACAGAGCAGAAAGAGGATGAGCAAGAGCAGCAGAGCAGGTTTTTAGGACACATGCATTGATGCTGTCTGGGCCTGTTGCAGAATCAGAGTCGACGTTTGCCAGAAACCTCTCCACCTTCTCGGGTGTGCATAACACAGGACCCATGAGCAGTTGGGTATGAGAGGGTAGAGTGGGTATCAGGCGAGAGTGAGGAGTTTGGTACACAAGATCTGGAAGAATACACAGAATTGAGGTATTCGGCCTCTTCACGAGCAGTCAGCTGTGCTGCCATTTCAAGTGAGGGAAAGGATGGAGGGGGAGCATATAACAGAGACAGACATATTTGACAAAGCACCATTTGACAAAGACATATTTGACAGTGACAAAGCACCACCACATATTTGAAGAACAAGGAGACAGGTTTGAGAGTTCAGCCTTGAGGTTCACCAGATGTCGTTTTCTGGCTTTCCTGAGAGTGGACACACACTTGTTCCAGACATTGTGGAATTATCTGAGGTTGCTGTCAGTCAGATTTGCCTTCCAGGAAGAGAAAGCTAGTTGTTTGAAGGCAACTGCCTCACCAAAGGATGCTGTGTGCCAGGGGCGAAAGAATGCATATGATAACTGCAGACAAGATGGTATAAATATGCACATAAGGTAAGTGCAAGTTTGTGTTAAAGGATTCCCAGGAAGTATTTATATCAGGAGAGGTGGACATGAAGGACCAGTCTTGAATGATCAGACAGCCTGCAGTCGGCAGTACTGAGGCAGCTCCCTGGCAATAGCCAAAGAGATGTTGAATCTCACAATCACAGTGTCAGATTAACCATTTGGAGCAGAAGAGGAACAGGAGACATTAGTCGGAAATTCATCATTATGAAGTCACAAAGGGAGGACATGCCACTGAGAGAAATCCAGGTCAGAAAGTATACTGATTGGGTGAGGCCCATGGAGTCACAGAAGTCCTCAACTGCAATGCCAAGGCTAGTTGAAGAGGTACCAACACCCAGCCAAATGGCATGGTAACAGTTGAAATCCCCACATATGAGGAAGAAAGAGTTAGGGTGGGTGGTTATAAGATGGTCCTTGTTGGCAGAGAGGAGATGTAAATGGAAGTATTGCTGTTAGAAGGGTGGTACAGCCCACAGACAAGCAAGAGGTGTTAATTTGCAAATGGAAAAGTGCAACCAAAGGTACTCCTGGAGGTTAGGAGAGGGAAGGGTAGTACACAGACAGTGGGAAATGGCGCTCTTGATATAAACTGCAACTCCATCACTGAAGTAGGATTCAGGCCCATTCAACCGGAAAAGACAATCTTCGGGAAGAGGCACAGAGGAATTTGGGGATATCCTGGAGGAAGGATTCTGTTTGGCCAATAATATCGGGTTTATCAGGGGCAGCTTGGATTGAGAGATCTGTCAAATTTGAATGAAGATCTTGGATGTTTGAGGTCAATAGAGTTGGGGATGGGGGAGGAGGTGCAGGTGGCACAGAGTAGGAAAGAGGGGAGGAGTTGAGGGAGCATGGAGAGGGGGAGGGGTGGATGTGGAATGGGGCATAAGGTTAGCCTGGAGGGGGTGGGATGCTGGAGAAGCAGAGAGGAGGTGGGACGTTGGAGAAGCAGAGAAGGTGTGGGACGAATCACAGCAGTGTCCTTATAGCACAAAATCTACAGCGCAAAATATGCGAACAACATTTTTAATGACACAGTGAAGCATTTAAAATTGATAAAGTTATCCATTGGGTTGTAATCACACAAACTCTGCAGTACATTTACCCCTGACATAATTATGTATTGTGTCTTAACAAATGAAAGATTTGCAACAGTTCGTAATATACAAGAAAAACTTTGCATATATGGGTATATTTATATTTCTTTCTTTCTTAAAAAAATTTGATTGGTATTCACCTTGAATTATTGTAGTTTATTAAATAAATTTTGCTTGGGGGGGCTCATAAAGCCTTACAATCAGTGAGTATTTCTTGACTTTTCATTATACCAGCGTGCATTCGACATGTCTCCAAAGTGTGGTATTATTTTTCTAAAACTCTTATAAAATGTTTTTCTTTCCTGAAAAATTGGCATGACAGCAAAATTTTAAAAAGAGGTGAAACTCTATTGTGATGATGATTGTGATGTACTGTATTACATTCAATCATTATTGAAAGTGAGGATTCGATATTTTAACGTCTTTTACTCAACAACTGTTTTTTCCTCTACATTTGTGAGGCTCATGGAAGAGCAGGGTTAAGTTGACAGTAGCGTAGCGGGTTTCTTTCGTGCATTATTTTACCTTGTGGGAGATGTCTTGCTTTTGACTGCAATAGAAGTTGTGTTTCAATAGCAGATTCGGTGGCTGACTCAACAGACCTAGTTTCAACTTCTCCTCCATCTGACACTCATGTGGAAGATTTTTTGCTTCTCCTTAATAAATAAATAAAAATACAATTTAGTGTAAAAGAGTGAGCAACACAATAAATTGTTGAATTTTTTTTCAGTGTTATTGACATGTTATATAAAATTTGCTTACCAAATAATCCATACTTGATTCTGAGACCAGAAGTCCAAAGCTGTCGGTGTTGCTGTAAATATCCTTTGGTCTCCGTGCCAAAAACATTTGGCACATTGATGTTCATCTCACCAGAGTAATGTTCAGTATTACTTGGAGAACGTCGTGCCCGACTTCCTGTTTTTTTGTCTTGCTGAAGTTTAACTGCCAGATAAGAGAGGGACATGTGCATTAAATAACATCTCCTGCTAAGACTCTGCCCGAACTCAACCCTCAACTCTTTTTATTATGTGAGTTGTAGCCTACCTTTCCTACTGCACCCTTTGTCACCTATTCTCACTTTCCCAAAATCTCACCTTGCCCATGCTCCATTTTCAGTACAATGTCAAATCTTCCTTCGGCTACACAATGCCCACTGCTATGTCAAAAGTGGGTATTGTTGCTCACTCACCTTTCAGAGAAGCTGGTTCATCGAATATGTTCTCTAGGGAGCTCACGATGACCAGGCGCTTTCCTGGTATGTGGGTATAATTGGCCAAAAGCATTAATGGAGGTGACTTGGGGCTGAACTGTAACTTGGCAAGGCACTTCAATCTCGTGTACTCATCTTTGATAGTTGACAGGATAACTCCCTATGTTAAACAAAAACAATTTATGTCATATTAGCAAGGCAATATAACTGTTCATTCAAAGAAAATCAATTCGTTTCCATGCAGAGATTGAAGCTCATGAAAGAGCAAGATGAGAAAGGGGAAAAGGTCAACAATTAGTTATTATAAGGTGGAAGGGCCAGTTTGAAAAGTGACATAGAGACAGAAAATATCAGTAAAAAGATTAGGCAGCTGGCAGAAAAAATGGGGGCAGGATTAATAACAAAATGTAAGATGATGGGCAGGTAAGGTTGAAAGAATGAGATGGTGATAACATCAGATGGCTGCTATTTTAAAGGAGTGGAGAAAAGAGAACAAGAGGATAAACTCATTCCATAGACAAAATAAGATATGGTGGGGGGGGGGGGGGGGGGGGGCGAGGGGGATGACAAAGGATTGTAGGTGAGCAGAGAAAATAGACCTAAGGAGGATAACAAAGAGGAGTGGGTTACTGGGTAAATGTGTGTGACCAGTGGTACTTGAAGGGAATAAAGACAAAAAGGGGGAGGGGGAAAGGGGGAAAGTTCATGAAAAAATTAAAGTGCTCTGCCTCAGCCTACTGCTTAGACATCAATGAGTCCTAGGACTGGAGACACCACTACTTCCAGGTAAAATATATGATAAGGAACTTCAGTCCATAAACAGTTGGCATACTATATAATACAGTGGGTATAAACACCATGCACTCTGTTAAAACTGGGAAAGGCTAAGAAAAGACCTCTCAACAAATCATTTCAGGGCTGTATCTGACCCTGTAGGCTGGTATGAAGCTATTACAAGTATAAAGAGATACTGCAATGAAGAGTTTAATGAAGGAGATGAAACATCTAGACATGAGCTTGAGGTTGCTTCTTGAAGTAGACTGAAGGGTTTGCCCATCAATATTTGTTCAATGATTGAAGTGAGGATGTTTGACAGAAGGTTACATTGCTGGACATGTTCTAGTTCCTTATTTTTAACCAGGTCAACAGACAAATATGGAGCAGTGGACTTCCTGTCACATTGGTGTACGACAACTGCATGCATCAGGCAGAATCAGCCACAAAGTGGCACAAATTATTTTGCAAGGTAGCAGAGAGGGTAGGTGTCATATTGGAGCAAATATATATATATATATATATATATATATATATTAATTAATAAGGATAGAAATATTAATTGTGGAATATAGTTTACAATATCGTTTTATAGAAATTATTGACATTGGATGTGGTTTGTATATTGTGAGAACCATGTCTTAGAATTGTGGGTGTGAACCAGTGAAAAAAAAAAGAGGGAATTATCTGATGTTGTCACTTTATCCCTGTGGGAAATTCCATAACCTGGAAAAGATTAATTGGGAAACAAGTGTTGCATCATCAATGTTGTAGTTCTGCAAATCATGTGGGAAGTATCATCACAGCATGGTTGATATGTCAGTTATCAGAATGAACACAAAAACATTGTTGTACACACATGCTGTGATGTATATTAAAGAAAGTCCAACAGAGTGGAGTCAAGGGGAAGGTAAGTATGAATGGTGGGGTGAGATGTGGTACCAGCAGCAGAAAGAAAGAAAAATAGAGAGAGGGCTTCATCAAGTGAAAGTGTTTTTGCTAAATCATGACATCAAAAACGAACCTTCATAAAGTATGCATCTTCATCCAACATAACCTCCAAATCTGCTGTTTTCTTTTGTGCATAATTATGAACATCACCTGAAAATAGTGCAAGCAGAGATCTCATATTAATTATCCCCCGTTGGACTTAGTCTGAAATGGTGGCTGACAGACTGGGTCTCATGCGTCTGTCTATGCATCTGTGCATACGTCCGTCCACAGCCATATCTCGGATATGGATGGACTGATTTTGTTCAGACTTTGCAAAATAATGATTGATGATACATAATGGTATACATAAGCATATCTTCTTGTTTTTTTCGAGAAAAGATCAAAGATAGCCAACCGACAGCCATTTAGTTGTAAAAAAAACCCCGATGTTGAACAAGTCCTCAAACATTTCTTGGACGTGCATTTACCGATCTTGTTCAAACTTGGCACACAGATAATGAATGATGACTTACATGTCATTTTTTTCAATATCAGATCCAAGATGGCCGACTGGTGACCATTTCATGACAAACATGTCCCCATTTCTTGAACATACATGGTCCGATTTTGTTCAAACTTGGAAAAAGTATAGTACATGATGGCATACACGTGCAACTCACTTTACTTTGTGATCTGATCAAAGATGGCCAAGTTGTGGCCATTTAAGTTGTAACAAACACAACATTGAACACGTCCTCAACCATTTGTCAAACATGCATTTACCAATCTTGTTCAAACTTGACACACATATAATGAATGATGGCCTACTTATGCATGTCTTTTTTTTTTTTTTTGAGATCAGATCCAAGATGGCCAACTGTTGGCCATGTTGTTACTTATGCCATTTTTTCCCAATTGTATGCAATCTTACATGTCACATGACCACTCAAGTCAGTTCCGCATACACATAAAACCTGTAAATATGGGCAAGCCCTTCAACTCCATACAGCAAAATTATTAAAACCATGGGGGCTATGACATTTTATGTCTTTTCTCCTTGTTCATATATGTTCTGATAGGAAAAATATAATGAAATGAAAAGTATATTCAAAATAATTTAAACAGTAAAACTATGCAAAATATTTCAGTTCTACAAAAATAAAAACGATTCAATCATTGCACTTAAATTTAACTATTTTTACCAATTTAATATTGGTCATAATTATCAAAACTTGAGAAAAGGGACAATGAAAGATTGAACAGAAATGAGCTTTCCAACTCCAACAAAGTAAAACAATATTTTAGAGGTTGAGGATATCTGTCATAAAACTACAAATGCAAAAGCAGAATGCTTAATATCTACAAAAAAAAGAGTGGTTGGCATTAAAAAAAACACTATATGTATGTGGCTGTAAATCTTGACAAGCCAATGAAAGGGTCAAATTGGGTTCTCAAAATAATTTTTAAAAAAGGTGACAATGTAGTAAATATTATAAGCAATGATAAATGCTTAAGTTTTATACCAGCACAATTATATCCAGGAAATAATTAGCTACAGACCTGTTCCAACCATTGAATGAAGAGGAGACATTGTAATATTTCCATGTTAATGTATTGTTTATATAAGTGAACATAAGTATCTTCAGTCCATGTCCTTCATTGTGGTGGCCATTTTAGCACTTTAAGCCACCATCCCATCTCCTGATAGGCGAGAAAGTCCCTCACGAGTCAAGAAAGCAGCGACTTATTCACTAAGCTGCCATGAGCAGAGATAAAATGGAGATTTGGAATGCTGCCTCACACAGTCACTACCATGAAAGACATCAGTGAGACTAGGAACAAAGAGCTTGGACTTTAGCTATAAGAGAAGAAGAGAGAGGTTCGGGAATAGGGCCTTTTTGGATTTCAAGAAGCAATGAAAGCCATTTCTGGGACTCTCTTTTTGTGATCTACATATGTCATGGAAGGGCTTCAGGAGTATTCCACCACGGCCAGGAATATAACCTTCTGATCTGAGGCATATCTCAATTTGAAGCAGAACCTTCTTGAGTCAGAGCACCAAGATTGGCTTGCATGGTGATTGGGTGTGCTTCATCAAAGCCTGTGCTCTGCTGGAAGCAGAGCAAGTAATGAGGTCCACAGTTCTGCTATGGATATTTTTCTGAGGCTGTGATGAGAGCTGGCCACTGTGGAAAATAAA
>CM068958.1:147297844-147318043 GCA_035128595.1 Eptatretus atami
GATCGAGATCCAGATCCTCACCAAAATTGAATCAATTTGTCCTTCTCACACATCCAACCTGTCCACTAAATTTTTATCAGAATCCATCCATAACCTTTTAAGATATCCTGTTCACAAACAGCCAAATGAAAAATCACTCGTAGAATGACAATTGGCAAAACAGAACAAAGTAGAATGGCTCTCAGAAGAGTGCATACCTCTGCCAGGCTGAGCAGTTTCCATTTTGTATCCCATTAATAGGTTGACAACTTTTTGAGATATCATGATATTTATAGTCCACTAGCAGGGATACCCGTGCTCCGCACAGGAATCCCGTGGATGACGGCGGGTCTGAAGTTGTATATGTCACAGTTAATTGTAAAATTGTAGAGGCTGCCACCATTATTATGTTTTTTCATCACCACTATAATATTATATTTTCCCCGCCATGTTTTATATGCAGAAGACTCGAGTTCAAAAATGTTAAGATTTATTGCCGCATCAGATAAAAAACCATAATGCCTCAACAATGTGAGGCTGGTTTCATGTCATCATTTGCGACTTAATTAATTCTCATTCTCTAGCAAATTCCGTTGGTCCCATGTCAATTGGCTGAACTTGAAAAATTAACGTTACGCAATCAGGTGATGACGTCATAATTCGGAAACCGGAAGTCGGAAGTCATCGTCTTCAATTGACTGTAGCATTATTTTTTCATTCTATTGCAAATGGCGTTGGCCCCGTGTCAATCGGCTGAACTTAAAAATTAACGTTACGAAATCAGGTGATGACGTCATAATTCGGAACCGCAAGTCGGAAGTACAATTCTTTTACATCGGGCCACTTCCGGGTACATGTTCTGTCAGCATGTGAAGTTTGTGAGGATCAGTCCATACTTTCGCGTGCATAGGTCACAGACAAACACACACACAGACACACAGACAGACACACTTTCAACTTTATAGATAGATGGCCCTATCTCTCAATTTTAGAAACTTGGCCTATGCTGACCTTTTGGGCTATGTTGACCTCAAAATTAATAGGTGGTTAAATTCAGTGACCGAGAATGCAAATGCTCTTCAAATTTCAAGTCAATCGGATGAAAATTGACAATTTTAGAAATTTGATCAATGTTAACCTCAAAGTAATTGATGCTTGAATTCAGTAAGCTGATATGCAAATCGTCCTCAACATTCAAGTCATTTGGATGAAAATTGACAATTTTAGAAACAATTTTCAAAATTTGGCCGATATCATGTTGACCTTATGGCCTATGTTGACCTTTTGACCAAAGTTAACCTCAAAAATAATAAGTGGTTGAATTTATTGACCTGATATACAAATGCTGTTCAAATTTCAAGTCAATAGGATGAAAATTGAGGATTTTAGAAAATTTGGCCCAAATTCACCTTTTGGCCTATGTTGACCTTTATGGACAAACAAATTTTACGAAATATCAATTAAGGACCGAAAATTTAAGAATGATCGGCTGAGCGGTTTGAGCTGGAGGTGAGCAGACAAACGAACAGGCAAATGAAACAAAAATCACTCAGTGACAACTTGGCGAAACTCAATGGCACTTCGTAGAGAACATACCTCCGCCAGGCTGAATAGTTTACATTTTGTATGCGACTGATAGGTCGGATCTGATTCTGGACATTAATCAAAATCTAATCGGCTTGTTCTTGTCACCTAACTCTTCCACCTGGTTTCGTCACAAGTCGCCCACAACTTTTAGAGATAACATGCTATACATAGTTTTTGGCCCCATCTCTCATTGGTGAAGAATCAGTGAAAAATTAAATAATTTTCTTATCTGGATCCGGATTCAGATCTTCACCAAAATAGAATCAATTAGTCCTTTTCACACACCCAACCTGTCCACAAAGATTCAACCGAATGTGTCCACAGCTTTTTGAGATAACATGCAATATCGTTTTTAGCCCCATCTCCCAATGGTGAAGAATCAGTTAAAAAGCAAATAATTCTCATATTAAGATCTGCACTCTGATCATCACCAAAATTGAATCAATTCTTCATCATGGCACTCCCAACCTGTCCACCAAGTTTTGTGTGCATCCATACATGAACTTTTGAGATATTGTGCTATATATATATATGATTTTTGGCCATGTCTCTCAATGGTGAAAAATCAATTTTTTTTAAATTCCCACATCCGGATCCAGATTCGGATCTTCACCAAAATTTAATCAATTTGTCCTCGTCACACACCCAATCTGTCCACCAAGTTTTGTCCAAATCCATCCATAACTTCGAGATATTGCGCTATATATCGTTTTTGGCCCTTTCAATGGCAAAAAAATCACTCAAAAAATGCTCAGATCCAGATCCGGATTCGGATCTTCACCAAAATCAAGCGTTTCTGTCCTTGGCCGGTCAACTACATACACAAAAATATCAGAACGATTGCTTGAAAACTGTGGCCAAAAATCGTGTGACAAACAGACAGACAAACGCTACAGACCAACATTCTTGGCAAAAAAAATTTCTCGCCAAGTAACAAACAGGACTGATCAATACACTTGTCAAAAATTTTTTTTTTGCCAAGTAACAAACACAGACAGAGACAGGGGTGAAAACAAACAATTTCAATCAGGACTCGGTTGAGCCTACAAGCCCGATAATTTTTTTTTCCTGTACCTTTCCGACCCCTATTCCTACTCAGCCAAGTATTAGAACCACCTTACTTCCTCATCCTCTCCAGGATATGGGGCACTAAATTAATTTCTTTCACAACCAAATAATAATGTTTTGCACAAAAGCATATCTAAATCTATTTCCTGACGCCCTCACTGAAGTGTCCGACACAGAATTGTGTAACACAAAATAATTTGCAGTACAAGCTAACGACAACAAAGTTTGTCCAGTATGAATTCAAAAATGCCTCCAACACATGTCACGAGAAGGGAATGTTGAGTTGCATGTTTTTTTGTTTTTTTCATCCTCAAACATTCATCCACTAAGTAAGAAATATTGTGCCACAGCCTTGTGTTTTTCAGTTTGGTGATTCTTAATGTCGCAGGGGAAGAAAGTGCATTCTTAACCCTCTAACTCATCTTTAGTTTGAAGTCCAATGCCCAATATTACTTAATAGCATTTTCACAAAGCTTCATAACATGTTTATAAACTATCTCACCTAAAATCTTTATTGATTTTTGTGGGTGAATGAAGTTTATCTTCAGCTTCTTATCAACACAGTTAAGCAGCAGGTCCAATGAAACGTTTCTGTTCATGTTTGACCCAGGTGTTCCCAGGAAGAAATGCATGTCTGCCAGTTTGGGACAAAAGGATGTTTTCTGCAAAACAATGACAGTGAAAAAGACAAAACCACAACAATATAACTCTCAACTACGATAAATGTGTGTGTGTATAAAAATTTAAATACAAAAGGTTTAAATAATGTTACTCCAAAAAGTATGTAAACAAGGTGGGGATGGCCAGAAGAAATGATCATGTGAAGCCATCCCTACATCTTTCTTTGAATAATGGTTGTCCCGAAGCAAGACACCAAGTGAGTGTTGTGTGTGTGTGTGTGTGTGTGTTGTGTTGTTGTTGGTTGTTATCTCCACATGTAGGTTTCATAAAGCGGAACAGAGCCCTCCCTGGTCTTGAAGTATCCACCTCCGTGTGTGTGTGTGTGTGTGTTGTGTGTGTGTGTGTGTGTGTTGTAACAGACATATATGTGTCAGTGTTGTAGTCGAGTCCACTTGGTCCAAGTCTAGTTCAAAGCTGTCCGAGTCCTGCGGTCGTGTCCGAGTCCAGTGGTCCTGAGCCCAAATCCTTGGCATTCCGAGTCAGAGTCCTTTGCTAAAAGTGTGTTGTAAAGTGGCAAAAAATAGCAAATTTATTTGTATTTATGTATTATGTAAATGAAGACAATAAAATATCAAAACCGACTTGCAGTGTAACTTGTTACTTGCATCAAGATTTTATTCCACATTATGGCCATCTTGCAGGAGTTTGCTGAAAAACCTACATCATAATAAATAATGATAAAAATTTCAAATGCTAAGAGTTCAATTCCTGACGCCTTGATGTAGTAAAAGGCCTTATTATGCCTTTTTTAGCCAATTAATTAATTGGATTATAAACACACTGTATAAATGTTCGGCAATAGATGATTTTGACATAAAGAAATTAAATGCATGTGTCAACTACATGTCGAGAATGAAATGTCTAGGTCGAGGTTAAATGTTGAATTAAAAAAATTTTTTAACGAGGAATAAAAGAAAAATTAGGTTGTATTTTATCGAAAAAATATCGACATCATTTTAAGTGCTTTATAATCAACAAACGTTACATTTTTGGTAATGGAAGAGATGGTAGACTTGTATATTAACCGAAACAGCTAAACGGCTTTAAAAAACAAATTGAAAACATTTAACCAAGTTGTCCACTATTACACCCTGCTTTAAAAGAAAATGATAAAAACATCCTTGGATCAAACACGAGTGACAAATTATTATATTTTCGGCAAGAGGAGATAAATGTGATCTTGCATGTTAACATTCATCTCTGAGTTTAAATAAAGATGTTTGACTTCGAAGTTCTATTAGGTCAAAAAAAATGAAGAAACTTCGCACATAGATTAAGCAACTCCAGATTCCTAGAGGCAACTTTGAAAATATTGTTTTAAAAGACAAATTGATAATTAAAAATATATTTTTAGGTTACTTTTTGTCAAGGAAACCGATTCTGACCATCATTAGATGATTTGATAGCTTATTTATTCTGTAAATCGTGTTTGGAACAATCACTTTTGCTCCTTATTTTTGCTCCACCTCCTTTATTTGTTGTCGTGCATGAACAAACAAACAATTTCTAAACTCATTGCACTCACCTGCGTACAGTGATGTCATTAAAAAAAATCACCAAAATTACATAATATTAACGCTAACTAAACCGATTCTGACCATATGTAGACAATTTGGTAGCTTATTCATTCAGTAAATCGTGTTTGAATAATCACTTTTGCTCCTTATTTTTGCTCTACTGCCTTTATTTGTTGTCGTACATGAACATACGACCACGTTCTAAACTCGGCACATTCACCGACACACTGTGATGTCATTTTATTTAATATCTCCAAAATGATGAAACCCGAACCCTCACAAAATCAAAAGTTTCCATCCATGTCATTGAATTTCAGTCATTATATAATTTACAAGACTTTATAAATCTTGAAATAAACCCTAACCCTTCTTCTTCTTCTTCTTCTTGTTTATGGCAGCTAAGCTGTTGGGGTAACTATCATTTCTTGGAAGCACGACTGTGTCACTGATGCAGTGCCCCTCTACCAGTATGCACTGGTACCCATTTTGCCAACCTCGGAAGGATGACAGGCTGAGTCAACCCCCTGGTGTATTAATTCAGCAGCCAACGGGGCTTGAACTCAGGACCCTAGGATCCCAAGCCGCCACCCTAACCACGAAGCCAACACCAGGTTTAACCCTAATCATAACCCTAACCCTAACCCTGATTTATAAATTAAAAAGAATATAAGACCCATCACTTTACTGTCGGAAATACCAATTTTTGCTGTGATGGCTAATCAAGAGGGCAAGACAAAAAAGGATTCCTGTGAGTGCAGGGAAAACCAGCGTCGCAAGTTGGCATTTGCAGTTTCAACATGTGCCCAAGTACCCATTTCAAAAAAATAATTTAAAAGTCTTTTTGCATCAGAAACCTTCCGAGGAGATCCCTGAATCCACCATCATTGGATTTATTGAAATCCGTTAATCCGTTTTCAAGTTATATCACAACAAGCTGACAGACAGATAGATAGACAGACAAACAGACAGACACGGCTCCTTTTATAATATAAAAACAACCACTTATCCCTCTCTCTACAAAAATGTTTATCCACCATGCTGATTCCAAATCTTAACGAATCCAAACCATACTGAAATATCAGCTGTTTTTTAGTGCTTATCCTTTTCTCACCTGTGTTGCAAATAGTGACCTGCTTTGTGCTGCTTAAAAAGGTGGTATCGAAAATGCTGTTGTCTAAAATGTCAATGTTGATTAAAAAAACAAGTATTGAATATAACAAGCAGCATTTGAATGTAATCAATATGATTTGTGGCCTAATATTTGTGTGGATATAAATATATATATACACATAAGCAAAAATAAAACCCCCTTTCTTTTAAAATAAACTGGTACTCAGCCTGGCCAAGGGCTGGCCCTCGTCGATCTGGTGTTAGGGAGCTCTGTCTGGCACTTGCACGCAAAATGGCACCATCTCTTGTCGAGCCCAGGAGGAAGGTGACTCCTCCATCCACGTGCACACGCAGGCAGAATCGCACTTCCCATATAATAGCTTCCCAAACTTCACAAGCGCAAATCTGGCCAGCACCTCCTCGATCGGCTCTCGACGTGCACACACTCGATCGGCTCTTCACCAAGCACACACTCGATCCGATCTGTACTATTAAATTGGTTCATCTACCCCCATAATCATAACAAAAAACAAAAAAACAATCTATATATACATATATATACATAATTTTCATCACAAAACTTCCCGGGAGTTCCCTAAATCCACCGTAGTTCGATTTAATGAAATACGTTAACCCGTTCTTAAGTTATAACATGACAAGCAAATGAAAAATCACTCAGAGTGACACTTGGCAAAATGGAACGGCACTCAGTCGAGTGCTTGCGTCTGCCAGGCTGAACAGTTTACATTTTGTATCACACTGATAGGTCAGATCTGAATCTGGACCTTAACCAATATCGAATCAGTTTGTTGTCGTCACCAAACCAACTCATCCACCTAGTTTTGTCATAACTCGTCCACAGCGTTTTGAGATATCATGTGATATAGATTTTGGCCGCATCTCTCAATGGTGAATAATCACTTAAAAATTCTCTAATCTGGATTCGGATCTTCACCAAAATCGAATGAATTTGTCCATGTCACACACCCAACATGTCCACCAGGTTTCATCGGAATCCGTCAATAAACTTTTGAGATCCTGTGCTATATATTGTTTTTGGCCCCATCTCTCAATGGTGAAGAATCATTTTAAAATTAAATAAATCTCGTATCCAGATCTAGATATGGATCTTCAGCAAAATTGAACTATTCTTCCTGGTGGCATTCCCAACCTGTCCACCAAGTTCCATGAATAATAATCTTTTGAGATATTGTGCTCCATATCGAATTTTGGCCCTATCTCTCAATGAAGAATTACTTAAAAAATAAATAATTCTTGTGTGCGGATCCGGATTCGGACATTCACTAAAATTGAATCGATTCGTGCTTGTCACACACCCAAAGCTGTTCACCAAGTTACATACAAATCCGTCCACAACTCTTTGAGATATGCAATATCGTTTTTAGCTCCATCTCTCAATGGTGAAGACTCAAAAAATTCTCAGATCCAGATTCAGATCTTCACCAAAATTAAGTGTTGCTGTCCTAAGCCAGTCACCTATACATACAAAAAAGAATTTCAGAACGATCGCTTGAAAACTGTGGCCAAAAATCATGTGACAAACAGACAGATGCTACAGACAAACATACTTGGCATAAAAAAATGTTTTCGTCAATTAACTAATATTCAAATGGACAGACATGACTCCTCGTATAATATAGATGTTTACCGAGTATGCACGTAAATTCCTCACCCGAACATTAACACTTTGGCCCTGCAAAACGAACCCCATATCAAATATGGAATCAAGAAAATATTATGTATGAAATTGAGAAAGTGAACCAGATGAATATAAATTCATATATACACCTGTCACTGCTTTTAGCTGTTTAAATATTCGCTATGTAACCCCTCGAGTGTATGATCGCATGACCTCTTTGACCTGACGTCCGTGGTACTTTTCTTGCTGATACTATAAATGGCATCCCCTGTAATTTCGAAAATGTATGCAGAAGATATGTTCACGTCTCTTCTGCTAACTTAGTACGATATATCGTGTCACAAAAGGTTAGAGTACGATATGAAAAGGATGGTCCAAATGACTTTTACTTTTTATTATTTGTACTGCACATGAAAAGTTTTATTGTACACTAAATTTTGCCAGACTCGAGCTGGAATCAGGCTTAGTCCGAGTCCCGAAGAGTCGAGTCTGAGTCCGAGTCCTTGGCATTCCGAGTCCAAGTCCCCCAAAAATGTGTGTGTGTGTGTGTGTGTGTGTGTGTAAAAGTTGCTGTTCTTGACTGCTACCTCCACACGACGTGGGTTGGTTTCAGGAGATGGAATGGAGACCTATCAGGTCTCAAAGTATCCACCTCCCCTGTGTGTATGTGCAATGTCGAGTGCATAAATGTGTGTTTAATTTGACTTTTCGCATACATGCACACGCACACACACACGCACACATGCACACAGGCACGCACACACGCACGCAATTCCAAATTCAAACTGTAATAACAAAAATAGCACCGCAGGTCCTGTCACTCACCTGGATCAGGAGCAACAGTCGATTACATCATAAAATATCGACATTTCATTCATGCGCAGAATCTGGTCACGTGATTGGTTGAAAGGAAGCCATCTCGATGCTAATTACAGCAATAGTTTTGGCTCGACGATACATGCAAATGGACAGGAAAGGTCCCTTTGATGTTTTGGGGGCTATGATGTCACAATTTGAAACCGCCATTGGAATACATTTGAGAAAGTGCATCATCAGAATGAGGACAAATGGGTACAACTGTCATATATATATAATATATATATTTATTATATATATATATATATATTATATATATATATATATATATAGTAAACCCGCTCTCTGAACACCGATAATCTGAACACCCGCATATGAGCGTGTTTTTTGGCCAGTCCGAAATTTTTAGATAGGAAATCCTGTACATAGTGCCCCGATAATATATCTGAACACCCGAAAATCTGAACACCCCGCATATGAACATGCTTTTTAACCAGTCCCAACGAGTTTTTACCCCACACTGTGACGCTACTCCAACTTTGAAGGCATCAGTGCAAAACATGGCATTGTTCAGCCGCAGCTGCATGGGCAAACGTCATACCAAACAAACGCCGTTGCTAATTACCAACCATCGCGCAGTTCATTTACTGGACGCAATGGCGTGGATAGAAAATGCAGCGGGGTGTGAAGAGATACAGTGACTTAATTAGACCCTGTTTCTAAATTAATCAATGGTAATCACAATAAGCGTCAATAATTACAATTTCGTCTAATCAGCAGAGGCCTCCCCCTGAGGGAGGGGCACAAGAAGGCCTGCACACCTCCCTTTCATCAATCTTCACTTGCTATTGAAGTTCAGGCAGTACGATACACCAAAATGCCGAAAACGCATCACGATCTGCCGTTGGAAGATAAAGTCTGTCTGGTAAAGGAAGCGGAATCCAGTCGCAACGCAAACTCGCTGCTGATTTCGGAATTTGCGCTGGGCAGAGTGAATGGTATTTACGTCGTAAAGAGTCGATATTGAAGGAATTCGAAGACGGGGCCCTATCTTCGCGAAGTCGACGAAAAGGAGGCAGTTTCGTAGACATTGACAACCACGTGTACACAGGTTCCATGCTGCTCGTTCAAAGAGGATCCCTGTCAGCGGACGTATGGTAAAAGCGAGCCTTAGAAATTCACGACTGCATTGGTGAGGTGGATTTCAAGGCATCCAACGGCTGGCTTCGCCCGATTTCAAGCTCGAACAAGATCTCGGCACGTGCAGTTAGCGGCGAGAGTGGTGGCGTTGATCAGACGACAGTGGAGGGGTGGAAAAGCCGTCTGCCACAGCTATGCGACGGTTTCAAGCCACAAGAATTTTTAACGCCGACGAGACCGGCCTCTTCTCCGCGCTCTAACCAAAAGGTCGCTGGTGGAAAAAGGAGACTCCTGTCATGGTATAAAGTCGCCAAAGGATCGAATAACGCTGCTGTTGTGCGCCTAGTATGACTGACGAGAAACTTAAACCACTCACCATCGCAACACAGTGAAACCACGTTGCTTTCGTACATCAAAGTCGAATCCTCCCGTGTCGTGGACAGCAAACAAACGAGCATGGATGACCTCGGCGTTGTTCGTTGAATGGTTGAAAGCGCTGGCAAGAAGATGCGAAACCAACGGCGGAGGATTCTTCTTCTTCGAGAAATGCGCCGTCTCATCCAATGCGTGGCGCGCTGAAAAACGTGACCGTATAGTTTCTGCTCCGAACGCTTCGTAGTGTCTTGCAGCCCCTTGACCAAGGCATGATAAGCAACCTGAAGCGTCTTTTCAAACAACGGCTGCTCCGGCACGTGCTGTCGAAGATCAAGACCGCTTCAAACAAACGAAATCTTGAAGAGCGTCAACGTTCTCCATGCTGTTCAGTGGAGCAGCAATGCATGGGATCAAGTCAAGAGAGAGATCTTCTCTCAACTTTTAGAAACTTGGCCTAAATAGCTAGACCTTTTGGGCTAATGTTGTACCTAAAATTAATAGGTGTTAATTCAGAGAACGAGAATGCAAATGCTCTCAAATTCAAGTCAATCGGATGAAAATTGACACTTGATTTTAGAAAATTGATCAATGTTAACCTCAAAGTAATTGATGCTCTGAATTCAGTAAGCTGATATGCAAATCGTCCCTCACATTCAAATTTGGATGAAAATTGACAATTTTAGAAAACAAATTTTAAAATTTGCGATTCATGTTGACCTTATGGCCTATGTTTGACCCTTTTGACCAAAGTTAACTCAAAAATAATAAGTGGTTGAATTTATTGAGCCTGATATAACAAATGCTGTTCAAAATTTCAAGTCAAATAAGGATTGAAAATTGAGGAAATTTTAGAAAATTTGGCCAAATTCACCTTTTGGCCTATGTGACCTTTATGGACAAACAATTTTACGAATATCAATAAGGACCGAAAATTTAAGAATGATCGGCTGAGCGGTTTGAGCTGGAGGTGAGCCAGACAAACGAACAGGCAAATGAAACAAAATACTCAGTGACAACTTGGCGAAACTCAAGGGCACTTCGTAAGAACATACCTCGCCAGGTGAATAGTTTACATTTTGTATGCGCTGATAGGTCGGATCTGATTCTGGACATTAATCAAATCCTAATCGGCTTGTTCTTGTCACCTAACCTTCCAACCTGGTTTTCGTCACAAGTCGCCCAACTTTTAGAGTTATAGACATGCTATACATAGTTTTTTTGGCCCATCTCTCATTGTGAAGATAGTGAAAAATAAATATTTTCTTATCTGGATCCGGATTCAGTTTCACCAAAATAGAATCCTTAGTCCTTTTTCACACACCCAACCTGTCACAAGATTCAACCGAATGTGTCCACAACCGCTTTTTGAGATAACATGCAATATTCGTTTTTAGCCCATCTCCAATGGTGAAGAATGCAGTTAAAAAGAAAATAATTCTCATATTAAGATCTGCACTCTGGATCATCACCAAAAATTGAAATCAACATTCTTCATCATGGCACTCCACCTGTCCACGCAATTTTGTGTGCATCATACATGAAACTTTTGAGTATTGTGCTATATATATATATATATTTTGCCATGTCTCTCAATGGTGAAAAATCAATTTTTTTTAAATTCCACATCCGATCCAGATTCGGATCTTCACCAAAATTTAATCAATTTTCCTCGTCAACACACCATCTGTCCACAAGTTTTGGTCAAATCCATCCATAACTTCGAGATATTGCGCTATAATACGTTTTTGCCTTTCAATGCAAAAAATCACTGCAAAATCTCAGATCCAAGATCCGATTCGATCTTCACCAAATCAAGCTTCTGTCTTGCCCGTCAACTACATACACAAAATATCAGAACGATTGCTTGAAAACTGTGGAACAAAATCGTGTGACAAACAGACAGAACAAACGCTACAGACGCAACATCTTGGCAAAAAATTTCTCGCCAAGTAACAAACAGACTGATCCAATAAACAACTTGGTTCAAAAAAAATTTTTTTTTTGGGGCCAAGTTAAAAACCAAAAACCAAACCCAAAGAACCCCAAAAAGAAAACAGGGGTGAAACAAACAATTTCAATCAGGACTCGGTTGAGCCTACAAGCCTCGAATAATTTTTTTTTTCCTGTACCTTTTCGACCCCTATTCTCTCAGCCAAGTTTAGAAACGCACCTTACTTCCTCATCCTCTCCAGGAATAAGGGGCACTAAAATAATTTCTTTCAGCAACCAAATAATAATGTTTTTGCACAAAGCATATCTAAATCTATTCCTGACGCCCTCACTGAAGTGTCCGACCAGAATTGTGACACAAATAATTTGCAGTACAAGCTAAAGACAACAAAGTTTGTCCAGTATGAATTCAAAAATGCCTCAACACATGTCACAGAAGGGAATGTTGAGTTTACATGTTTTTTTGTTTTTTTCATCTCAAACATTCATCCACTAAGTAAGAATATTGTGCCACAGCCTTGTGTTTCAGTTTGGTCGATTCTTATGTCGCAGGGGAAGAAAGTGCATTCTTAACACTCTAACTCATCTTTAGTTTGAAGTCCAATCCAATATTACTTAATAGCATTTTCACAAAGCTTCATAACATGTTTTCAACTATCTCACCTAAAATCTTTATTGATTTTTTGTGGGTGAATGAAGTTTATCTTCAGCTTTCTTATCAACACAGTTAAGCGCATAGGTCATGAAACGTTTCTGTTATGTTTGACCCAGGTGTTCCCCAGAAAGAAATGCATGTCTGCCAGTTTGGGACAAAAGGATGTTTTCTGCAAAACAATGACAGTGAAACAGACAAACCACAACAATATAATCTCAACTAGATAAACTGTCTGTGTGTATAAAATTAAAATACAAAAGGTTGAAATAATGTTACTCAAAAAGTATGTAAACAAGGTGGGGATGGCCCAGAAGAAATGAATCATGGTGAAGCATCTACTCTTTCTTTGAATAATGGTTGTCCCGAAGCAAGACACCAAGTGTGTGTGTGTGTGTGTGTGTTGTGTGTGTGTGTGTCTGTTTGGTTTGTTATCTCCACATGTAGGTTTCATAAACGGAACAGAGCCCCTCCCTGGTCCTTGAAGTTCCCTCCCGTGTTGTTGTGGGTGTTGGGGGGTTTTTGGGGGGTTTTTGGGGGGGGGTGTGTGTGTGTGTTGTGTGTGTGTGTGTGTGGTGTGTAACAGACATAATGTGTCGTGTTGTAGTCGAGTGCCACTTGGTCCGAGTCTCGAGTCAAAGCTGTCCGAGTCCTGCGGTCGTGTCGAGTCCAGTGGTCCTGAGCCCAATCCTTGGCATACGAGTCAGAGTCCCTTTGCTAAAAGTGTGTTGTTAAGTGGCCAAAAATAGCAAATTTATTTGTATTTATGTATTATGTAAATGACAGACAATAAAATATCAAAACCTGACTTGCAGTGTAACTGTTACTTGCATCAAGATTTTATTCCACATTATGGGCCAATCTTGCAGGGAGTTTGCTGAAAAACCTACAATCATAATAAATAATGAATAAAATTTCAAATGCTAAGAGTTCAATTCTGAACGCCTTGATGTAGTAAAAGGCTAATTATGCCTTTTTTAGCCAATTAATTAATTGGGATTATAAACCACTGTATAAATGTTCGGCAATAGATGATTTGCATAAAGAATTAATGCATGTGTCAACTAATGTCGAGAATGAATGTCTAGTCGAAGGTTAAATGTTGCAATTAAAATTTTTTTAACGGGAATAAGAAAAAATTAGGTTGTAATTTTATCGAAAAAATATCGACATCATTTTAAGTGGCTTTATAATCAAACAAACGTTACATTTTTGGTAATGGAAGCGATGGTAGACTTGTATAATTAACGAAACAGCATAAACGGCTTAAAAAACAAATTGAAACATTTAACAAGTTGTCACTATTACACCCTGATTTAAAAGAACTGATAAACATCTTGGATCAAACACGAGTGACAATATTATTATATTTTCGGTCAAGAGCGAGTAAATGTGATCTTTGCATGTTAACAATTCATCTCTGAGTTTAAATAAAGATGTTTGACTTCGAAGTTCTAATTAGGTCAAAGAAGATGAAGAAACTTCAACATAGATAAGCAACTCAGAATTTTCCGAGAGGCAACTTTGAAAATATTGTTTTAAAAGACAATTGATAATTAAAATATATTTTTAGGTTAACTTTTTGTCAAGGAAACCGATTCTGACCATCATTAGATGATCTTTGATAGCTATCTTATTCTGTAAATCGTGTTTCGACATCACTTTTGCTCCTTATTTTGCTCCACCTCCTTTATTTGTTGTCGTGCAATGAACAACAAACAATTTCTAAACTCATTGCACTCACTCTGAGTACAGTGATGTCATTAAAAAAATCAACAAAATTACCAATAAATATTAACGGCTAACTAAACCGATTCTGACCATATGTAGACCAATTTGGTAGCTTTTTCATTCAGTAAATCGTGTTTGAATAATCACTTTTGCTCCTTATTTTTGCTCTACTGCTTTATTTGTTGTCGTAACATGAACATACGACAGTCCTAAACTCGGCACATTCACCGACACACTGTGATGTCATTTTATTTAATATTCCAAAATGATGAAACGAACCTCACAAAATCAAAAGTTTTCATCCATGTCATTGAATTTCAATCAATTATATATTACAAGACTTTATAAAATCTTGAATAAACCCTAACCTTTTCTTCTTCTTCTTCTTCTTGTTTATGGCAGCTAAGCTGTTGGGGTAAACTATCATTTCTTGGAAGCAAGACTGTGTACTGATGCAGTGCCCCTCTACCAGTATGCACTGGTACCATTTTGCAACCTCGGAAAGGATGACAGGCTGAGTCAACCCCCTGGTGTATTAATTCAGCAGCCAACGGGCTTGAACTCAGGACCCAAGGATCCAAGCGCCACCCTAACACGAAGCCAACACCAGTTTAACCCTAACCATAACCTAACCTCTAACCCTAACCCTGATTTATAAATTCAAAAGAATATAAGACCCCATCACTTTATGTCGGAATACCAATTTTTGGCTGTGATGGCTAATCAAGAGGGCAAGACAAAAAAGGATTCTGTGAAGTGCAGGGAAAACCAGCGTCGCAAGTTTTGGCATTTGCAGTTTCAACATGTGCCCAAGTACCCATTTCAAAAAAATATTTAAAAGTCTTTTTGCATCAGAAACTTCCGAGGGAGATTCCCTGAATCACCAATCATTGGATTTATTGAAATCCGTTAATCCGTTTTCAAGTTATATCACAACAAGCTGACAGATCAATAGATAGACAGACAACAGACAGACAGCGGCTTCTTTTTAAATATAAAAAACCACCACTTATCACCTCTCTCTACAAAATGTTTATCCACCTGCTGATTCCAAATCTTAACGAATCAAACATACGAAATATCAGCTGTTTTTTAGTGCTTATCCTTTTCTCACTGTGTTGCAAATAGTGACCTGCTTTGTTGCTGCTTAACAAAGGTGGTATCGAAATGCTGTTGTCTAAAAATGTCAATGTTGATTAAAAAAACAAGTATTGAATATAACAAGCAGCATTTGAATGTAACATATGATTTTGTGGCCTAATTTTGTGTGGATATAAATCTAAATATATACCATAACCAAAATAAAACCCTTTCTTTTAAAATAAACTGGTACTCAGCCTGGCCAAGGGCTGGCCCTCGCGTCTGGTGTTAGGGAGCTCTGTCTGGCACTTGCACGCAAAAATGGCACATCTTCTGTCGAGCCAAGGCAGGAAGGTGACTCCTCATCCCGTGCACACGCAGGCAGAATCGCACTTCCATATAATAGCTTCCCAAACTCACAAGCGCAATCTGGCCAGCAACCTTCCTCGATCGGCTCTCGACGTGCACACACTCGATGCCTCTTTCACACAAGCAACACTCGATCGATCTTCTATTAAATTGGTTCATGCTACCCCCATAATCATAACAAAAAACAAAAAAACAATCTATAATATACATATATATATATATACATAATTTTCATCACAAGCTTTCCGGGGTTCCCTAAATCCACCGTAGTTCGATTTAATGAAATACGTTAACGCCGTTCTTAAGTTATAACATGACAAGCAAATGAAAATCACTCAGAGTGACCTTTGGCAAAATGGACGGCAACTCAGTCGAGTGCTTGCGTCTGCAGGCTGACAGTTTTTACATTTTGTATCACACTGATAGGTAGATTCTGAATCTGGACCTTAAACCAAAATCGAATCAGTTTTTGTCGTCACCAAACCAACTCATCACCTAGTTTTGTTATAATGTCACAGCGTTTTGAGATATCATGTGATATAGATTTTGCGCATCTCTCATGGTGAATAATCACTTAAAAATTCTCTAATCTGGATTTCGGATCTTACCAAAATCGAATGAATTTGTCCATGTCACACACCCAACAATGTCCACCAGGTTCATCGAATCCGTCAATAACTTTTGAGATCCTGTGTATATATGTTTTGGCCTCTCTCAATGGTGAAGAACATTTTAAAATTAAATAAATCTCGTATCCAGATCTAGATTGGATCTCAGCAAAATTGAACTATTCTTTCCTGGTGGCATTCCCAACCTGGTCCACAAGTTCATGATAATAATCTTTGAGATATTGGTGCTCTCCATAATCGAATTTTGGCCCTAATCTCTCAATGAAGAATTAACTTAAAAAAATTTAAATAATTCTTGTGTGCGGATCGGATTCGGACATTCACTAAAATTGAATCGATTCGTGCTTGTCACAATACAGCCCAAAGCTTGTTTCACCCAGTTACATACAAATCCCGCCACACTCTTTGAGATATGCATATATGTTTTAGCTCCATCTTCCAATGGTGAAGACTCAAAAAATTCTCAGATCCAGATTCAGATCTTCAACCAAAATTAAGTGTGTGTCCTAAGCCAGTCACCTATACACAAAAAGAATTCACGAACGATCGCTTGAAACTGTGGCCAAAAATCATGTTGACAAACCAGACAGATGCTAACTGACAAACATACTTGGCATAAAAAAAATGTTTTCGTCAATTAACTATTCAAATGGACAGACATTACTCCTCGTTAATATAGATGTTACCGGTATGCACGTAAATTCTCACCCGAACATTAACAACTTTGGGCCCTGCAAAACGAACCCATATCAAATATGGGAATCAAGAAATATTAGTATGAAATTTGAGAAAGTGGACCAGATGAATATAAATTCATATTACACCTGTCACTGCTTTTAGCTGTTTAACATTATTGCTATGTAACCCTCCGAGTGTATGGATCGCATGACCTCTTTGCCTGAGTCCGTGGTACTTTTTCTGATTACTATAAATGGCATCCCTGTAATTTCGATAAAATGTATGCAGAAGATATGTTCACGTTTTCTGCTAACTTAGTACGATATATCGTGTCCAAAAGGTTTAGAGTACGTATGAAAAGGATGGTCCAAATGACTTTTACTTTTTATTATTTGTACTGCACTGAAAAGTTTTATTGACACTAAATTTTGCCAGACTCGCAGCTGGATCAGGCTTAGTCCGAGTCCGCGAAGAGTCGAGTCTGAGTCCGGTCCTTGGCATTCCAGAGTCCAAGTCCCCCAAAAAATGTGTGTGTGTGTGGTGTGTGTGTGTGTGTAAAGTTTGCTGTTCTTGACTGCTACCTCACACACGTGGGTTGGTTCAGGAGATGGAATGGAGACCTATCAGGTTCACAAGTTCCACCTCCTGTGTGTATGTGCAATGTCGAGTGCATAAATGTGTGTTTAATTTGACTTTTCGCATACATGCACCGCCACAACAGCACACATGCAACACAGGCACGCACACACGCACGCATCCAAATTCAAACTGTAATAACAAAATAGCACCGCAGGTCCTGTCACTCACCTGGATCAGGAGCAACATGTCGATTACAATCATAAATATCGACATTTCATTCATGCGCAGAATCTGGTCACAGTGATTGGTTGAAAGGAGCCATCTCGATGCTAATTACGCAATAGTTTGGCTCGACGATACATGCAAATGGAACAGGAAAGTCCTTTGATGTTTTGGGGGGCTATGATGTCACATTTGAACCGCATTGGAATACATTTGAGAAGTGCACTCATCAGAATGAGGACAATGGGTACAACTGTCATATATATATAATATATATATTTATTATATATATATATATATATTATATATATATTATATATATAGTAAAACCCCCGCCTCTCTGAACACCGATAATCTGACACCCGCATTGAGCTGTTTTGGCCAGTCCGAAATTTTTAGATTAGGAAATCCGTACATAGTGCCCCGATAATAATCTGAACACCCGAAAATCTGAACACCCCGCATATGAACATGCTTTTTTAACCCAGTCCCACGAGTTTTTACCCCACACTGTGAACGCTACTTCAATTTGAAGGATCAGGCAAAACAGGCCATTGTTCAAGCCGCAGCTGCAATGGGCAAACGTCATACCAAACAAACGCGTTCTAATTACGCAACCATCGCGCAGTTCATTTAACTGGACGCAATGGCGTGGATAGAAAATCGCAGCGGGGTGTGAAGAGAATAACAGTGACTTAATTAGACCCTGTTTTAATTAATCAATGTAATCAACAATAAGCCGTCAATAATTACAATTTCGTCAATCAGCAGAGGCCTCCCCCTGAGGAGGGGCACAAAAAGGCCCTGCACCACCTCCCTTTCACATCTTCACTTGCTATTGAAGTACAGGCAAGTACGATACATCGCAAAATCCGAAAAACGCATCACGACTGCCGTTGGAAAGATAAAGTCTGTCTGGTAAAGGAAGCGGAATCCAAGTCGCACGCAAACCGCTGCTGATTCGGAAATTTGGCTGGCAAGTGAATGGTATTTTTACGTCGTAAAGAGTCGATATTGAGGAATTCGAAGACGGGGCCTATCTTCGCGAGTCGACGAAAAGGAGGCAGTTTCGTACGACATTGACAACCCACGTGTACACAGGTTCCATGCCTCTCGTTCAAAGAGGATCCCTGACAGCGGACTATGGTAAAAGCGAGCCTTAGAAATTCACGACTGCATTTGGTGAGGTGGATTTCAAGCACCAACGGCTGGCTTGCCCGATTTCAAGCTCGAACAAGAATCTCGGCACGTGCAGTTAGCGGCGAGAGTGTGGCGTTGATCAGACGACATGGAGGGGTGGAAAAGCCTCCTGGCCACAGCTATGCGACGGTTTTTCCAAGCCACAAGAATTTTTAACGCCGACGAGACGGGCCCTCTTCTCCCGCGCTCTAACCACAAGGTCGCTGGTGGAACAAACGGAGAACTCACTGTCATGGTATAAAGTCCGCCAAAAGGATCGAATAACGCTGCTGTTTGTGCGCCTATATGACTGACGAGAAACTTAAACCACTCACCATCGGCAACCAGTGAAACCACGTTTGCTTTCGTACATCAAAGTCGAATCCCTCCCGTGTCGTGGACAGCAAACAAACGAGCATGGACTGACCTCGGCGTGTTCGTTGAATGGTTGACAAGCGCTGGCAAGAAGATGCGAAACCAACGGCGGAGATTCTTCTCTTCCGAGAAATGCGCCGTCTCATCCAATTGGCGTTGGCGACGCTGGAAAAACGTGACCGTATAGTTCCTGCCTCCGAACGCTTACGTAGGTCTTGCAGCCCCTTGACCAAGGCATGATAAGCAAACCTGAAGCGCTTTTTCAAACAACGGCTGCTCGGGGGGACGCACGTGCTGTCGGATCAAGACCGCTTCAAACAAACGAAAATCCTTGAAGAGCGTCAACGTTCTCCATGCCTGTTCAGTTGGGAGCAGCAATGCTGGGATTCAAGTCCAGCCGACTACGATACCAATGCTTCGTCAAGTGCGGCTTCCTCCGAGTCCCCGATCGAGTGACTGGGACGCTGACGATGACCTCACCTCACGAGCTCATTCGCGCGGTGCAGAGATTGGCCGTATGCGACGACGTGACCCGAGGAATACGTTCAGTGCGACGATACGGTGCGCGTTCATGACTGCGAGGACGAACGACTGGGAGAAACGATTTAATGGGAAAGACGATGAACGAAGGAATGGGGAACAAAGAAATGGGGACGAAGAGGAAGTGGAAGACATGCAGGTGACGAACAAGATGAGCTCAGTGTGTGCAAAGCTTAAAACTCTCTTTCTGAATCAAGGATGGGCGAGTTGCTCGCTCCTTTGGAAACGAAATCAAACATTCAGTTCCAAGTTCATTCCGGAGAATGCCAAATCGAAACCCAC
>CM068958.1:147328355-147339506 GCA_035128595.1 Eptatretus atami
TTAAATACCAGCCAAGACAGGTTTCCAAAGGAAATAAACACAGCTCCAGTGAGGAAAAAACGATAAGTTGAAGGGCCGGGATGGGCCGCCAACTAAAAGCTATCCACAAGAAGCTGTGGGCTCTTTCTCTCTCTATCTCGGGGAAAAGGTATGCGAGGAGAAAACAATGGGGATGGGGAGGGAAGGGGAGGGGAAGAGATGAACCAAAGGGCAAACCTCGAAATAACAAGGACAGATGGTCGGGGTGACGACGGCGCGAGGGAAGGCCGAAGCGTGAGATCTAACGAAGAGAGGAGGGTGGGGGCACAAATAACGATGCGTAGATGGAAACAAAGGAAGGGAGGTGAAAAAAACGATGCGAAAGGGATAGGAAGGCGAAAAAACAGGGCAGATCACAGCTCACTAAGACCACACAGCCGCCATGACACTCCACTCGACTCACCAACAGGAGGGAGAGAGAGAGAGAGAGAGAGAGAGAGAGAGAGAGAGAGAGAGAGGAGGAGAGAGAGAGAGAGAGAGAGAGAGAGAGAGAGAGAGAGAGATTTGTCAGGATTGAAAGACATATTCCAGGTATTTGACCGGCTTGTTGTTGGCTTCATGGTTTGGGTGGTGGGCTTGGGATCCTAGGATCCTGAGTTCAAATCCCACTCCACTGTTGAATTAATACCAGGTGGGGTTGACTCTGCCTGTCATCCTTCTGAGGTCAGCAAAATAAGTGCCAGCTGCTGGTATCCTGTGTCGGAGTGGCAACTCGTCTGGGCTTGTGCCCAAGGAGAATGTTGAGGCAGCACAAATGCTCTGCACAGAGTATGATCCCGATGGATGGATGGATGGACCAGCTTGTGATTCCATCAAGGTCTTAACAGAGGGAAAGTGGCTGCAGCCTGCCTATCTGAAGGATGAGGGATGTCATGGCAAAGGGTGGAGCCATCAGCAATGAGATAGAGTATTTTCCAGTCAGAGAAATTGTTGAAGATACGACGTGGCTCAGAACACTGCCTTGGAGCACTTCAAGCTCGACTGAGTGAGGAGATGAGAGGATTACGTTGAGAACCACATGTTGGCAATAAGAATAGAGGAAGTCAGTAAGCCATGTGTGGATTTGGTCTTGGAGGCTATAGGTTAAGAGTTTTGAGAGCACAGTGGGGTCCCAGACTCTCAAAAGCTCGATATATATGGAGAGGGCTTGATCACATGTGTGACATTGAGGGCCTCCACTATTATTGTGAGTAGAAGCAGCATGTTCAAGGTCAAGTGATTTGAGCTAAATCTAAATTGATCATCTGAGATAAGCCATTAGAGAAAGGAAGGATTTGACATCAACTGAGATGATGGATTCCATGACCTTGCTGATGATCGGAAGCATGTTGTAAAGGTGATTGTTTTTGTAAATCTTTTTTATGTAAAGCAATGATGTTGGCTGACTTCCAAGCAGATGGAAGATGACCGAAGGCAAATTAAAGTGTGAACAGAGCAGAAAGAGGATGTGCAAGTGCAGCAGAGCAGACATACACCAGATAAAGACTTAACAGGTTTTAGAGGAGGAAGACAAGTTTGAAAGTTCAACAATGCCGTTGGACCGATATTGTCTCGCTCTCGTGAGAGTGGACACAAACTTGTTGTGGGGTTTGTGGAATGATCTGAGATTGCCTTCAGTCGGGTTTGCCTTTCAGGAAGAGAAGTGAAGTTGTTTTAAAGCAACTGCCTCACCACAGGATTCAGTAAACTATGGGTGGGAAGATGGGTGGATAACTAAAGCCAACAATGGATTGATCTGTGTATAAGAGAGAGAAAGCAGGTTTCTGTGGAAGAATTCCAAGGCTGAGTTAATATCATGGGCAGTAGACATAGGAGATCAGTCATGAAGTGAGATGCCTGCTTGCAGTCCCTGCCAGTCTGCCTGAGTGAACTGCTAGACTGGCCAGCACTGATGCAACACTATGAGAATAGTCAGGGAGAGGTTGACTCTCACAAGCACATGATTAGATTAACCAATTGGAACATTGGAAGAGCAGTTGATACTTGTGAAGAAGTTTGTCATCACCAAGTCCAGAAGGGAAGATTTTCCATTGAGGGAAATCCAGGTCACAAAGTTTACAGATTGAATCACTCAATCCCATGGAGTCACAGAAGTCCTTTGCTGAAGTTCCATGACTGGTGAGAGAGGTACCAACACCTGATCAAGTTGCATGGTGACAATTGAAATCGCCACATATGAGGAAGAGAGCGTTGGGATGAGTGGTTATAAGTTGGTCCTTGTTGTCTGAGAGAGATGTAGATGGAGTCATCACTGTTTGGAGGCCATTACAACACATATATAAACAAGAAATGGGAGTGGAGGGGAAGTCTCAATCAAAGGTACTCCTGGGGGTTGGGAGGTGTCAGATTAGTACATGCACAGTGAGAAATAGAGTTATTGATGTAAAGTGCAACTCTGTAACCAATACGGGGTTCAGACTTATGAAATTGGCGGAATAGACAATAGCCAGTTAGAGACACAAAGGAGTCACGACGTCCTGTGGGGGGAAGGATTCTGTTGAACAGATGATGTCTAGTTTATTAGCATTAGCCTGAATTGAGAGATCTGTCAGGTTGGATCGGAGGCCTCAGATGTTTGAGGTCAACACTGTTAGGGACAGGGGAGGAGGCGTTGTTGTTATGGTGCAGCAATGTGGAAAGGAGACAGGGAAGTATGGGGCTGGGTGGGGAGGTGGGAAGGCGGGGAGGGGGGGGGGGTGGCAGGGCATGTGTGGAAGCTGGGAGGGGCATGGTGGGGAAGCAAGGATGATGCAGGATAGGGGAAGCTAGACGGCGATGGATGAGATGGGTGGAAGAGGAAGATGAGAGCAGACAGCGTGAGGGACAAGCTTTGTGGGGATGGGGTGATGGGGAAGCTTTGAGGAGGTAGGTGTGGGGATGCAGAAATAGGGAACACGAAGTGGAGGATGCTGAAGAGGGGGTACACATAGAAGGGGTGGAGTTGGAATGATGCCTGGCAGAGCAGATGTGGGGGAGGGTACTGACTCGGAGGGGTTTCACAAAGTTAAAAGACGTGAACGGGAAAGATTGTCATGAGCAGACGACCTCTGCAAACTGGACTTCTCAAGATTCCCAATCTGGATATAGACATCATCAATGACAGACATCATTGGATGGGTGAAAAGAATGCTTGTCGAAGGCACAGAAGTAAATGGTGTTGTAGGTATGGGACGAGATTAATTGGACCAGGCGTTTACTGAAGGTGTGAGACATATTTGGAAATAATGTTGGTGAAGAAGAAGAGGATTAGATCATGATGAAGAAGAACACATGTCATGACCTGATGAAGAAATAAGGAAAGTGAAGCATTTTAAAATGTATTTAAAAGCTTTTAAAGGAAGAATTTCTTTCAATGAAGATTCAGTGTGGAGATGTTGAGAAAAGGAAGGGATAAGAATGAAGTACAGAAAGTACAGGCAGAAGAAAGTACAGGCAGATTGAGTTCATGTTTTGGAGTGAATAAAAATACTGTTTTTTTAAAACTTGACAGCGAAAAGTGTGAAAGTTAAATCACGCTAAAGATAAGTACTTGAAAGAAGCCACGTAATTATCAGGCTTGATGGTGGCTTCAACAAAGAGGAATGGCCCAATGACTCATCCATGCATTCGGCCACACAACAAGGTAACCTTTGGGCTACCGCACTCAAGTTCTCAGACCTCAAGGGGAGGCTCAGAGCCCAAAATCCTGACATTATGTCTGTTAAACATGATGTCATATGTCTCAGGAGATACCAGGAAACCCAAAACGATCAATATAACTTTGAGGAATGTTCTCTCACATGCAGCAAACTACATCGTTATATCCCAATGAATTGTTTTGTATGAAGGTTTGAATTTGGAATGGTAATTTGTGGACATTTCCACAATATTTGCATACAAAACTAGATATCAGCGATCACAAAGCGCTCACCAAGGGGAGCCCCGATGGCTGTGATGCAATGATGGGCATATGTTTTTTGAACTGCCATATGACCTTGGTCTTCAAGATTTAGGGATAGAGTGTAAATTGAGAAAATGTGTCCCCATCTACAATCTATTCCGAAAACTCAACATCATGAAAATCAGAAGAAAATGATTCAAGTTGTGAAAAAAGTTTTTTGTTAATTAGGTCAATCTGAAAAAAGTAGGTCAGGCACACAAATCAAACAAACAGTCTTTGGGATTCCACATTGGCAAAATCGAGCAATGACAAAAAAAAGCATTTTTTTTTTCAGACCTCCATTTGACCTGGACCGCGTTTTTTTTTTCAGATCACCATTTGACTTTAACCTTTAACTTCGAGGGATATGATGTAAATCAAGTGTAAATACGCCTTATTCTCGGCTATCCAGAGAGTGCAATTTCATTCCAATCAGGCAAATGTTAGTCGAGTTATGGTGAAAAATTGTTAAATTGGCTATAATTAGACCATGACCTTAAAAATGTCAAGGTCAAAAAAAAGTCAACCCTGCATACTTTTTCTTCCCATTATTTATGCAAAATTTCATTCCAAAAGTCCTTGGACATTGGCAGAAAAAGGGAGAAAAACCTAAACGGTTTTTTAGTACTTCTTGGGGTGTAAGACCCTGACCTTTAACTCGGAGGGGTATGATGTAAATTAAACATAAATGTACCTTGCTCTAGGGTATCTACGGAGTGCAATTTTGTTCCGATTAGACAAACTTTAGTCGAGTTATGGTGGAAAATGTGTAAATGACTATAATTAGGTCATGACCTTAAAAATAAGTCAAAGTCAAAAAATATCAACCCCGCATACTTTGTATTCCCATTATTATTGCAGAATTTAATTCCGAAAGTCCCAGCCAGCTCTGAGATACAGCTGGTCAGAAATTGGCAGAAAAGGAAGGAAAAAACCCCTAAAATGGTGGTTTCATACTCCTTGGGGTCGAAGAAACTCTGAGGTATCATTAAAAATTGGCGGCACTAATATTAGAAACAAACCCTTCCACAGCTCTTAGCCTCTCCTGTCCCATAGGTGGAGGCTGAATAAAATAATGGTCACTTTGTACCTCTTCCTTTGTAAAAGAAAATGGTGTTCATGGGTGTAAAATGAACATTTTTCTTTCTCCCTTTTATCCATTTCCATGAACTAACATACCTGTGGCTGGAAATTGTATTTGCCTTCCAACAGGTATTTCTGCAGATTAAAATCAGTCTTTTGGAGTTGTAGTGAAGCAACAGCATGGCCAGCAAGGGGAGAGAAAGTGCCAGACATTGATGTGGGATAGGACCTCTGAGAGCACAGCTTCCACCCAAATATGTCAGCATCTGTAAGATACACAATAAAATTTATATAGCATTGTTCCCATTAAAATCTAAATAAGCATTATAATAGACATTTTATTCTACTCAAGCAGGTGAATTAAAACCACCATAAACACCCGTTCTTACATTCACTGCTGGTGCAATACTGCTGGCCCGCTGCATTGCGCTTGGCTCTTGTATCTATGATTGGCTTTCTTTCATCTCCACTCACTATATAAAACTTGGAACTGCAAACGAGGCAATATATTATTAGGAATCTGCTCCAAATAAACGTTTATTATGATTAATATATTATGGTTTTATGAGATGATTTTGTAAAATTACCACCACCTGGAAACCATTTTTTTATTCTTCCTTATGAGGAAACTCAACATAGTAGGAAGCCATTATGCCCATCAAAGCCTGCACTAGTATTGTCAACTTATGGTTGTTTGTCCATGCTCTATCCTTTTAAGTGCTGAGGATCAAGCAAGGAAGCACATATACCATCTTTAAAGTCTCTGGTAGGACTCGGCCAGGGTTCTAACAATCGGCCTTCCATACCCATTACGCCACTGAGTCTGGTTAAGCAATAAAAAAAGATCAATGTCAAATGAAAAAAGTAATAAATCAACCTGACTTTGAAGACTTCTATCTGCTTCTCTGGGGTGTTAAGGAAAAGTTTGAAGTCGCTTCTGTTCTTCATTTGCAAACCACCTTCAATGTTAAAACTTGTTTGTGTTGTGCCCACCCACTCTAAGGCTGCCCTGCCAATCTCCCCTTCCACTCCCATTCGAGCTGACACTTGGACCTGAGCTCTGCAAAAACAAACACATATCACATGGTCTGAAAAACAGGTAAAGAATAAGAAAACAATCCAGTCGAATTATGAATCACAAACAATGATTTTTTTAATCTTTTTTTTTTGCAATTTAGCAGGTGATCAGTTTAGCAGTTGACACTGTAATTTGCAATGAGCAATTCTGTGGGTTTCACAGACTGCAATCGACCCAGAAGTTGGATTTTAACTTTAATAATCTTATTTCCAAGGTGCAGCTCAGAAACCTTGTTAACTGTGTAATGGGGGTCTACACAGGCTGTGTAACAAGCACCCCCTGTTGGTCAGGACCTCTACAGCAAGTGCTGGTGTGCCATGTATGTTCAGGTCACCATGCAAGTTCAGATGTGTCCTTTGGATATTATCCCTCATGGGCCAGAATTGGCAGCTCAACCTTTGGGGGTAAATCCATCCCACGCTGAGTACAGCTCTTACATGGTTGAAGTATTGTGCGATGGTCCAAGACCAAAGGACTCTTACCCCACCTCATACACTCTCCTTTCCAAACTCACACCCAAACCACCCCCACCCCCCCCAAAAAAAACCAAATAAATAAATAAATAAAACCAAGTAGTTACGTTGTTGCTTTGTTTCTTTTCTTGTGATTGATTGTTTGTCTTATTTGTTGTGGTTTTAAATTTATTTCCACTCTGCTCTTTCTCCTAGCTTTCTTGGCATAGTCCTCAGCCATGAGGAGAATTTTGTACTTCCTTTCTTGGTTTGTGTGTATTTTCTACATTTGTGTTTCCCCTTCCCTCCTCAATGAATGAAAAAATACATATTCCTTGGTACCATGATGAGCACAGCTTTGGCAAGTCTGTGCCATAACTGTTTGAGGTTTAAGTTATTCAGTTATTCTGCTGTCCCAAACAACAAGATTTTCAGTAAGAAAGTTTTGTTTGGTGTTTGGTGAGTCAAGGCTTAAGACTTATTCTACCTGATCTCTTTGAACTGTGGCTTTGACTTGTATTTACAGGTATCTGGAAGATTTGCCTAGTTCTGGCAAAGATAAATTACTGCTCAGTCAGCTTGGTTATTGACTTATTCGCAGTTGAGGCTCTCTCAGAACCCCTTGATTGAGTCATAACTTTTTGCCTCTACTCTGAAGGCAATAGTGACTGTAATGTCAAAGTTTGACTGAGATGCTATGCCAACATATGGGGCCCAATATGACTTGCCCAGTATGGACTCGAAACTTGAACCCACCATATCAGTTTGCCGAAAAATAGAAGGGTGACATGGTTTTTCATATTTACAATAGGATCATGGTTGAGGTTGAGGGAGTAATTTTTTTTAATGCTGGACAGCCAAAAGCTTGTTACAATGAGACCGCCAAATTATTGGGTGTATTTTGAAGTAATGTAAGCTATGCGGTCATAAGGGACATTTGAAGAAGTGCTGCACCACTCAGGCACAGTGTAACCTTGTCATACAGAATGGCACACATTCAGTTCCTGCCCACAGAGCTGCGTGACAAGATGCATCCATCTGCAGGTTGGAGCAGTGGTGTTGGGACTGTAAATGAGAATGTGGATACTTTCTGTCTTCTCCAACTCCCCCCCCCCTTTCCTCTCCTCTCCACAGCAGAATGAGGAGTATGAAAAATGGGAAGAGGAGGAGGATAATGTGGTGATCAATGAGGCAGAGCCCCGACCCCCCAAATAGATGCTTTTGGATCAAGAACCTCCAGCAATATGGCCCTCTAGTGTGCAACAAGTAAAGTATAAATTTACATGTATTCCATGGACATTAGGAGATAATGGACGGACAAAGATAGCATAGGAGATGTGAAACTGGGATCCTGACACCATGAGCGAGGTTCTCTGATCAGAATGAAAAACAGGCCAACAATAAAGTGTTGGTGTTGACCTTTCTTCGACAGTGATCAACTTTTCAATGAGCCACAAACCCTTTGAAATGTCTCATTTTTTATTATTACAGATTCCCGTGTGTTCTAAATGTCACCAATCTATCAGCATTGTAAATATTTGTGGAAAAAAGAATGAGCGACACATACAGAAAGTTTTGTAGGTACTTTTAAAAAGAATAATGATTTCAAAAGGAAAGTTCCTTCAAAAATATTATTGTATACAAGTTTAGCCACAGTATTGATCAATAAATGTTTCATAATCCACTCCACAGAAACAGACAAAAGAGAGCCTCCAAAACAGTGATTCAAATCTTACGTGGGTCGAATGTGTCCTTGAATGAAATACTTTGCAAAACTTTTCAAATCAGCATTTCCTTGTAATGTCGCATCCAAAAAGGAGGAGGCATTTACAGAAAGTCGCAGTGGTAGTCCAGTTATAGTAGGAAACACCACGTCTTCAGCTAACAGGAGGTTGCTTTTTTTAAACTCCACAACCTCACCCTAGAGGACGTAAGTGGAAAAATGATGAAGTTAACTGCATTATTATTTGATAGTGGATATATAAAATTTTTCAAGATGGAGTGGTTCATATTGTAAACAAAAGGAAGAAAGAGTAAGCCCACCTTGAAAAACTTGATTGCTGTGTCAGCTAAATCCAACGAGTAGTATTTGGCTAGTTGAGACCAGTTCTGACATTCAAAGTATGAAAGTTCATTCCCAAAGATTTTCAAGCCCAATGAACAAGACAATAATTCCTTTTCCCCCGTTGTCTTAGACCCCTGTTCAAATGGTAAAATAATCATCAACAAAATCAAAATCATTTTCATGGTTGATTAAAAGAAAACATAAATTGTGTAAAGTACACCAATGAGCAAACAGGAATCAATTTTCCAAAATTATTCTCTATTCTAAATTTCAAATGTATTTCAGACAATGCTTTTAAATTGTATTCATTACGTTTGTTAAAAGAATGTCGAACACCACTTACTTTCAGATGGGGCTGATCCAACTTGTTATCAAAACGGGAATACGTTGCATCGTGTTTGACAGTTACCGCAGGCTGGGTTGATGAAACAATGTGGTTTCTGCTTGAATTCCTGAGAAATACTTCATTCCAGCTCGTTAAACAGCTATGCTTTACTTTTCCATTCTCAGTGAAATGGGGGAAAAAATTCCTATTCGTCCTTGGATGTACGCACGATTTTTTCTGCTGCTGTGGGTTGTCCCCACGTACTCTCTTCTGGGTTTTCTCTTTATTTTGTGGAAAATATTTTTCCAACATAGTTTCCAGGTTTTCAACATGCCCTCCAAGCTGTAAAAGTGCATGACAAAAGAACAACTATTCTAAGCAATGAGCTAATAATTTTCACTTCAAAACCACAAGCTCTTGTAATTTCCTAATTTCCTCATACAATAATGAGAATTTCATGTCTGATGCAATAAACAAGTAATTTACTTAACAAGCTGAAACTGAAACCTTCAGCAATTTTTACCAGTTTTCCATTGAAAAATCCCTTAACCCAATGCCAACAGAACATCTAACATCCAGCATTCAAAATTCAAAATATTCTAACCTCCAATATTAGTGTCTAAGTCACAAGGCAGGAATAATTGATCTCACAAAGATGAGAATTTATGTGCAAAACACAGACTGACAAGAATTTGCTTCCAAGTCTGTTTTCTCAAGCTTGTTAGTGGAGAATGAAGAAAAAGGAAGAAAACAATTCAATAAATATTGTCGCGTCTGAGTATCCATCAATAAGGAATTCCTCAGAGCTGGGACCTTTCGCCCTGAGAGATGGTCAAAGCGCCTTTTTAAATGCACTGTGTTCAGTATTACTCTATTTACTGTAACCCAAGGTCACCCAAATGGGCCAAAATGACAGCAAACACACAAAGAAAGCAGATTTTTTAAATTTTATTTTGGAGACCTTGTCGAGGCTCGTATGAGAGTGAACACAAAATACACAGCTAAGGGGGCATGAGACAAGAGGGGCGGGAGTGGGAAGGACAAAACAGTGAGGAACAGAGACTTTAGATCTGTCAAAGGAAGAGGGATGGGGCGGGGAACACGGGGTATACAAGATGGACATCACAGGGGCTTTCAGGAAGGAAAGCAAGGAATTTGAAGGAGGTGGGTTTGGGGTGGATTAACGGGAGCATAAAAGATTGAGGATTTGGATGGGGGATGATAACAGTGAGTTGGGTTGGCGTGACGTCCTGTTAAAGCTGTTTTGAAGGCCGGGAGGGAAGAATGGGATTGAATAGAGTGAGGGGTTTATTCCAAAGGCGGGAAAAGAGAAGTAAAGAGTGAAGGTGAGCAGTCATTCGTGATTTGGTATTTTTTCCAGAAGGGGGTGTTGGACCTTAAGCGACCTGGGGAAATATGATGGGGACAAATCACAGACACAGCGGGGGGGGGGCGAGACCGGAGAGGAGACGGTCGAAGATAGAAAGACCACCGACCTGCCTGCAGTGAGAGAGTGAGAGCCCAAAGACTCAGCTGCATCGTGGAGACGCCAATGATCTGAAATGCCTTTTCCACAGCGTGAAGTTTCCACAGCCGAAAAAGGTGGGAGGGCAGGAGCACCAGCCCAGAGGGGAGAGCAGTACTCCATCAGGTTGTGGAAGAAGGCTTTGAATGTAGTCAGGAGCTCAGATGACCGAGGAAGGACTTTGCACGACGGAGGATTCCAAGTTGGCAACTGGCTTTGGAGGCCAGGGTTGGAAATATGGCTTTCCCAGGAAAGATCATGGCAGATAGTGAGACACAGAAGCTTAAAAGAAAGGACTACTCCAGAGGATTTTGAGAAAGTGGATGGTGGGGGGGGGGGGTCCAAACGGTCCTTTCGAGAGACAAAGTGAGAGTGTGAGATTTGTCCGGATTGAAAGACATGTTCCACGTGTTGGACCAGTTTGTGATTTTACCCGATCTGCAGTGAACGAAGAATCTGCTACTTGCCAGTCTGAGGGATGACAGATGGTACGGCAGAGGGTGGAGTCATCAGCAAAGAGAAAAAGAGGATTTTCCAGACAGTCGGAGAGATCATTGATGAAAACCTGAAAACGAACAAGGCCCAGAACGCTGCCTTGAGAAACTCCAGCCTGGACAGGAAGAGGATATGAAAGAACTCCATTTAGGGCCACACGTTGACTGCGA
>CM068958.1:147340472-147353920 GCA_035128595.1 Eptatretus atami
CTGAACTGGCAGGGGTCTCAGGCAGCCATCAAACTTCTAAAGACTGGTCCTCCCATCGCTACTTTCTCCAACATCAACTCATCCTGGGAATATTCTTTCAAAGAAACTTTGCTCTCGCCTCATGCACAGATTTATCCCCTTCTCATCTTCAGTAGTCCTACCCCTTCCTCCGCGCCCTTGGGTCCACTGAAGCTTGTGGCGGGCAATTAGCTGAAACATCATTGCGCTTTGCGCTTCATGGAAAGCAAACCCAACTTGAGGGTAATCTCAGTTCCTTCCATAAAAGCTGGAAAGCCAGTGTTGTATCTACCCTCAGGAGAGCAGAAAACGACATCTTTCTCAGCTCAAGTCTAACTTTCAAAAAATCCTCTCCCTGCCTTCCAAATCCTGGTGGCATCGAATTCAAAATCTGTTTCTGGTGTATGTTCCCCCTCCATCCCTCCCTTACACTCAAAATGGCCTGCACTGCTGATACCGCACGTGAAAAAGGTGAATGCTAAAACTTCAAGTGTTTGCATCGAACATCTTGTTTCCAAAACCATTTGTTTTGTGTACCCCCTTTACCCAGTCATACACCAACTGTACCTGGACTCTGTGGTTCCTTTTCTCCTGACAAGGTGAGCTTGCTGTCAAACGCTTGACTCAGATTCTGCAACCGGTCCAGACGGCATCAGCCCATGTGTCCTAAAAACCTGCTCCTCTGCTCTTGCTCTCCGCTCTCTTTTCTATTCACGCTTCTCATTTGCTCAAGGTCATCTGCCATCTGTTTGGAAATCAGCAGAACATTACTGCCCTGTACTAAAAATGTGCAAAAACAGATCCCTGCAATACAGTCCAATCAGCTTCTTCAATGCATCAGCATGGTTATTGGAATCCTCCTCGCTTCAGACATTAAATCCTTTTTCCACTTTTCAATGGCTTGATTTCCAATCATCAAATTTGTTTTCAGACGCAAGTCACTCTCCTCTGGATATGCTGGCTTCTGCTGTCCCAAAACTGGAATGGAGAGTCTCCCTAATGCCGGACGTGAAATCCATGCCATATCCTATATATTATGTCTGTTTGGACACGGTCTGGCCCCTGCCCTGCTCACAAAAACTCTCTTCCTATTGGGTATCAAGGTCCCATCTCCACTCATGGCTCACAGACTTCCCTCTCCTGTCGCAGTCAAACGTGTGGCCCTAAATGGAGTTTTTCATATCCTCTTCCTGTCCAGGCTGGGTTTCTCAAGGCAGCGTTCTGGCTTGTTCGTTTTCAGGTTTTCATTTCAATCGAATCTCTTCCGACTGTCTTGGAAAAATCCTCTTTTCTTCTTTGCTGATGACTCCACCGCTCTGCCCGTACATCCTGTCCATCCCTCAGACGGCAAGTAGCAGATTCTTCGTTCACTGCAGATCTGGGTAAAATCACAAACTTTCAACACGTGGAACATGGTCTTTCAATCCGGACAAACTCACACTCTCACTTTGTCTCTCGCGAAAGGGACCGTTTTGGACCCCCCAACCCCCCACCATCCACCTTTCTCAACAATTCCTCGGGAAGTAGTCCTTGTCTTTTAGGCTTCTGTGTCTCACTTATCTGCCATGAATCTTTCCTGGGGAAAGCATATTTTCAACCCTGGCCTCCAAAGCCAGTTGCCAACTTGGATCCTCCGTCGTGAAAGTCCTTCCTTCGGTCATCTGAGCTTCCTGACTACATTCAAAGCCTTCTTCCACAACCTGATGGAGTAGCTGCTCTCCCCTCTGGGCATGGTGCTCCTGGCCTCCCCACCTTTTTCGGCTGTGGAAACTTCACGCTGTGGAAAAACAAGGCATTTCAAGATCATGTGCGTCTCCCACGATGCAGCTGAGTCTTTGGCCTTCTCACTCTCTCACTTGCAAGGCAGGTCGGTGGTCTTTCTATCTTCTCGAACCGTCTCCTCTCCGGTGCCTCCCCACGCCCCCCCGCTTGTGTCTGTGATTTGTTCCCCATCATATTTCTCCCAGGTCCTAAGGTCACGCCAACAACCCCCTTTGGTAAAACTACCAAATAATTCACGAATGACTGCTCACCTTCACTCTTTCACTTTTCTCTTTTCTGCGCCTTTGGAATAAACTCCCTCACTTCTTCAATCCATTCTTCCCTCCAGGCCTTCCAAAACAGCTTGTTCACTACACCAACCTCTTATGCATCCCCCATCCAAATCCTTTCAATCTTTTATGCTCCCGTTAATCCACCCCCAAACCCACCTTCCTTCAATTTCCTTGCTTCCCTTGCCTGAAAGCCCCTGTGATGTCCATCTTGTATATCCCCGTGTTCCACGCCCCATCCCTTCTTCCTTTTGACAGTCTTAAATCCTCTGTTTCCTCACTGTTTTGTCCTTCCCACTCCCGCCCCTTCTTGTCTCATGCCCCCTTAGCTGTGTGTATTTGTGTTTCACTCTCATACGAGCCTCGTACAAGGTCTCCCAAAAATAAATTTAAAAATCTGCTTTTCTTTGTGTGTTTGCCTGTCATTTTGGCCATTTTGGGTGACTTGGGTTACAGTTAAAATAGAGTAATACTGACACAGTGCATTTTTAAAAAAGGCGCTTTGACATCTCTCAGGGCCGAAAGGTCCAGCTCTGAGGAAATTCCTTATTGGATGGATTACTCAGACGCGACAATGATTTATTGAATTGTGTTTTCTTCCTTTTTTCTTTTTCATTCTCCATACAAGCTGTGAGAAAACAGACTTGGAAGGCAAATTCTTGGTCAGTCTGTGTTTTTGCCATTAAATTTCCATCTTTGTGAGATCAATTATTTCGCTGCCTTGTGACTTAGACATAATATTGGAGGTTTAGAATAATTTTTTGAATTTTGAATGCTGGATGTTAGATGTTCTGTTGGCATTGGGTTAAGGGATTTTTTCATGGAAAACTGGTAAATAATTGCTGAAGGTTTCAGTTTCAGCTTGTTAAGTAAATTACTTGTTTATTGCATCAGACATTGAAATTCTCATTATTGGAAGATAATAGGAAAATTACCAAGAGCTTGTGGTTTTGAAGTGAAAATTATTTAGCTCATTGCTTAGAATAGTTGTTCTCTTTTGTCATGCACTTTTACAGCTTGAGGGCTATGTTTGAAAAACCTTGGAAACTATGTTGGAAAAATATTTCCTCCACAAAATAAAGAGAAAACCTCGAGAAGAGAGTACGTTGGGACAACCCACAGCAGCAGAAAAAATCGTGCGTACATCCAAGACGAATTAGGAATTTTTTTCCCCATTTCACTGAGAATGGAAAAAGTAAGCATAGCTGGTTTAACGAGCTGGAATGAAGTATTTCTCAGGAATTCAAGAGAAGAACCACATTGTTTTCATCAACCGCCTGCGGTAACTGTTCAACACGATGCAACGTATTTTCCTGTTTTTGATAACAATTGGATCAAGCCCCCATCTGGAAAGTAAGTGGTGTTCGACATTCTTTTAACAAACGTAAATGAATACAATTTAAAAGCATTTGTCTTGAAATACATTTTGAAATTAGAATAGAGAATAATTTTGGAAAATTGATTCCCCTGGGGTTTTTTTGCTCCCATTGGTGTACTTTACACAATTTTATGTTTTCTTTTAATCAAAACCATGAAAATTGATTTTTTTGATTTTTGTTGATGATTATTTTACCATTTGAACAGGAGGTCTAAGACAACGGGGGAAAAGGAATTATTGTCTTGTTCATTGGGCTTTGAAAATCTTTAGGGAAATGAAACTTTCATTACTTTGAATTCAGAAAAACCTGGTCTGCAACTAGCCAAATACTACTCGTTGGATCTTTAAGCTGACACAGCAATCAAGTTTTTCAAGGTGGCTGTACTCTTTCTTTCCTTTTGTTTACAAATATGAACCACTCCATCTATTGAAAAATTTTTATATATCTCACTATCAATAATTAATGCAGTTAACCTTCGATCATTTTCCACTTACGTCCTCTGAGGGTGAGGTTGTGGGAGTTTAAAAAAGCAAACCTCCTGTTAGTGAAGACGTGGTGTTTCTACTATAACTGGACTACACTGCGCTTTCTGTAATGCCTCTCCTTTTTGAATGCGACATTACAAGGAAATGCTGCATTTGAAAAAGTTTTGCAAAGGTATTTTACATTCAAGGACACATTCGACCCACGTAAGATTTGAAATCACTGTTTTTGGAAGGCTCTCTTTTGTTCTGTTTCTGTGGAGTGGATTATGAAACATTTATTGTTTCAATACTGTGTGGCTAAACTTGTATACAATAATATTTTTGAAGGAACTTTCCTTTTTGAAATCATTATTCTTTTTAAAGTACCCTACAAAACTTTCTGGTATGTGTCGCTCTTCTTTTTTTCCACAATATTTACAATGCTATAGATTGGTGACATTCTTAGAACACACGGGAATCTGTAATTAATAAAAATGAGACATTTCCAAAGGGTTTGTGGCTCATTGAAAAGTTGAATCATGTCGAAGAAAGGTCAACACCAAACTTTTTGTTGCCTGTTTTTCATTTCTGATCAGAGAACCCGCTATGGTGTCGAGGATCCAGTTCACATCTCCTATGCTATCTTTGGTCCGCCATTATCTTCCTAATGTCCATGGAATACATGTAAATTTATACTTTACTTGTTGCACACTAAGAGCGGCGCATATTGCTGGAGGTTCTTGAGTCCATAAAGCATCTATTTTGGGGGGTCGGGCTCATGCCTCATTGATCACGCACATTATCCTCTCTCTTTCCCATTTTTGCCATACTCCTCATTTCTTGGCTGTGGAGAGGAGAGGAAAGGGGGGGGGGGAGTTTGGAGAAGAACAGAAGTATCCAGATTCTCATTTTACAGGTCCCAACACCACTCTGCTCCAACCTGCAAGAATGGATGCATCTTGTCAGCAGCTTCTGTGGGCAGGAACTGAATGTGTGCCATTCTGTATGACAAGGTTACACTGTGGCCTGAGTGTGCAGCACTTCTTCAAAATGTCCCTGTATGACCGCATAGCTTAATCATTTTACTTCAAAATACCACCCAATAAATTTTGGCCGGTTCTCATTGTAACAAGCTTTTGGCTGTCCTAGCATTTAAAAAAAATACTCCCTCCAACCTCAACCATGATCCTATTGTATAATATGAAAAACCATGTCACCCTTTCTAATCTTTTCGGCAAACTGATATGGTGGTTTTCAAGTTTCGAGTCCCATACTGGGCAAGTCATATTGGGCCCCATTATGTTGGCATAGGCATCTCAGTCAAAACTTTGACATTACAGGTCACTATTGCCTTTCAGAGTAGAGGCAAAAAGTTTATGACTCAATCAAGGGTTTCTGAGAGAGCCTCAACTGCGAATAAGTCAGATAACGCAAGCTGACTGAGCAGTAATTTATCTTTGCCAGAACTAGGCAAATCTTCCAGATACCTGTAAATACAGTCTCAAAAGCCAAGTTCAAAGAGATCAGTGTAAATTAAGTCTTAAGCCTTTTGACTTCACCAAACACCAAACAAAAACTTTCTTACTGGAAAATCTTGTTGTTTGGGACAGGCAGAATAACTGAATAACTTAACCTCAACAGTTATGGCACAGACTTGCCAAAGCTGTGCTCATCATAGGTACCAAGGAATATGTATTTTTTCATTCATTAGGAGGGAAGGGGAAACACAAATGTAGAAAATACACACAAAGCCAAGAAAGGAATGTACAAAATTCTCCTCATTTGGTGAGGACTATGCCAAGAAAGCTAGGAGAAAAGAGCAGAGTGGAAATAAATTAAAACCAAACAAATATAGACCAAACAATCAATCCAAGAAGAAACAAGCAACAACGTAACTATTGCGTTTTATTTATTCTATTTATTTAGGTTTTTTTTTGGGGGGGGGGGGGTGGGTTTGGGTGTTGAGTTTGGAAAGGAGAGTGTATGAAGGTGGGGTATAAGAGTCCTTTGGTCTTGGAATCGCACAATACTTCACCATGTAAGAGCTGTACTCAGCGGTGGGAATGGTATTTACCCGCCAAAGGTTGAAGCTGCCAATTCTGGCCCATGAGGGATAATATCCAAAGGACACATTCTGAACTTGCATTGGTGACCTTGAACATACATGGCACAACAGCACTTGCTGTAGAGGTACGTGACCAACAAGGGGGTGCTTGTTACACAGGCCTGTGTAGACCGCCCATTTCACACAGTTACAAGGTTTTCTGAGCTGCCACCATTGGAAAATAAGATTATTAAAGTTAAATCCGAACTTCGGTCGATTGCAGTCTTGTGAAACCCACAGAATTGCTCATGCAAAATTACAGTGTCAACTGCCTAAACTGATCAACCTGCTAAATTGCAAAAAAAAAAGATTAAAAAAATGCATTGTTTGTGAATTCATAATTCGACTGGATTGTTTTCTTATTCTTACCTGTTTTTCCAGACCATGTGATATGTTGTTTGTTTTTGCAGAGCTCAGGTCCAAGATGTCAGCCTCGAATGGGAGTGGAGGGGAGATTGGCAGGCGCCTTAGAGTTGGGTGAGGCACAACAACAAACAAGTTTTAACATTGGAAGGTGGTTTGCAAATGAAGAACAGAAGCGACTTCAAACTTTTCCCTTACACCCCAGAGAAGCAGATAGGACAGTCTTCAGAAGTCAGGTTGAATTTATTACTTTTTCATTTACATTGAATCTTTTTTTATTGCTTAACCAGACTCAGTGGCGTAATGGGTACTGGAAGGCCGATTGTTAGAACCCTGGCCGGAAGTCCTACAGAGACTTTAAGATGGTATATGTGCCTTCCCTTGCTTGATCCTCAGCACTTAAAAGGATTAGAGCATGGACAAACAACCATAAGTTGACATACTAAGTTGCAGGCTTTTGATGGGCATAATGGCTTCTACTATGTTGGTTTCCTCGATAGGAAGAATAAAAAATTGGTTTCCAGTCGTGGTGTAATTTTTAAAACATCATCTCATTAAAAACCATAATATATTAATCAATAATAAACGTTTATTTGCGAGCAGATTCCTAATAATATTATTGCCTCGTTTGCAGTTCCAGTTTTTATATAGTGAGTGGAGATGAAGAAAGCCAATCATAGATCAAGAGCCCAAGAGCCGCAATGCAGCGGGCCAGCAGTTATTGCACCAGCAGTGAATGTAAGAACGGGTGTTTATGGTGGTTTTTAATTCACTCTGCTTGAAGTAGAAAAAAAATGTCTATTATAATGCTTATTTAGATTTTTAAATGGGAACAATGCCTAATATAAATTTTTATTGTGTATCTTACAGATGCTTGACATATTTGGGTGGGAAGCTGTGCTCTCAGGAGGTCCTATCCCACTCAATGTCTGGCACTTTCTCTCCCCTTTGCTGGCCATGCTGTTGCTTCACTACAACTCCAAAAAGACTGATTTTAATCTGCAGAAAATACCTGTTGGAAGCGCAAATACAATTCCAGCCACAGGTATGTTAGTTATGGAAATTGGATAAAAATGGGAGAAAGAAAAAATGTTCATTTTACACCATGAACACCATTTTCTTTTACAAAGGAAGAGGTTTACAAAGTGACATTATTTTAATTCAGCCTCCACCTATGGGAACGGAGAGGCTAAAGAGGCTGTGGAAGGGTTTGTTTCTAAATATTAGTGCCGCCATTTTTAATGATACCTCAGAGTTCTTCTGGACCCCAAGGAGTATGAAACACCATTAGGGGTTTTTTCTTTCTTTTCTGCCAATTTCTGACCAGCTGTATCTCAGAGCTGGCTGGGACTTCGGAATTAATTCTGCAATAATAATGCGGAATACAAAAGTATGCGGAGGTTGATATTTTTTGACTTTGACTTATTTTTAAGGTCATGACCTAATTATAGTCATTTAACATTTTCCACCATAACTCGACTAAAGTTTGTCTAATCGGAACAAATTGCCACTCCGTAGATACCCTAGCAGCAAGGTACATTTAATGTTTTAATTTAACATCATACCCCTCCGAGTTAAGGGTCAGGGGTCTTACACCCAAGAAGTACTAAAAAAACCGTTTAGGTTTTTCTCCGGCTTTTTCTGCCAAATGTTCCAAGGACTTTTGAATGAAATTTTGCCATAAATAATGGGAAGAAAAAGTTAATGCAGGGTTGATTTTTTTGACCTTGACATTTTTTTAAGTTCATAGGTTCTATTATTAGGCCAATTTAAGCAATTTTCTACCCAACTCGACTTAACATTTCCCTGATTGTGAATGAAATTGCACTCTCTGATAGCCGATAATAAGGGCGTTTTACAACTTAGATTTACATTCATATCCCTCGAAGTTAAAGGTTAAAGTCAAATGCGTGATCTGAAAAAAAAAACGCTGGTCGCAGGTCAAATGGAGGTCTTGAAAAAAAAATGCTTTTTTTTGTCATTGCTTCTCGATTTTGCCAATGTGGAATCCCAAAGACTGTTTGTTGTTTGTGTGCCTGCCTACTTTTTCAGATTGAGTCCTAATTAACAAAAAACCTTTTTTCACAAACTTGAATCATTTTCTTCTGATTTTCATGATGTGAGTTTTCGGAATAAGATTGTAGATGGGACACATTTTCTCAATTTACACTCTAATCCCTAAATGTTGAAAGACCAAGGTCATATTGGCAGTTCAAAAAACATATGCCCATCATTGCATTCACAGTCCATCGTGGCTCCCCTTGGTGAAGCGCTTTGTGATCGCTGATTCATTAGTTTTTGTATGCAAAATATTGTGGAAATGTCCACAAATTACCATTCCAAATTCAAACTTCATACAAACAATTCATTGGGAATCTATACGATGTAGTTTGTCTGCATGTGAGAGAACATTCCTCAAGTTATATTGATCGTTTTGGGTTTCCCTGGTTCTCTAGACATATGACATCATGTTTAAACAGACATAATGTTCAGGATTTGGCTCTGAGCCTCCCCTTGAGTTCTGAGGAACTTGAGTTGCGGTAGCCAAAGGTTACCTTGTTGTGTTGGCCGAATGCATGGGATGAGTCATTTGGGCCATTCCTCTTGTGGTTGAAGCCACCATCAAAAGCCTGATAATTACGTGGTTTCTTTCAAGTACTTATCTTAGCGTGAATTTAACTTTCACACTTTTCGGCTGTCAAGTATTTAAAAAAACAGTATTTTTATTGCACTCCAAAACTATGAACTCAATCTGCCTGTACCTTTCTTTGCCTGTACTTTCTGTATTTCATTCTTATCCCTTCTTTTCTCGAACATACTCCACACTGAATCTTCATTGAAAGAAATTCTTCCCTTTAAAAGCTTTTAATACCATTTTAAAATGCTTCAGCTTCTCCTTATTTCTTCATCAGGTCTGACATGTGTTCTTCTTCATCATGATCTAATCCTCTTCTTCTTCACCAAACATTATTTCCAAAATATGTCTCACACCTTCAGGTAAACGCCTGGTCCAATTAATCTCGTTCCATACCTACAATCACCATTTACTTCTGTGCCTCTGACATGCATTCTTTCACCCTCGCAATGATGTCTGTCATTGATGATGTCTAAAATTCCAGATTGGGAAATTTGAGAAGTCCAGTTGCAGAGGTCGTCTGCTCATGACCAATCTTCCCGTTCACGTCTTTTACTTTGTGAACCCCTCCGAGTCAGTACCCTCCCCGACATTCTGTCTGCCGGCATCATTCCAACTCCACCCCTTCTATGTGTACCCTCCTCTCAGCATCCTTCCACTTTCGTGTTCCCCTATTTCTGCATCCCCACACCTCCTCCTGCAAAGCTTCCCCATACACCCCATCCCCATCAGAAGCTTGTCCCGTCACGCTGGTCTGCTCTCATCTTCCTCTTTCCACCCATCTTCATCCATCGCCGTCTTCAGCTTTCCCCTCCTATCCCCCTGTCCATCCCAATCCCTGTTGCTTCCCCACCATGCCCACCTCCCAGCTTCCACCATGCCCTGCCACCTCCCATCCCCCCCCCCCCGCCTTTCCCACCCCCTCCCCACACCAGCCCCATCTCCTGTCTCCTTTCCACATTGCTTGCGCAACCCATTTAACAAACACGCCTCTCCCCTGTCCTAACAGTGTTACCTCAAACATCTGCAGGCTCCTATCCAACCTGACAGATCTCTAATTCAGGTAATGCTAATAAACTAGACATCATCTGTTCACAGAATCCTTCCCCCCACAGGGACGTCGTTGACTCCTTTTGTGTCTCTAACTGGCTATTGTCTATTCGCAATTTCATAAGTCTGAACCCCGTATTGGTTACAGAGTTTGCACACTTTAACATCATAACTCTATTTCTCCACTGCTGCATGTAACTAATCCTGACCACTCCCAACCCAGGAGTACACATTTGATTGGAGGACTATCCCTCCACTCCCATTTCTTGTTTAATTATGTGTTGTAATGGCCTCCAAACAGTGATGACTCCATCATACATCTCTCTCAGACGAAGCAAGGACCACTTATAACCCACTCATTCCCAAACGCTCTCTTCCTTCATCATGTGGCGATTTCAATTTGTCCACCATGCAACTTGATCAAGGTTGTTTGTACCTCTCTCACCAGTCATGGAACTTCAGCAAAGGACTTCTGTGACTCCATGGGGATTGTAGTGAATTCAATCTTAAACTTTGTGACCTGGGATTTCCTCAATGGAAAATCTTCCTTCTGGACTTGGTGATGACAAACTTCTATCACAAGTATAACTGCTCTTCCAATGTTCCAATTGGTTAAATCTAAAATCATGTGCTTGTGAGAGTCAACTCTCTTCCTGACCTATTTCCCTCATAGTGTTGCATCAGTGCTGGCCAGTCCTAGCATTCATCTCAGGCAAGACTGGCAGGGACTGCAAGCAGGCATCTCACTTCATGACTGATCTCCTATGTCTACTTGACCATGATATTAATCTCAGCCTTGGATTCTTTCACAGAAAACCTGGCTTTCTCTCTCTTTACACAGATCAATCCATTGTTGGCTTTTAGTTATCCACTCATCTTCCCACCATAGTTTACTTGAATCCTGTGGTGAGGCAGTTGCTTAAAAACTTCACTTTACTCTTTCTGAAAGGCAAAACCCACTGAAGGCAATCTCAGATCATACCACAAACCCCACAACAAGTTTTGTGTCCAACTCTCGACGAGAGACGCAGACAATATTCGGTCAAGGGCATTGTTGAAACTTTCAAACTTTGTCTTCCTACCTCTAAAACCCTGTTAATCTTAATCTGCGTGTATGTCTTGCTCTGCCTGCACTTGCACATCCTCTTTTCTGCTCTGCTTCACACTTTAATTTGCTTCGGTCATCTTTCCATTCTGCTTGAAAGTCAAGCCAACATCATTGCTTTACATAAAAAAGATTTACAAAAACAATCACCTTTACAACATGCTTCCGATCATCAGCAAGGTATGCTAATCCATCATCTCAGTTGATGTCAAATCCTTCCTTTCTCTAATGGCTTATCTCCAGATATCAATTTAAGATTTTAGCTCAAATCACTATGAACCTTACATGCTGCTTCTACTTACAATAATAGTTGTAGGCCCTCAATGTCACACATGTGATCAAGCCCTCATCCATATATTATCGAGCTTTTTGAGAGTCCTGGGACCCAACTGTGCTCTCAAAACTCCTTAACCTATAAGCCTCCAAGACCAAATCCACCACATGGCTTAACTGACTTCCTCTATTTTATGCCAACATGTGTTCTCAACGTAATCCTTTCATCTCCTCAACGTCAGTCGGAGCTTGAAGTGCTCCAAGGGCAGTGTTGTTTCTGACCACGGTGTATCTTCAACAAATTTTCTCTGACTGGAAAATACTCTATCTCAATTGCTGATAGGCTCACCCTTTGCCATGACATCCTCATCCTTCAGATAGGCAGGCTGCAGCCACTTTCCTCTGTTAAGCCTTGATGGAATCACAGAGCTGGTCCATCCATCCATCCATCGGGATCATACTCTGGTGCAGAGCATTTGTGGCTGCCTCAACACAACTTCTCCTTGGGGCACAAAGCCAGACGAGTTGCCATTTCGACACAGGATACCAGCAGCTGGCATCTTATTTTGCTGACCTCAGAAAGGATGACAGGCAGAGTCAACCACTGGTTATTAATTCAAACAGTGGAGATGGGATTGTGAACTCAGGATCTCTATGGATCCGCAAGCCCCCACCCAAACCCATGAAGCCAACAACAAAGCCGGTCAATACTGGAATAGTGCTTTCAATCCTGACAAATCTCTCTCTCTCTCTCGTCTCTCTCTCTTCTCTCTCTCTCTCTCTCGGTCTCTCTCTCTCCTCTTCTCTTCTCTCTCTCTACTTTCTCTCGCCTCGCTGTTGGTGAGTCGAGTGGAGGTGCATGGCGGCTTGTTGTGGGTCTTAGTGAGCTGTGAATACTGTCCCTGTTTTTTCGCTCTTCTATCCCCTTTCGCATCGTTTTTTTCACTCCCTTCCTTTGTTTCCATCTACGCATCGTTTATTTGTGCCCCCACCCTCCTCTCTTTCGTTAGATCTCGACGCTTCGGCCTTCCGCTCAGCGCCGTGTCACCCCGACCATCTGTCCTTGTTATTTCTGGGTTTGCCCTATTGGTTCATCTCTCCTCCCTTCCCTCCCCCATCACCACGATCGTTTTTCTCCTCGCATACCTTTTTCCCCGAGATAGAGAGAGAAAGAGCCACACAGCTTCTTTTGTGGATAGCTTTTAGTTGGCGCCCATCCCGGCCCTTCAACTTATACGGTTTTTTCCTTCACTGGAGCTGTGGTTTATTTTCCTTTGGAAACCTGTTCTTTGGCTGGTATTTAATTACCTGCAACAGAGTAATCACCCGTCCTCCCCCTTACTTCCTTAACGATGACTTCTTATTGCCCGGTTATGCGGCATTTTGAAAGCATTAACAAGGAAAACATGGCTTTCGTCTGTGTCCCATCCGACGACGTCAAAGCGTCGAAGGAATCTCGTTATCGCTACAGGGAAACAGTCGGTACTGACAAAGTTCGTGGCACAGCCTCACGAATGAGCAAACGTCTGCTAATCTTCGTGTCTGAGACAGCTGGTTCACGAAATCGTATCGACCGGTACTAGATCAACAGCATGACGGAACATTTCGTGCTCGGTCCTCCCCTCTCGACACACGGTCCTGAAGGTCATTATTCGAACGCTCCTCATTTTTTTTTTTTTTTTTTTTTTTTTTTTTTTATTTTTTTTTTTTTTTTTTTTATTTTATTTTTTGTTTCCTGAAGAATCAGACGCTGATCTCCGAATTATCTCGTTTAGAGGTTCATGTGGTTTCTCAATACCATGTTACCTTTACCTTGAGTGAAGTGCCAAACTCGATGGCACTGAGGTGGTTCTCTGATAACAGCCAGATAGATGTCCACTTTGACAAGCACGTGGTCAGAAGAACTGATTGGAGCGGAGGAAGAACAGTCGATATTTTCAGGGAAATTTGTCAAAATCAGATCCAGAAGATATTGAGTACCATTGGTTGAGATCCGGGTCATGAAA
>CM068958.1:147353945-147378369 GCA_035128595.1 Eptatretus atami
ACTGACACAATCCGTCAATTTCATGACCCGGATCTCACACCATGGTTGCTCCAAATATCTTCTGGATCCTGATTTTTGACAAATTTCCCTGAAAAATATCACTGTTCTTCCTCCGCTCCAATCAGTTCCTTCTGACCACGTGCTTGTAAAGTGGCATCTATCTGGCTGTTATCAAGAGGGAACCACTCAGTGCATCGAGTTTGGCACTTCCACTCAAGCTGAACTGGCAGGGTCTCCAGACAGCCATCAAACTTCTAGAGACTGTCTCCCATCGTACTTTCTCCAACATCAACTCATCCCTGGGAATTTCTTTCAAAGAAACTTGCTCTCGCCTCATGCACAGATTTATCCCTCTCATCTTACAGTAGTCTACCCCTCTCCCGCCTCTTGGCGTCACTGAGCTTGTGGCGAGGCAATTGCCTGAAACTCATTGCTTTGCGCTCATGGAAAGCAAACCCAACTGAGGGTAATCTCAGTTCCTTCCCATAAAGCTGGAAAGCCAGTGTGTATCTACCCTCAAGGAGAGCCAGAAAACGACATCTTTCTCCAGCTCAAGTCGTATACTTTCAAAACATCCTCTCCTCCTCCAAATCCTGGTGGCATCGAATCAAAATCTGTTTCTGGTGTTGTTCCCCCTTCCATCCCCCCTTACATCAAATGGCCTGCACTGCTGATACCGCACGTGAAAAGGTGAATGCTAAACTTCAAGTGTTTGCATCGAAATCTTGTTTCCAAAAACCATTTGTTTTCGTGACCCACCTTACCCAGTTCTACGCCAACTTGTACCTGGACTCTGTGGTTCCTTTTCTCCTGACAAGGTGAGACTTGCTGTCAAACTTGGACTCAGATTCTGCAACCGGTCCAGGACGGCATCAGCCCATGTGTCCTAAAAACCTGCCTCCTGCTGGCTCTTGCTCTCTCGCTCTCTATTTCTATTCACCTTCTCATTTGCTCAAGGTCATGCTGCCATCTGTTTGGAAATCAGCAAAACATACTGCCCTGTATTAAAAATGTGCAAAAACAGATCCTGCAACTACAGTCCAATCAGCTTTCTTCCAATGCATCACATGGTTATTGGAATCCATCTCGCTTCAGCATTAAATCCTTTTCCACTTTCGAATGGCTTGATTTCCAATCATCCAATTTGGTTTCAGATCGCAAGGTCACTCTCCTCTGGATATGCTGGCTTCTGCTTCTCCAAAACTGGAATGGAGGTCCCCTCAATGCCGGACGTGAAATCAGGCCATATCCTATATATATGCATGTCTGTTTGGACACGGTCTGGCACCCTGCCCTGCTCACCAAAAACTCTCTTCCTATCCGGGTATCAAGTCCCATCTCCACTCATGGCTCACAGACTTCCCTCTCCGTTGTCGCAGTCAAACGTGTGGCCCTAAATGGAGTTTTTCATATCCTCTTCCTGTCCAGGCTGGGTTTCTCAAGGCAGCGTTCTGGCTTGTTCGTTTTCAGTTTTCATTCAATCATCTCTCCGACTGTCTTGGAAAAAATCCTCTTTTCTTCTTTTGCTGATGAACTTCCTACCCTCTGCGTACACCTGTCCATCCCTCAGACGGCCAAGTAGCAGATTCTTCGTTCACTGCAGATCTGGGTAAAATCACAAACTTGGTCAACACGTGGAAACATGGTCTTTCAATCCGACAAACTCACACTCTCACTTTGTCTCTCCGAAAGGACGTTTTGGCCCCCCAACCTCCCACATCCACTTTCTCAACAATTCCTCTGGAAGTGTCCTTGTCTTTTAGGCTTTCTGTGGTCTCACTTATCTGCCATGAATCTTTCCTGGGGAAAGCATATTTTCAACCCTGGCCTCCAAAGCCAGTTGCCAACTTGGAATCCTCCGTCGTGACAAAGTCCTTCCTCGGTCATCTTGAGCTTCCTGACTACATTCAAAGCCTTCTTCCACAACCTGATGGAGTACTGCTCTCCCCTCTGGGCTATGGTGCTCCTGGCCTCCCACCTTTTTCGGCTGTGGACAATTCACGCTGTGGAAAAACAAGGCATTTCAAGATTCATGTGCGTCTCCCACGATGCAGCTGAGTCTTTGGCCTTCTCCACTCTCTCACTTGCAGGCAGGTCGGTGGTCTTTCTATCTTCGGAACCGTCTCCTCTACCGGTCCCCGCCCCGCCCCCCCGCTTGTGTCTGTGATTTGTTCCCCATATATTTCTCCCAGGTCCTAAGGTCCGCCAACAACCCCCTTTGGTAAAACTACCAAAAATTCACGAATGACTGCTCACCTTCACTCTTTCACTTTCTCTTTCCTGCGCCTTTGGAATAAACTCCTCACTCTCTTCCAATCCAATTCTTCCCTCCAGGCCTTCCAAAACAGCTTGTTCACTCACCACCTCTTATGCATCCCCCATCCAAATCCTTCATCTTTTATGCTCCCGTTAATCCACCCCAAACCCCCTTCCTTCAATTCCTTGCTTTCCCTTGCCTGAAAGCCCCTGTTTGATGTCCATCTTGTAACCCCGTGTTCCAACGCCCCATCCTCTTCACTTTGACAGTCTTAAAGTCCTCTGTTCCTCACTGTTTTGTCCTTCCCACTCCGCCCCTCTTGTCTCATGCCCCCTTAGCTGTGTGTATTTTGTGTTCACTCTCATCGAGCCTCGTACAAGGTCTCCAAAAAAAATTTAAAAATCTGCTTTTCTTTGTGTGTTTGCTGTCATTTTGCCCATTTTGGGTGACTTGGGTTACAGTAAATAGAGTAATACTGACACAGTGCATTTAAAAAAGGCGCTTTGACCATCTCTCATGGGCGAAAGGTCCCAGCGTCTGAGGAATTCCTTATTTGGATGGATACTCAGACGCGAACAATGATTTTATTGAATTGTGTTTTCTTCCTTTTTCTTTTCAATTCTCCATAACAGCTGAGAAAACATGACTTGAAGGCAAATTCTTGGTCAGTCTGTGTTTTGCCATTAAATTTCTCATCTTTGTGAGATCAATTATTTATCCTGCCTTGTGACTTAGACAAATATTGGAGGTTTAGAATATTTTTTGAATTTTGAATGCTGGGATTTAGATGTTCTGTTGGCATTGGGTTAAGGGATTTTTTCATGGAAAACTGGTAAATAATTGCTGAAGGTTTCAGTTTCAGCTTGTTAAGTAAATTTACCTTGTTATTGCATCAGACATTGAAATGTCCTCATTATTGGAATGATAATAGAAAATTACAAGAGCCTTGTGGGTTTGAAGTGAAAAATTATTTAGCTCATTGCTTAGAATAGTTGCTTCTTTTTGTCATGGCACTTTTACAGCTTGAGGGCTATGTTTGAAAAACCTGGAAACTATGTTGGAAAAATATTTCTCCACAAAAATAAAGAGAAAACCTCGAGAAGAGAGTACGTTGTGGAAACCCACAGCAGCAGAAAAAATCGTGCGTACATCCAAGGACGAATAGGAATTTTTTCCCCCATTTCACTGAGAATGGAAAAGTAAGCATAGCTGGTTTAACGAGCTGGAATGAAGTATTTCTCAGGAATTCAAGCAGAAAACCACATTGTTTCTCACCCAGCCTGCGGTAACTGTCAAACACGATGCAACGTATTTCCGTTTTTGATAACAATTGGATCAGCCCCATCTGAAAGTAGTGGTGTTCGACATTCTTTAACAAACGTAAATGAATACAATTTAAAGCCATTTGTCTGAAATACATATTTGAAATTTAGAATAGAGAATAATTTTGGAAAATTGATTTCCCCTGGTTTTTTGCTCCCCCCATTTGGTGTATTTACACAATTTATGTTTTCTTTTAATCAAACCATGAAAATGATTTTTTGATTTTGTTGATGATTATTTTTACATTTGAACAGGAGGTCTAAGACAACGGGGGAAAGGAATTATTGTCTTGTTCATTGGGCTTGAAAATCTTTGGGGAAATGAAACTTTCATACTTAGAATTCAGAAAACCTGGTCTCAACTAGCCAAATACTACTCGTTGGACTTTAAGCTGACACAAGCAATCAAGTTTTCAAGGTGGGCTGTACTTCCTTTCTTCCTTTTGTTTACAATATGAACCACTCCATCTATTGAAAAATTTTTATATATCCACTATCAATAATTAATTGCAGTTAACTTCATCATTTTTTCCACTTACGTCCTCTGGGGTGAGTTGTGGGAGTTTAAAAAAAGCAAACCTCCTGTTAGATGAAGACGTTGGTGTTTCCTACTATACTGGACTACCACTGCGCTTTCTGTAAATGCCTCTCCTTTTTTGTTATGCGATCATTACAAGGAAATGCCTGATTTGAAAAGGTTTGCAAAGTATTTACATTCAAGGAACATTCGACCCACGTAAGATTTGAGATCACTGTTTTTGGAGGCTCTCTTTTGTTCTGTTTCTGTGGAGTGGATTATGAAACATTTATTGTATCAATACTGTGTGGCTAAACTTGGTATACAATAATATTTTGAAGGAACTTTCCTTTTGAAATCATATATTTTTTTAAAGTACCCTACAAAACTTTCTGGTATGTGTCGCTCATTCTTTTTTCCACAAATATTTACAATGCTATAGATTGGTGACATTTAGAACACACGGGAATCTGTAAATAATAAAAATGAGAACATTTCCAAAAGGGTTGTGGCTCATTGAAAAGTTGATCACTGTCGAAAGAAAGGTCAACACCAAACTTTATGTTGGCCTGTTTTTCATTTCTGATCAGAGAACCTCGCTCATGGTGTCGGGAGGATCCAGTTTCACATCTCCTATGCTATCTTTGGTCCGCCATTATCTCCTAATGTCCATGGAATACATGTAAATTTATACTTTTACTTGTTTGCACACTAAGAGCGGCGCATATTGCTGGAGGTTCTTGATATCCAAAAGCATCTATTTTGGGGGGTCGGGCTCTGCCTCATTGATCACCACATTTATCCTCCTCTTTCCCATTTTTGCTACTCCTCATTTCTTGGCTGTGGAGAGGAGAGGAAAGGGGGGGGGGGAAGTTTGGAGAAGACAGAAGTATCTCAGCATTCTCGATTTTACGAGGTCCCAACACCCTTGCTCCAACCTGCAAGAATGGATGCATCTTGTCACGCAGCTTCTTGTGGGCAGGAACTGAATGTGTGCCATTCTGTATGACAAGGTTACACTGTGGCCTGAGTGGTGGCAGCACTTCTTCAAAATGTCCCTTATGACCGGCATAAGCTTAACATTACTTCAAAATACCCACCCAATAAATTTGGCCGGTTCTCATTGTAACAAGCTTTTGGCTGTCCTAGCATTAAAAAAAATTACTCCCTCAACCTCACCATGATCCTATTGTAAATATGAAAAACCATGTCACCCTTCTATCTTTTCGGCAAACTGATATGGTAGGTTTTCAAGTTTTCGAGTCCATACTGGGCAAGTCATATTGGGCCCCATATGTGGCATAGCATCTCAGTCGAAAACTTTGACATTACAGTCACTATTGCCTTTCAGAGTAGAGGCAAAAAGTTTATGACTCAATCAAGGGTTCTGAGAGAGCCTCAACTGCGAATAAGTTCAGTAACGAAGCTGACTGAGCAGTAAATTTATCTTTGCGCAGAACTAGGCAAATCTTCCAGATACCTGTACAATACAGTTCAAAAGCCACAGTTCAAAGAGATCAGTGTAAGATTAAGTCTTAAGCCTTTGACTTCACCAAACACCAAACAAAAACTTTCTTACTGTAAAATCTTGTTGTTTGGGACAGCAAATAACTGAAATAACTTAACCTCAAACAGTTATGGCACAGACTTGCCAAAGCTGTGCTCATCATAGGTACCAAGGAATATGTATTTTTTCATTCATTGAGAGGGAAGTGGGGAAACACAAATGTAGAAAATTACACACAAACCAAGAAAGGAATGTACAAAATTCTTCCTCATTTGGTGAGGACTATGCCAAGAAACTAGGGGAAAGAGCAGAGTGGAAATAAATTAAAACCCAAACAAAATAAGACAAACAATCAATCCAAGAAAGAAACAAAGCAACAACGTAACTATTGCGTTTTATTTATTCTATTTATTTTGGTTTTTTTTTGGGGGTGGGGGGGTGGGTTTGGGGTGTTGAGTTTGGAAAGGAGAGTGTATGAGGTGGGGTAATGGTCCTTTGTCTTGGACATCGCACAAATACTTCACCATGGTAAGAGCTGTACTCAGCGGTGGGAATGGATTTAACGCCCAAAGGTTGAAGCTGCCAATTCCTGGCCCATGAGGGAAATATCCAAAAGGACACATCTGAACTTTGCATGGTGACCTGAACATACATGGGCACACAGCCACTTGCTGTAGAGGTCACGTACCAACAGGGGGTGCTTGCTTACACAGCCTGTGTAGACCCCCATTACACAGTTACAAGGTTTTCTGAGCTGCCACCTTGGAAAATAAGATTATTAAAGTTAAAATCCAACTTCTGGTCGATTGCAGTCTTGTGAACCCACAGATTGCCTCAATGCAAAATTACAGTGTCAACTGCCTAAACTGACTCAACCTGCTAAATTGCAAAAAAAAAAGATTAAAAAAATGATTGTTTGTGAAATTCCATAATTCGACTGGATTGTTTTTCTTATTCTTTACCTGTTTTTCCAGACCATGTGATATGTGTTTGTTTTTGCAGAGCTCAGGTCGCAAGATGTCAAGCCTCGAATGGGAGTGGAAGGGAGATTTGGCAGGCAAGCCTTAGAGTGGGGTGAGGCACAAACAACAAACAAGTTTTAACATTGAAGGTGGTTTGCAAATGAAGAACAGAAGCGACTTCAAAACTTTTCCTATACAACCCCAGAGAGAGCAGATAGGACAGTCTTCAAAGTCAGGTTGATTTATTACTTTTTTCATTTGACATTGATCTTTTTTTATGCTTAACCAGACTCAGTGGCGTAATGGGTACTGAGAAGCCGATTGTTTAGAACCCTGGCCGAGTCCTACAGAGACTTTAAGATGGTATATGTGCCTTCCCTTGCTTGATCCTCAGCACTTAAAAGGATAGAGCATGGACAACAACCATAAGTTGACAATACTAGTGCAGGCTTTTGATGGGCATAATGGTTCTACTATGTTGGTTTCCTCATAGGAAGATATAAAAAATTGGTTTCCAGCGGTTGGTGTAATTTTTACACAACATCATCTCATAAAACCATAATATATTAATCCAATAATAAACGTTTATTTGCGAGCAGTATTCCTAATAATATTTATTGCCTCGTTTGCAGTTCCAGTTTTTATATAGTGAAGTGGAGATGAAGAAAGCCAATCATAGATCAAGAGCCCAAGAGCCGCAATGGCAGCGGCGCCAGCAGTTATTGCCACCAGCAGTTGAATGTAAGAACGGGTGTTTATGGTGGTTTTAATTCACCTGTTGAGGTGAATAATAAAATGTCTATTATAATGCTTATTTAGATTTTAAATGGAACAATGCCTAATTAAATTTTTATTGTGTATCTTACAGATGCTTGACATATTTTGGGTGGGAGCTGTGCTCCTCAGAGGTCCTATTCCCACTCAATGTTCTGGCACTTTCTCTCCCCTTGCTGCATGCTGTTGCTTTCACTACAACTCCAAAAGACTGATTTTAATCTGCAGAAATATACCTGTTGGAAGGCAAATTACAATTCCAGCCACAGGTATGTTAGTTATGGAAATGGATAAAAATGGGAGAAAGAAAACAATGTTCATTTTACCCCATGAACACCATTTTCTTTTACAAAGGAAGAGGTACAAAGTGACATTATTTTAAATTCAGCCTCGCACCTATGGCGACACGGAGAGGCTAAGAGCTGTGGAAGGGTTTGTTTCTAATATTAGTGCCGCCAATTTTTAATGATACCTCAAGTTTCTTCTCGACCCCAAGGAGTAATGAAACCACCATTTTAGGGGTTTTTTCTTCCTTTTCTGCCAATTTTCTGACCAGCTGTATCTCAGAGCTGGCTGGGACTTTCGGAATTAATTCTGCAATAATAATGCGAATACAAAAGTATGCGGGGTTTGATATTTTTTGACTTTGACATTATTTTTAAGGTCATGAACCTAATTATAGTCATTTACACATTTTCCACCATAACTCGACTAAAGTTTGTCTAATCGGAACAAAATTGCACTCCGTATGATACCCTAGCAGCAAGGTACATTATGTTTTTAATTAACAATCGATACCCCTCCGAGTTAAGGTCAGGGGTCTTACACCCCAAGAAGTACTAAAAAACCGTTTAGGTTTTTCTCCGCTTTTCTGCCAATGTTCCAAGGACTTTTGGAATGAAAATTTTGCCATAAATAATGGGAAGAAAAAGTTAATGCAGGCGTTGAATTTTTTTTGACCTTGAACATTTTTAATAGTTCATAGGTCTATTATAGGACCAATTTAACGAATTTTCACACCATCTCGACTAACATTTCCCTGATTGAATGAAAATTGCACTCTCTGATAGCCGATTGAATAAGGCGTTTTACAACTTAGATTTACATCATATCCCTCGAAGTTAAAGGTTAAAGTCAAATGGTGATCTGAAAAAAAAAACGCGGTCGCAGGTCAAATGGAGGTCTTGAAAAAAAAAATGCTTTTTTTGTCATTGCTCTCGATTTTGCCAATGTGGAATCCCAAAGACTGTTTGTTTGATTTGTCGTGCCTGCCTACTTTTTTCAGATTGACCTAAATAACAAAAAAACTTTTTTCACAAAACTTGAATCATTTTTCTTCTGATTTTCATGATGTGAAGTTTTCGGAAAAGAATTGTAGATCGGGACACATTTTCTCAAATTTACACTCTAATCCCTAAATCTTGAAGACCAAGGTCATATGGCAGTTCAAGAAAACATTGCCCATCATTGCATTCACAGCCATCGGGCTCCCCTTGGTGAGCGCTTTGTTGATCGCTGATTCATTAGTTTTTGTATGCAAAATATTGTGGAAATGTCCACAATATTACCAATTCCAAATTCAGAACTTCATACAAAACAATTCATTGGGAATTATACGTGTAGTTTGTCTGCATGTGAGAGAACATTCCTCAAGTTATATTGATCGTTTTGGGTTTCCTGGTATCTCCTAGACATATTGACATCATGTTTAAACAGACATAATGTCAGGATTTGGGCTCTGAGCCTCCCCTTGAGGTTCTGAGAACTTGAGTGGCGGTAGCCCAAAGGTTACCTTGTTGTGTTGGCCGAATGCATGGATGAGTCATTGGGCCATTCCTCTTGGTTGAAGCCACCATCAAAGCCTGAATAATTACGTGGTCTTCTTTCAAGTACTTATCTTAGCGTGATTTAACTTTCACACTTTTCGGCTGTCAAGTTTTAAAAAAACAAGTATTTTATTGCACTCCAAACATGAACTCAAATCTGCCCTGCTACCTTTCTTTGCCTGTACTTTCTGTACTTTCATTCTTATCCCTTCTTTTCTCCAACATACTCCACACTGAATCTTCATTGAAAGAAATTCTTCCCTTTAAAAGCTTTTTAATACTTTTAAAATGCTTCACTTCTCCTTATTTCTTCATCAGGTCATGACATGTGTCTTCTTCATCATTGATCTAATCCTCTTCTTCTTCACCAAACATTATTTCCAAATATGTCTCACACCTTCAGGTAAACGCCTGGTCCAATTAAATCTCGTCCATACCTACAACACCATTTACTTCTGTGCCTCTCGACAGCATTCTTTCACCCGATCGCAATGATGTCTGTCATTGATGATGTCTAAAATCCAGATTGGGAATCTTGAGAAGTCCAGTTGCAGAGGTCGTCTGCTCATGACCAATCTTCCCGTTTCACGTCTTTTTAACTTTTGTGAAACCCCTCCCGAGTCAGTAACCCTCCCCGCACATTCTGCTCATGCCCAGGCATCATTCCAACTCCACTCCCTTCTATGTGTTACCCTCCTCTCAGCATCCCTCCACTTTCGTGTTCCCCTATTTCTGCATCCCCACACCTCCTCCTCAAGCTATCCCCATTACACCCATCCCCATCAAAGCTTGTCCCGTCACCGCTGGTCTGCTCTCATCTTTCCTCTTTCCAACCCATCTCATCCATCGCCGTCTCAGCTTTCCCCTCTAATCCCCTGTCCAATCCCAATCCCTTTGCTTCTTTCCCCACCATGCCCCTCCCAGCTTCCCACACATGCCCTGCCACCTCCACCCCCCCCTCCTCCGCCTTTCCCACCCCCCCCACACCAGCCCCATACTTCCCTGTCTCCTTTCCACATTGCTTGCGCAACCATTAACAAAACGCCTCCTCCCCTGTTCCCTAACAGTGTTGACCTCAAACATCTGAGGCCTCCTATTCCAACCTGACAGATTCTCTCAATTCAGTGCTAATGCTAATAAACTAGACATCATCTGTTCAACAGATCCTTCCCCCACAAGGACGTCGTGACTCCTTTGTGTCTCTAACTGGCTATTGTCTATTCGCCAAATTTCATAAGTCTGAACCCCGTATTGGTTACAGAGTTGCACATTTACATCATAACTCTATTTTCCACTGCTGCATGTAACTAATCTGACACTTCCCACAACCCAGGAGTACACTTTGATTGAGGACTTTCCCTCCACTCCCATTCTTTGTTTAATTATTGTGTTGTAATGGCCTCCAAACAGTGATGACTCCATCTACATCTCTCTCCAGACGAACAAGGACCAACTTATAACCATCATTTCCCAACGCTCTCTTCCTTCATATGTGGCGATTTCAATTTGTCCACCAATGCAACTTGAGTCAAGGTTTGTTGTTACCTCTCTCACCAGTCATGGAACTTCAGCAAAGGACTTCTGTGACTCCATGGGGATTGAGTGAATTCAATCTTAAACTTTGTGACCTGGGATTCCTCAAATGGAAAATCTTCCTTCTTGGACTTGGGATGACAAACTTCTATCACAGGTATAACTGCTCTTTACCAATGTTCCATTGGTTAATCTAAATCATGTGCTTGTGAGAAGTCAACCTCTTCCTGACTATATTCCCTCATAGTGTTGCATCAGTTGCTGGCCAGTCTAGCAATTCATCTCAGGCATGATGGCAGGGACTGCAAGCAGGCATCTCACTTCCATGACTGATCTCTATGTCTACTGCCATGATATTAATTCAGCTTGGAATTCTTTCCACAGAAAACCTGCTTTCTCTCTCTTTACACAGATCAATCCTTGTTGGCTTTAGTTATCCACTTCATCTTCCCACCATAGTTTTTACTGAATCCTGTGGTGAGGCAGTTTGCTTAAAAACTTCACTCTTCTTTCTGAAAGGCAAAACCCGACTGAAGGCAATCTCAGATCATCACACAAACCCCACAACAAGTTTGTGTCCACTCTCGACGAGAGCGAGACAATATCGCGTCCAATGGGCATTGTTGAAACTTTCAAACTTGTCTTCCTCCTCTAAAACCTGTTAATCTTATATCTGCGTGTATGTCTGCTCTGCCTGCACTTGCACTCCTCTTTTCTGCTCTGTTTCACACTTTAAATTTGCCTTCGGTCATCTTCCATTCTGCTTGAAGTCAGCCAACATCATTGCTTTACATAAAAAAGATTTACAAAAACAATCACCTTTACAACATGCTTCCGATCAATCAGCAAGGTATGGAATCCATCATCTCATGTTGATTGTCAAATCCTTCCTTTCTCTAATGGCTTATCTCAGATCGATCATTTAGATTTTAGCTCAAATCACTATGACCTTACATGCTGCTTCTACTACAATAATAGTTGAAGGCCCTCAATGTACACATGTGATCAAGCCCTCTCCATATATTATCGAGCTTTTTGAGAGTCTGGGACCCACTGTGCTTCTCAAAACTCCTTAACCTATAAGCCTCCAAGACCAAATCCACACATGGCTTAACTGACTTCCTCTATTTTATGCCAACATGTGTTCTCAACGTAATCCTTTCATCGTCCTCACGTCAGTCGGCTTGAAGTGCTTCCAAGGGCCAGTGTTGTTTCTGAGCCACGTGTATCTTCAAACAATTTTCTCTGACTGGAAAATACTCTATCTCAATTGCTGATAGGCTCACCCTTTGCCATGACATCCTCATCCTTCAGATAGGCAGGCTGCAGCCACTTTCCTCTGTTAAGCCTTGATGGAATCACAGAGCTGGTCCATCCATCCATCCATCGGGATCATACTCTGGTGCAGAGCATTTGTGGCTGCCTCAACACAACTTCTCCTTGGGGCACAAAGCCAGACGAGTTGCCATTTCGACACAGGATACCAGCAGCTGGCATCTTATTTTGCTGACCTCAGAAAGGATGACAGGCAGAGTCAACCACTGGTTATTAATTCAAACAGTGGAGATGGGATTGTGAACTCAGGATCTCTATGGATCCGCAAGCCCCCACCCAAACCCATGAAGCCAACAACAAAGCCGGTCAATACTGGAATAGTGCTTTCAATCCTGACAAATCTCTCTCTCTCTCTCGTCTCTCTCTCTTCTCTCTCTCTCTCTCTCGGTCTCTCTCTCTCCTCTTCTCTTCTCTCTCTCTACTTTCTCTCGCCTCGCTGTTGGTGAGTCGAGTGGAGGTGCATGGCGGCTTGTTGTGGGTCTTAGTGAGCTGTGAATACTGTCCCTGTTTTTTCGCTCTTCTATCCCCTTTCGCATCGTTTTTTTCACTCCCTTCCTTTGTTTCCATCTACGCATCGTTTATTTGTGCCCCCACCCTCCTCTCTTTCGTTAGATCTCGACGCTTCGGCCTTCCGCTCAGCGCCGTGTCACCCCGACCATCTGTCCTTGTTATTTCTGGGTTTGCCCTATTGGTTCATCTCTCCTCCCTTCCCTCCCCCATCACCACGATCGTTTTTCTCCTCGCATACCTTTTTCCCCGAGATAGAGAGAGAAAGAGCCACACAGCTTCTTTTGTGGATAGCTTTTAGTTGGCGCCCATCCCGGCCCTTCAACTTATACGGTTTTTTCCTTCACTGGAGCTGTGGTTTATTTTCCTTTGGAAACCTGTTCTTTGGCTGGTATTTAATTACCTGCAACAGAGTAATCACCCGTCCTCCCCCTTACTTCCTTAACGATGACTTCTTATTGCCCGGTTATGCGGCATTTTGAAAGCATTAACAAGGAAAACATGGCTTTCGTCTGTGTCCCATCCGACGACGTCAAAGCGTCGAAGGAATCTCGTTATCGCTACAGGGAAACAGTCGGTACTGACAAAGTTCGTGGCACAGCCTCACGAATGAGCAAACGTCTGCTAATCTTCGTGTCTGAGACAGCTGGTTCACGAAATCGTATCGACCGGTACTAGATCAACAGCATGACGGAACATTTCGTGCTCGGTCCTCCCCTCTCGACACACGGTCCTGAAGGTCATTATTCGAACGCTCCTCATTTTTTTTTTTTTTTTTTTTTTTTTTTTTTTATTTTTTTTTTTTTTTTTTTTATTTTATTTTTTGTTTCCTGAAGAATCAGACGCTGATCTCCGAATTATCTCGTTTAGAGGTTCATGTGGTTTCTCAATACCATGTTACCTTTACGTCCCAATGAATCACAGAAAGCTTTTGCTGAAGTGCCATGACAGGTGAGAGAGGTACCCACACCTAGCCAGCTGGCATGATGACAAGTCAAGTCACCACATATGAGGAAGAGAGAGTTCGGATGAGAGGATAGAAGTTGGTCCATGTTTTCGGATAGATAGTGAGGTGTATGGAGTCATCACTGTTTGGTGACCGGTACAGTAACACATATAAACATGAGGTGGGAGTGGGGGGAAGCCATAGCCAGAGGTATTCCTGGGGGTGTGGGGAGTGAGGGCAGTGCATGGAGAGTGAGGAATGGAGTCTTTGATGAAAGAGATCAACTCCTCACCAAGACGAGGCTCAGGTCTGTAATACCAGAGAGGGAGTAACTAGGGAGAAGATACTTGGGAGTTAGAGACGTCTTGAGGGAGGAAAGTTTCTGTTAGGCAGATTAAGTCTGGTTTGTCAGTGGCAACCTGCATGGAAAGATCTGTTTGAGGTTTGAGTGAAGGCCCAGATATTTGAGGTCCACACTGTTCATGAAGAGGGAGCGGAGGAGGATTTGGGTGCAGGGGATGTGAGGGGAGGGGAGGGGAAGCAAGGGAGGAGGGGGGAGCTAAGGAGAGTTGCTGAAAGAGTGTGGGGATTAGTAGCTAGGGAAGGGGGCTGGATGAGGAGAAAAGGCTCTGTGGTGCTGGGGGAGGAGGGGGGCAAGAGGGGGATAGAAGGCAGTTGAGGGTTGAGGAGGTGGAGTGATGAGATGGAGGTGAGAGGGCAGTGGAAGGAGGCAGCTTTGTGGATGAGAGGGGGGCAACTTTGAGAAGGGTGAAGTGAGGGGGATGAATGGTGGGAGAAGGTGAGTGGGAGAGGTTCGGAGAGAAGGGTGAGGGGGAGTTTTTGAGAAAGGTGGAGGGAGGCTTGGAGGGGAAACAGTGTGATGGTTGCTTGAGAGGGAGGGGTGAAGGGGTGAGTTGCACTGATGTTGGAAAAATAGAATGGTTGATGCAAAGCAAACACTCATCACAAACTGTTTTTTTAATTTTTAGGTCAGAGATGCGATTAAAGACATTTATTGATTGATGCAATAAAGGTGAAGTAAGAGAATGGAGAGAAGAAACGTTGTGACAGTTGGATTTTATGCAGGTATGAATGAAGGTCGAATTGAGAGCAGTCTGTTGAAATCGAAGAAGAGTAGTGAATTATGATACAGTAATGAGTTCCACACGTGTGAAGAGGAAGATGAAGCATTATAAGAGATCGTTTTTATTGTTATTATTATTGTTTGAGAGAGTTTTCATCAGATTAGGTAATAGAATGTTGTAGAAAAAATATAACCCGCGGTTAAAAATTTTTTTAAAATAACTCGGCGGTTAAATGAAAATGTTGCCATTTGGCGCGTTTTATCACAAATCCTTCCCCTCCTCTCATGCTGCCTTCCCTTCCCCTCCCCTCATGCTGCCTTCCCCCCTCATGTTGCCTTCCCTTCCCTGCCCTCATGTTGCTCCCTTCCCGCCCTCATGTTGCCTTCCTTCCCTGCCCCTTCATGTTGTGCCTTCCTTCCTGACCCCCATGTTGCCTTCCCTTCCCTGCCCCTCACGCTGCCTTCCCCCTCCACTTGAGCTGCCTTCCCTTCCCTCTTCACACTGCCTTCACTTCCCCTCAAGCTGCCTTCCCTTCCCATCATGGCTGCTTTTCCTCCCCCTCCCCACACTTTCCTCCTCCCAAAACACTCCCCTCTCCACTCCCATGGACATCCCCGGGTGGACTCCACATGCTGTATTATTGTGCCGTTTTCACATAATGCTTTCGTTCATTCCTGCACTACCCCCCCCCACCCCTTATCCACAAATCCCCCTCCCAAACAAGTCAAGAACCCCTCCCCTCATGCTTACCTCCTCCCACTGTCCCCACACTTTCCCCTTGCCGCCCCTCCTCCTCTCTCCCCATCCTCCTCACTACCACCCTCCACCCTCCCGAATTGTAGAGCAACATCTGGTGAAGCATCGCTCTCCCCGCACCCTCTTCTCGCAATACCCCCCTACCAGCCGCCCCAACCCCTCCTTGCTCCCCTCCCTCCTCTCTCTCACCCCTCTTAATACCCACTCAGCGAAGCGGCAGGTTGTATTTGCAAGTGAGTAATATTTGCAAAAAATATATATTGGGGTTGAGGGGAAGGGGGGGGTCCTCTGTGGAGGCATCTAAAACCGGTAAATGACATTACAATATTTTTTATGGGGGACTCTGCAGAGGTAGAGCGCTATTATACCATCCAGTCTATTGATAGCATTCCACACAATGCGAGATTATAAAAAGAACTACCCTTTGAAAACAGGTATCCTGCTTGTGCCGATATAAATTGAGGAACCGTGAAATGATGATGTACAGATTTTTGGTGTCTTCCCAATAAAGTCATACTGTTCAAAATGCAGACAATAATCACACCCTTTCCAAAAGCTCCAAAAATACAGTACCCCTTACTCAGGAATACTTACTGCAAAGGTAAAATCCCTCAGAGTGAAATTATAGGAGTGATTACTATTATGTACGAGTTTGCACAGTTTTGATCCATTAAGATTATATGAGTTTGATAATATAATTATTATACAGCAATGCAGATTGATTGCACCTAGCTCTCAATCTCAACCCACTACTTTGTGCAGGGTGAGGAATTAATATCTGACGGTTTTATTATCCTTATAACTTTTTTGTTTCTAAACCAAATAAAATAAAATTTCTATACAACATAGGCACATACTTCACATTTTAAAAATCAATTTTGATTCTCTATTTCTTAAAAATTACATCAGACAAATGGGCCCCTTTCGAATTTGTGCATTCATGACAGAGGATCATCATATTGTTCATGACCACAAGCAATGTCTCTTGATCAATAGAGCGGATGGTTCCAGTCAAGTTTGCCTTCAATTCATCGATCGATGTTGGATGTTCCTTATAAACTTTGCCCTTCAGAAATCCCCATCAGAAGAAATCTGGTGTAGTTAAATCTGCCAAATCAAAGTGTGCCTCATCTGTCATGATGACCAAATTTGTGAAATTGGCATGCTCATTGCATTAAAAAACAAATTTTAAAAATGCTTATTGCATTTAAAGTGCTCAATCATTAAAAATGTGCAAGTATTATCTGTAAAACAAAGAAAACAATAATTACTTATGCCAAGACTGCTTTCAGCTATAAAGATTGCAAATGTGTCAGAAATAAATGCCCCACCCTGTATTTTGTACCTTGTACAAGACTTTCCTTCCCCAAGTCCAAGGCTCTTTTATAGCCCCAAATTCACAACTCTGTCTTTGTTTAGGCAAACTCGTAGCAGGCACTTTACTGCCACACACGAAACCACATAATAAACCTGAATTGGCAGAGCTAAAGGCAAGCCACAGACAGCTGTAAACATAGGATACATAACCATTGCAGCAATTTTTGAGATGAGGATATGAGGATGTAAATCACTGTAATAAGTGAAACACCACTATTGCAATCAGCAGTAATATTAAAAATTGCTCCAAAATACCACCTTCATGAGAACAAAATATTATCACCACACTCAAGCCACTTACCTCAAAAAGGTTGATGGACTTTCCCAGAACATTAACAGTAAAATTTATCATCAGTGAACGTGGTATAAATGATTTTGGAGAAAAAACAGCAGATGTTTCAACATTTGCACTTGCTTCCAAACGCTCTGTGCAACAACACAAAAATCACAACAGAAACCAAACTATTTTCAAAAACATATTACATCAACCATTTCACTGTCAGTTGACAATTCAAATGAATGTTATTTATTCTTCTACAAATAATGTCAATACTTTGAAAGTCTGTCTTCTTACAAGTCCGTCTGTCTGCCTCTGGCTACCGCTCTCTCGCGTTCGCCCCCCCCCCCCACTGCTGTGTCTGCGGTTTATCCCCACCATATTTCTGCAGGGTGCTCAAGGTCCGCCAACAACCCCCTTATGGTAAAACTACCAAATCAGAATCACTGCTCACCTTCACTCTTTATTCCTCTTTTTCCCCCTTTGGAATAAACTCCCTCACTCTGTTCAATCCCATTCTTCCCTCCAGGCTTCAAAACAGCTGTTCACTACACACTCTTATATCCCCCATCCAAATCCTAGATCTTTTCTACCCCGATAATCCACCCAAGCCCACCTCCTTCAAATTTCCCTGCTTTCCTTCCTGAAGTCCTGTAATGTCCACTTGTATACAGCGTGTTCCCCACCCCATCCCCTCCCTTCCACAGATCTCCTCAGTCTGTTCCCCACTGTTGTCCTTCCCACTCCCCCCCTCTTGTCTCATGCCCCCCTGCTGTGCGTGTGTGTTAGCTCTCATACGAGCCTCGAAAGGTATACAAAAAAAAAAAGTCATAATGTGTTTTTTAAGTGATACCATTATAATAAGATTCATTCAATTGATTTAACTATTTGTCAAGAAAACCAATAGAAACAAAAACTCCATATTCAATTCCTTCAATCATTTTTCAATAAAATTTATTGTGAAGAAAATGTAGAATCCAATATTAATGTGTGTCTGTATATACAGTATGTGCCCAAACTATATACAGGAAGGTCAAAAATGATGTGCAACTATTGATTTAACCACAATATTTCTTGAATATTAGTAGATTTTGTTTGTTTTGGTCATATAATGCACAGGATTTGTTAAATATTTGTTTATTATCACGAAAAAAATGCTTCAACAACCACAAAGAAGTGATATCATAAGTAGTTGATGAAGTGCTCAATCGAAGCACCGTGCCTCTGGAAGACAAACAGCTGCACATGGACTCTGAAGTTGTCGATGACTCAGCTAAGAACTGGAGCTGGTATGCATCTGATGTTATTTTTCAACTGTTGCAGTGAGTGTGGGTTGTTGTCATTGACTTTAGTTTCAAGCACCCAAAGTGGTTGGGAAAAGATTGAACCAGAGAGAGAGGCAGTTGTGGAAGAAAAATAATTATATTCATGTACTCTCAATTATAATTGTTGCTGGTACTCCATAAATTTAATTTTTTTACTTGAGTCAAATTGGCTGTCAGTAATGTTTCCCTTTTCCCAAGAGTCATTTGACCTACATGTTGATAAAAGGAATATCTTACTATGAAAAAGGGTGACCTGGTTGATAATACTGCAGACTTTTGCCATGATTGTGTCATTCTCTCCCTCCCACCCAAAGTGGACATGTATTGCAGTTTTGAGTTCTGTTGCCTAATGCTTCTCACCCTCCCGTTCTTTGCAATGTCAAATTGAGTAAAAGAGGAATTGCTTTGGGCTTATGTTCCAGTGAAGTCCATTCGAATGTTTCAGTGAATCATTCAATGTTCTTCCTCCGTAAATACAAATTACAGATTCTCCATTTGTATGCTGATCCAACTTGTGGAAATTGAGTTCTTTTCTACCACAATTTTGGCGCCTGAACAAGGACAACAAACCCCGGCAGGGCTGGGAGCAGCATCGTCTGGCATAACAGCAAGCAAGTGGCCACAAACAATGATGTTTGCTCTTACTTCAGATTGGATACTGCATCTCTCAGCCAAACCAGAAACGTGGTACTCCATTGATAGAAGAGATATACAAAGGAAAACCTTTGTGACAGGCCTAAAAATTAGGTGGTTGGAGGCCATTTAAGATTACAGGATTTATCCTGGGCATTCAAATGTTTGTTTTTTATAGAGGTTGCAAACCTCTAACGGCAAGTTGATGGCTTTGCTGTGCTAACAGGGGTTGGAGGCCTCTGAAAGGGGGGGGGGGTTGGAGGCCCTGCTCCCCAGGAGATGGTTGGAGGCCCTGCTCACTAAAAAGTTCAAGTCCCCAAGGGGGAGAACGAATAAGTGTTACGAATGTTTGTCAAGTTACCTCTTTGGATTTCTGCTTTGTTCATTGTGCTCGCTGGAAGTTTGCTTGCTGTGAAACTGTTGCATTGTTATTCTGTGGAGGTGTTACTGATTCGTAAATCCTATAGTTTTGTATTAATGAGTTACCTCTTTGGATGGATTTGTGAATCCTATGTGATTGGAAACGTTAAGTTTGTACAATGTCATACATGAACGTCTTGTTAAAATTGATATTGCAACAACTAAAGAATGAATCAATTGAATATAAAACTTCAGGCGGAGAGATAAAGCAGCCTGTGTTTGAACTTTTCTGTTCGTGGTTTGGTGGCTGGCTCATGACTTGGAGCAGAGGGATGTTTGTTGTGTGCGTTGTTGAGCCCTTCTGTCTGCTGTTTAAGCATGAATACACATAATGTTCATTCTTAAAATGATCCCTCAGATATGCGCACATGTGTTTTGGTGTAGTTTTGAACATTCCCACAACTGGGTCGGCAATGTTAGTGTGTCTTGAGTCATGAATCACATTATGCCTTGAGAACGGCTGGATGATGCACGAATGGAAGATTGTGGATGTTCCATGTGAGAATTCCCTCCTATTGTGCTGTGGTTAAACTGTGAGAGTCAAATTGGATTAAAGCTCGAGTTTTCTCACTGTTTGATAACCTTGAATGCTATTTTGGCTTTCAACACTGTACGTTGCATACATAATAAATGGATGGCCTCCGTTATCGAAGAATAATATCTGTTATTGAAGAAAAACCATATAATGCAACATTTTAAGTTGAGACCACTTTGGCTTGTGGCCACTTTGGCTTGGCCACTTTGATAACGCCTAGGCCGCACAGTAGGGTGGTCCAAAGTGTTACAGTAAAAATGATATTGGTCAAATTATTTATCCACATACCTTATTTTTGTTCCACTAGGGTTAACTTACACATGTGTGAATTGAGCTCGATTTGTGGATATTTAGAGGTCACCCCAAGCATGTCCCTATAAATATATATACATTATATATGATATATGGTTGCCAAATAGTTACACGTATTGCCTCATGATCACAGGGAACTCTTTGAATCGCACTCAGATGATATTTTGTGCCCTGAGCAAGCCACTTCAACATTTTATATATCTCTAAATAGGTACCTGCAAGGTACCATGTACAGTAACGATGCTGAATGAGTAATACGCAGGTAATACTGATTATTATCGGTGGAGTTGGACACTGTACACTACACTCTACTGTGTAGTGTGTTACTGTACACATATTTTTATATAATATCCTTATTTCTTATATTTCCTTATACTAATTACAGTTCATTCTGTTTGCTCAGGAGTGATTATGGCATCATTTACGTTGAGATCTGCACCTGAGAACTGGCTCATTGAGAAGCCAAATTCTCGATTATCAACAGCAAGACTACCCCGTGGTGGACGTGCTCCGACTTATCCATTCCATCCCCTGGATGAGGGAAGAACCCTGCCAGCCAGTCACAAAGATGGCATGTGAAGCTGTTGTTGCTGTATGGGAGCGCGCCAGAATTCCTACTCAACAGATAGATTCGTGTGTCAGGAAAGTGTCAAAGTTTATGAGAAGTATTTGGCCCTCAAGAAGCATCGGACTCGACAACGAGACAGTGATAAAATGAAAGAAGAAATATTCAAAGTGATCTGGAAGTATTGTTTGATATTGCTACAAAAGATGCAATGATGGAAATAAAGACCGCAGAAGACCGGGGATTCTTTCAAAAGCAACGCGAAAATGTATTTTCCTGTAGCATGAGTGGGGCTGACCAAAACACATTCGATAAAGAGAACAGAAAGAGAAAACGAGAGAAAGAAAGGACGGCAATGTGAGATACAAAGAAAGGGAAATCAAATCAATTATGGGGCCAATAGGAGAACTTTCAGTCACATCATCTTCTTCTGAATCTCAAAGTGAAGACGATTATCAACCTTCTGCATCAAGACCTGTTGCAGCTGCAGCTCCATCCCCACATATGACACCAAAAGAACATTTTCAAGCTCTCGTGAAGTGGTCGGTGCTTTGGATCGAGTCAATCTTCCAGATCTTCTCCCGTAGCTCAATCAGACGCGTCTAGAAGACAAGTAAGGCAAGAAGCTGCAACAGCAGAAGCCCAATAATATTCATTGGACGACCGCTTCTCTTACACTGGGATGGGAAAACTGCTGCCTGATATCAATGAATCTATGGTACCGTTGACCGTATTGTCGTCCTTGTCACTGGAAACAGCCAGGAGAAACTTCTGGGAATTCCGAAGATTGATGACGAGTACTGGGGAGTCTCAGGCGAAGGCTTTGTTGACGCAATTCAAAATGGAATCACATGACCCAAATCAAGGACTTATATTTGATACAACAGCCAGCAACACTGGGCTTCACAGATGCGCGTGCATCAAGATCGAAGAAGCTCTTGGAACTGAATGGTCTGGATTGCCAGCCGTCCCATATCATGGAAATCATGCTGTCCGATGTCTTCTTCCTGTATTTTGCCCATCTGGAGGTCCAGAAGCAAACTCTTTAAGCGATTTCAGAAGAATGGCCATCATAAATCAAGGTGCTTTTGCTGCAGCAACCGATGAGCTCTTTCAAGATACAGTATTGTGCAGATTGCAGCAAGATATGCTGGATTATTTACCACGTGTCCTCAATGCACAGCAACCAAGGTGATATATCAAGAATTCTTGCGCTGCGCCTCTTGGTTCCTTTGCGGGCAGGTCGAGATGTATCATTTCGAGCTCCTGGTCCAACACACACATCTCGCAGGATGGGGAAAGGGATTTATGTGTTGAAAATATCTCCTTTTTCAAGCTCAATCAAGCTGACACCACGAGAAGCCAGGAACTATAACCATGGCTCTGTTTGTCAGTCTCGTTTACAATCAACAGTGGAATGAAGCATCGCTTGGAGTTCGAGCCCCTTACAATGACATTGAACTTCTCTCGCTCTCAGAGCTTCCCAATCAAATGGTGGCCAGCAAAGCATCCGCAGCCATTTGCAGGCATCTGTGGTTTCTCTCTGAACACCTGTCCCTGCCTTCGATGAGCGAGTGACCATGGAGACAAAGGAAAAGATGGTCCAGAACCTACAGCGTCCACAGTTACCTGACTGTCCTCGGCGGCTACAGATCAAGGATAAAAGGGAACACCTCAAGTTGAGGACCTTGTGACAAAAAGGACCAGTTCCTTCTTTGATGTTTTGATAGAAGGTGGAATAGCAACCTCTTCAAACATTCTTGAAGAAACCTCCTGGTCAGTGGACAGATGATCCATTGTACAATGACCTCGGGGTCGGTCCTCTCAGCTCAAAGTAAGTAAATGACACTGGGATGGGGCATCAGCCTAATCAAAATTATAATGAACATTAACCAAGGATGAGGACCAGAAACCAATTCCTGCTTAGACTAGTATCAACCACCATAGATGATCCCGACTCCAACTAAGCAGCAGTACAATCATAAATTGTTAAGTTACAAACATTTGTATACATATTGTTACGGCTGTGGAAATTCGCAGAGCACCATATAGGTCCTTAGATCAGTTATGCGATAAGTCTGTGTTCAGATAGATTTCCCCACCGTTGTCTAATGGGAATTATTCGTGTTACCCGGGCTGTTGTGATCTTTAGGTAGCCGTTTTTTTCTTTTACTATCGTTATTTTGGACCAACACACAACGCCAAACCACTAACCACCCTGTCCGCAACGCCAACCACTCAACCACTTCTGCACCACGCCAACCACCAACCACCTTTCCACCACGCCAACCACCAACCACCTTCTCCACTACGCCAAACCACCACCCTCTCCACAACAACGACATCTCTCTCACCACTCCTATAAACCACATCTCCCCCGATAAATCAACACGAACAACGTCGCCTCACCGTCATTTCCGAAGCGACGCCCATCTTTGCGCCAGCCACGGCGCAGTTGCAATAACGGCGGCGCTGCAGGCAGACGCGGGGTCGTTTCTCGCCGCGCAAGTCGGTGATTTCACGCACGTCCGTTCGCCGCGCAGGGTAGCTGTCTTCGCGCACGTCCGCTCTGTGCAAGCTTCGCCTCGGAAATTCGATCAGAGAGCCGAGAGGGCGGAGCCCAGTGGAGGTCAGAGGTGAGAGTGCAGAGATCAGATCTCGCCTCACGACCCCATAATAAGGGCGAGCGGAAAGCCAAGCGTGGTGAGTCGTGAGTGTCTGTCGGGCGTTCGGAGCGCCTGGAGCCTGGAGCCTGAAGCCTGCGTCAGTGGAGAAGCTGAGGAGAGCGGAGGACGAGAGACGCGAGCTGGGAGCATGGCCAGCCGCTGTGCCGCGCGGAGCTGCGCGTTCGTGGCAGAGACGTGGAGAGAGCCGGAGAGAGCTCGCCAACAGCACCAGAACGGGTCTGATGGTGATTGGGCTTCGAACAGTCCGAGCATCGCTTGAGGGACGACGGGTTCTTAAAGAGAGCATCAACTCAGAAAGAGCAAAGACCGTTCGTTCCTCTCAGGCGTTTGCCGGCTGGGGCCCAAATCACAGGCCGCCCAGCCGAGCACGGTTACGCTAGCTGCCGTGGGGACGGAAACGTCGCGGACACCCCAGCGAGGACAAGGTAACCTGCGTGGCCTCTTGGAGCTCCTTCGGTCCTCAAAGCTCCATGTCATAAAGCCCCGAGAGGTCCAGTCTACCCCCTGTCTTTGAGGGGGTTTTTTCCTTGCTTTCTTTGATGAAAGTTGTGGCGCCAGTCCGTCAAGTAGAATTGTATAAGTAACTGTACATAATAGATAGACGGTATTAGCTCCTTTACTTGCTTTGTTTGGCTGTATAATTGCATGCGTGCTCCCCCTTCATTGCATGACTGCATCATGTATTAGCTGTGGAAATAAATGTGCTTCTTTAAATGTGAACCTGCTCGTTGCGTTTTCCTTAATTGAGCTGCCATCTTGCTCTCGGAATTAGTTTGTTTAAATAGCGGTAAAGTGATCGGGTCCAACGGGACTGTGCGATAATACACCGCTCGGTTATCCCAAAAGGAAGCGAGCTGCTTAAGCGCTCGGTTCCAAGCGGTCCCGTTGAGGTACAATCTCTCGGTACTACACCCGCCGAATAATTAGGTAATCGAAGATTTGGCGATGTACCCCTGATCTCTTCCC
>CM068958.1:147387757-147403692 GCA_035128595.1 Eptatretus atami
TGGCTGGTTTTCGGCGTTGATCCGGAAAGCCGCGACTGAATTGTTCGTCCGGTGGGCGTCCAGCCGCAATTCGGCTAAAAGAGGCTGTCCGCACGCCGGCGGGCGAGAATTCGTAACAATATCATATGTGGGACCCCTGATTTCGGAATAAAATGGGGTGACCCCTAAATATTGTTTTCTTGAAGAAAAATTTTGTGTGCTCTTTAGTTATATATGAAGGCATAAAAATAGCCTTGTGGAGAGAGGAAATGTGTTCATTATTTTTTCTGGACCACCCTACGGCGCACGGGCCAACACTGAACTGGAATCACTGTGCTTTGCCGGCAGGAAAGGACATAAATGTGTGTGCCGTGCCTCGGATAGATGCTGAAGCAAGTGTCAAAGCTATATTTTAGAGCCATAGGGATCTTGGATAAATTGTGAAATGACAATTGTGAATGTAAAATATATTCTGAACGGGAGTCCATTTAGTAGACTGGCTATCGCCGGCATAATGAGAAAAAATTAATTAAATAGTGCTTTGTTCAGTACTTAAAATGATGAAAAGTGGGATTCATAACCATTGTACTTAAAATGTGATCGAAATGTAGAAATATGATTTGGAATGATTTTAAAGTGATTTGTAAAGTAGATGTGCGATTTTGATACCTTGTGATGAACAAGGATTTATACCACACAGATGATTCTGAGATAAATGTGTAGTTTAAAGTCACAACCATCTCCCAAACTCCCCATTGGTGTTTAGCACGCAGGGCGATTCACAGATGATGCATGATCCCTCGGATGGATGTTAAACTAGGCGAGCTGTCTTCATTAGTCTCTAAATGGAAATGGCAAACCACCCAGTGTAACCCTTTTATAGGCTCAGGTAGGCAAAATTCATTGTATATCTAAATGAAATATTGTTACCTCTTATATCGATTGATCTGTGAACCAGGTACATCAAGTGGTGAAGAAAATTGGGTTAAAATACAGACAAAGCTCATGCTCCTTAGACTGGCTCTTCGTCTGAGTCCTCCTTAGACTCATGTCAGACTGGCTGTCTGGTGCTCCTTGAACACACACAGCCGTTGCAGGCCTTATCACAAGAACATTCCTTGGCACGCTTTTCTGCCAAGGTCAGCTGCAGGCACGAATAGCAGAAAGCAAAAACATCTCTGGTGGCTTTATATGTGCCTCTATTTGTCAGGTTAATTTTGTTTTTATTGTCACAGTGATAGACCATAAAGCTGTTTATGCGAAATTGGATAAATAATGCACTCCAAAGGTGGAGTTTGAACCTAATGGTCATCTGGAGTAGCCAATCAGGAGAAGAGGGACCAGTTGGGTGCTAACAGCAGGTTCAAATCCTGCCATGCTTCTCCCACAGCAAGGTTAAAATGACGGAGTGTTTTGAGCTGCAATTTGGAGTGCCATTCGCCTGGTAACTCAACTTTGACAAATGACTTGACAATTTTTGTACACCTGTTTAAAACAGAGGTTTAAGCTGTATTTATTTGTTTTGATAAAGGAAGGGGTTTGTATTTAAAAGGTCAGAGGAAGTGATTAGATGGCTCGAGTAAGTGTGATGGGATATTGCAGCAGTTTGCTGTATAAGTGAGAGAGAAGTGGATAAAATAAATTCACAATGTAATGTCAGAGATTTAAAATGTTGATGGAATTCCAAATAGTGATGAGAAAGGTTGGTTACAGATTAATTTTTCCAGATTTTTCAGCTCCATTGACCATAAAAGAAATGGTCTGTGTTGTTCAACAATCTGTGTTGTTCATTCCTATTTCAGTGTTTGTTCTAATGATTGCCTCCTATGGTTTCCTCATAAACAATACAGACGTTTAATTCAGTTTGCCTGAAAAAAAAACAATATATTCGGATTACATACTGGAAAAAATCAGCACTCAAACAGGTAAAGGTCCCATGACACCCAAAACTTTCGGTTATTTATATATTAACTTGACCTTCCTAGTGAAGAAAATCACCATGTTTTTTTTTTTAATAAAAAATGGGATAATTAGACCAATATTTCGAACATTTCTCGTGCTTTTCACAACTTGCTATGCCCCGCCCCTTAAAAAAAGTTGACTTCAGCGAACCGCAGTGTTGACGTCACATACAGAACCGCACAGAGTGGATTGACTCAAGAGTCGAGATGTCGCGCGCCGTATAAAGTATGTACAAATGCATTGTGCACATGTGTTTGCGATCTCACTGATCGTCTTAATTCCTGTGATTGTTTCGCGGGAAAAGAAATTCTGCTTCTAGCCGTGTTATGCCACAACATCACGGAGGGCAATCTATTATCCACCTTTAACTAACCTTGTCGTATAGTCGTATACAAATCCATACATGTATGCAAATAAAGCGGCTATACCATGTCCACAAAATATAAAATATGAACTGTTGAACCTTTCCATTAAAAAAAAACTTACGGGACATACAGTAAAATACTAAAGATTAATATTGCATCATTTCAAGGTGCAAGGGGATAATTTTAAAATCAAACAATGTGAAAACCTGCACACACCCAATTTGCAGCTTATTGAATTGTTCGTTGAAAACCAGCCTGCTGGATAGGTAGATCCACATACATGCAGCCAGGTATGGCTGCACTCGACATACATGGGTTATTCTAAAGTGAAGGTACTGCTTCCATTGGCTTGCTATTTCATTAACATTTAGCCAAAATGCTGCAATAAATGAACAGGGAAAATATTGTTGGCACAACTATAAAACAATTTATTCTGTCCTATTACACGGCCACATAGCCTCGGGACTCTTACGCATTGACTTTATACATTGTGTGCATGCTAATACAGTTACTTGTCAACTCGAGATCTCTAGAGTCTAGACTAGTCGATAAATCCGTCGTCCGTCCGACTAGTCCGATAATCCATCGTCGTCCGACTAGTCCGATAAATCTGACATGCTGTAGCTTTCTTTTATTATTTCTCTTTTCTTCATTGTTTTCTATTGGCGCTACATGACGACAGTTAGGAATAAATAAATAAAAATGCAACAGAACGTCAGATTATCGGACTACTCTAGACAATTGTGTCGCAAGGTGTGTTCTGCACACAAGTTTTCATCGTATCCGGACAGCGAGATTGCTCTGTTTAATGCACGAGAGATACGGCCGATGACATGGGCCGGCCTTGCTTGTGATTCATTCGCCGCGGAGAAACATGTCCGCTGCTTCTGGTCACGTCACCTCACTAAAATATTTCTGATATCGAGCAGTATGCAAGTCGAATTTACATTATTGAATTACGAATAGGATTAGTCTAACCAGTTGTTATTGCCAAGTCTTCCTTCGATGTCCTCCAGATCAATAATGAACTCCGGGAATTTCATCGCCATTTTCCTCTGCTTATCCTGCTTCGGGCTCGAACTGGTAAGGCCGTACTCCATTTCCAGCTGCCTGAACTTCACCTCCCGTGACTACATTATCCCACAATTCTCCATGTGATTCAGACCGAAATCCTTCATTTCTCTCACACTCACTGTCGTTACCAGACAAATGAAAGTCCATGTCATCCATTATTCAAAACCAAATGTTCGATTTTTTTAAAGCAGAAATGAATGAAGCGATTGAGTCGACCAATCAAATGTGGAAACACACAGGAAGCCAATAGAATCACGTAGACCACCAACCCGAGTAATTTACGTGCAGCTTTGTAATCCTGTAGTTGACGTCATGTGGGTTACGCCCCTTTCAGGAGAATTTTTAGGGGCGTTCCCGAAGAGGTTTGTTTTTTTAATTTTACATTTTACAGAATGAGTATTGTGAAAAAACATTGTCAGATCTGAAATCACGATGAAAAACTCCTATAGGACATATATATACATGAAATTTCAGTACTTTTGGGTGTCATGGGACCTTTAAGGTCACATCGGATTATGTGACCACTCAGTCTCACTGTAGTTTGTGTAGAAGTGGTTTTTTTTAAATAAAAATACATTTGCCTGGACCTTCCGGTAAAATCATTTCAGATTGTAAGCAACTTAAATAAATACAGTCCAATGCAGTATATTAATTAAATTGACTAAGCCTGTTTAACATGTTGCAATTGAAAGAATTCCATTGGAAATATACACACTAATCCTGCATTATATTTCTGTTTTATAAAACATATATATGATTTAAATAATAATGATTTGTTATATTCCTTGGATTTCTCTTGTGTGCCATTAATTGTCAAGCTGAGCATTAAGAAGCCTGGGTTTTCTGCAAATGCAGCTGTCCTTGCAAAATGCATGCCTTGTAAGATAAGATGTTATCTCCTCCTCATTTTGTTTGTGAAGCTACTCCATAAAACTTCACTCTCGCAGCAGAATGCAAAGCTTTGTAAAGTCGAACAATTATTTAACACAAGCAAATACAACCCATTGCTTCACTGACGGTAGTGTGAAGGGGAGGGGGGTGGAGAAAGAGAAAGGGAGAAAGAGGGGGAGGGAAGGCACAGAGGATGGAGGGAAGGGAGGGGTGGGGAGAGGAGGGAGGGAAGTGGGGAGAGTGGGGAGGTGGGGAGAGCAACGCGTCATGAAACGTTGCTATACACTGTGGGAGGGAGGGGTGCGAGAGAGAGAGATAGACAGAGACAGACAGACAGACAGAGAGAGAGAGAAATAGATAGAGAGAGACAGAGACAGAGAGAGCGAGAGAGGTGTGGGAGAAGAGTGCTGCATTTTATTCAGTGGGTGAGTGAGGAGGGCACAGACAGAGAGTGGGGGGGGGGAGGAAAAAATATAGGTGAGGGATGGAGGTGGCATTAGCAATGAGTGATATGTTATGCTTAATGACCGAACACAAATTTAAAAAATATCTCATGACAGAATAGCTGTACACACAACGACACAGCAGAGTTGTAATGATAACCACAGGCACATCTGCAAAAACTTTGATATCCCAGTTCCAGAAAATTTGTGGGAGCATTAACCAAAAGCATGGACTGAAAAGATGGAAGTACCTTCCGCTCACGTACAACCTAATGATCCCATCGAGTGTGAATATCGAAAACAAAGTGTTGTGACCAGATATCATTCTAAGCTACAAAAAAGAGAAAATAAGGCATTGCTAAGTGAGGTGTTAATAGCAGTGATTTTGGACTAAACAATTCAGAAATCAAGAAAATGACCAAATACCAGGACCTCAAGAATGAAGGGAAAATATCCTGGACGATGAAGAATGCCAAAGTTGTACCAGTGATAGTTGGAGCTACAAGAATGATGATAAAGACCCTCACAGATATTAAAAATAGCTCCGCAAAGCGGGCGTAACCCCTCAGCCCATGCATTGTAAAGGGAAGCAGTGATATCACGATGATGCAGTCAGTTAGAGCACGTTGGACGTCATATCGAAAATCAATCAGACGTTCAAAGATGGCTACTGTGGTGGCTAGTGAAAATCGCAGCGTGCCCATTTTCGAAAGGAACCTTCCTCTACTCAACTCCAACACACAGCGCAAAAATGCATTTAATCGGACAAGCCAAGCCATTCTCGAAATTGATGAAAACAATTTCAAGACGACTGCTGTGGCGGCCACACTGAAAATCGCAGCGCGCATTTTCGAAAGGAACCTTCCGCTACTCACCCCAACACACCCTGTAAAAATGGTTTAATCGCAAGGCGTTCTCCTCGAAATCTGATGAAACCAATTTCAAGATGGCTGCCATGGAGGCCACATTGAAAATCGCAGCGCGCCCATTTTCGAAAGGAACCGTCCTCTTTTCAACCCCAACATACCCTGCAAAATGGATTTAATCGGACAAGGCGTTCTCCTCGAAATTGACGGAAACCAAAAGTTGACAGACGGACGTACGGACGCACGGACGCCAATTTCAAGATGGCTGCCATGGAGGCTACATTGAAAATCGCAGCACGCACTTTTTCGAAAGGAACCTTCCTCTACTCAACCCCAACACACCCTGCAAAAATGGATTTAATTGGACAAGGCGTTCTCCTCGAAATCGAGGAAACTAATTTCAAGATGGCTGCCATGGAGGTCACATGAAAATCGCAGCCGCCCATTTTCGAAAGGACCTTCCTCTACTCAACCCCAACATACCCTGCAAAAATGGATTTATCGGCAAGGTGTCTCTCTCGAAATTGACGGAACAAAAAGTTGACAGACGGACGGACGGACGCCCGGACAACGCCTGTGACGAGAATACCCCTTTTTCAGCCCAATTCGGGCTGAGGGGTAAAAAAAAACATTCCTGGGAATATCATAACAAACAAACTACAGTTGGAAGCCATCCTGGGCTCAGTAATGGTCCTGAAGAGAGCCCTTGGCACAAAACTTTGAGAACAGAAAACTTCACAGCTTGGTTCGTGGATCGTGACCCCTTACCATAATAAAGTTGGATTCCTTGAGCTCACCCTGGGAGGACTCCATTCCACATTCTGAAACTTGCATATGAATATACCAATCGACAACACACACGTGCACACCAGTGTGACCATTCCTCATTTTCATAAATGCCAAGGTGAGCCAATGAAAAAAGCCAAGAATTCACAAAGGTTTCGGAAAAAGCGATGATAATAGAAAACCTATACGCCAAGAAAACCTATGGAAACCAGACGCCAAGGTGAACAACGAATAGCCAAGATCTTGTGAAAAAAGCCAAGGAGTGGTCACACTGGTGCACACCCACACGTGCACACACACACACACAAACACACACACGTACCAAATGCCATTGTGGTAATACAGTTTACGTACATGTGCAAATGTACACACGCATCAAGTAAATAAAAACGACAAACAAAGATTTACATTGAAACAACGTTCTTTGAAAGAGGATTTAAAGTGGGAAATTAGCAAAATTATATTCAAAAATGTGCCAAGCTGGAGAACACAAAATGTTGATCTATACTTTGTGCCTTCACAACTATTAAAAAAAAACATGGCAAACACCTGGTCGGATGGACCTTATTGTTTTAATATGCATCGATGTCGAAGTGAGAGGTGGATTACAAATGGAGATCGCACAAAGCGATCCCTGCACATTTTCAGTGGATAAGACACCTCCTGAGTCACCGCATGGCACCACGGGACCCAACAAAGGCGGAAACGTACGTCTAATCGATGTGAGATTGTAAACACGTGTACTTATTCCCAAAACGAACAACCAATGAGCTTGGAGAGCGCTCACCAATAGCTTAGGCATTCGCTTAAGCACTCCAATAAAACGGTCGATATGAAACAGCTCCCCTGGCACGCAATTGGCAATCATCGAACCGTCATATCAAACACACCTCCCGGAGATGCCCGAAATGTCACAGATGTACGAATTGGACAAATGAACACTTTTCTCAGAGTCGGAACTGCTTGTAAGTTCAGTTCTGGAGCTTAAATTCGATAATTCATCGTAGTTTAAGAGATAATCATGGCGAACACATATATGTGGAAATGAAATATAACTATGAACGCTGACATCTCCAGGCATTTATAAGCATTGTAATGTACCCAGCGATTCGTAGCTATGAGGAACAGCTTGTTCCAAGTTGCGGTCTGTTCCAAGTCAAGGTAAGGTTGAGCAGGTCAAAACACATGGTGGCTTCAGACCCCAGCGAGGTTACCCAGGAAACGCCTTAATACCCCAGACAGTGAGGTGGTCGAGGATCGCCTGATCATCACACCATTTGAAAGCCGTTATCCCTGAGCAGGGGTCAGCTTTTTGCGGGCTCCAATAATGGTAGCCTTTCTTGTGGCAATGTTTTTACAGCCGGATGCCCTTCCTGATGCCAACTCTTTAGTCGCCTTCGACCCTGCAGGGATAATTACCAGTATACTGGTGCTCATTTTGCCGACCTTCGGAAGGATGACAGGCTGAGTCAACCCCCCTGATGCTAACTCAGCGGCCAGCGGGGCTCGATCTCAGAACCCCAAGGATACCAAGCCACCGCCTTAACCACTGAGTCACACCAGGCTCATGGCCGAGGATCGCCTGATGAAGGATATAATCAAATGAGGCCGTTGATTATCTTCAAAGGGGGTGTTTAAATTAACCCAAACACCCAATTTTCACTCTTGCACTTCCTTGGAGTTTTCTTATTGTGCATGCAAAGTTTCAGGCTGCTAGGTTTTATAGTTTTGGAGTTATGGAGGAGACACACACACTTTTATTGGAATAGATTTTAAAGTTTTGCACTCTGATTTAAACTTGAATGAGCATAAGTTTATGGCTTATTGAAGTAGTTGGTTCTGATTCGAGCTATTTGGAAAATGAGAACATGTAGTGGAATTATTCACAACCTTTTCTGTACTGTTAAAACATTTTTGGACCCCTCAGCTGAAACATTTAAAGTTGTAATCAGTCTGATAAAATGAAGATATTCTGCCCATATCACAAAATTGATTAAACACATGTAATATGGTACAATTGAGAGGAACCCGTTGGGAATATTCATTTCTTTGTTAAATTTGTGTTCTATAAAAATGACGGTATTATTCAAATGGACTAGAACGATTAAGTTACATCATTAAATAGCTTTTATATTCTGATTTACTTTGTACTTCAAAACGAATATACTGTATTTTAGCTCCTATAAACAGTAACTAGCTTGAGAAAGTGCTGAAGTGGCCACATCAGCAGCTGTGTATTGGACATTGAGAAAGATGTTTGTGCTTTTGAATTTTGCTGAGTTCATGCCTCCACAAGCAGTTCTTATCTTGTTTTGCTCAAATTGTCTCATTGCTCCATTGTTTGCTTGAGTTTATAAAAAGGGACATTTGTTAGCAACTTAGTTAGAGAGGATTCCACCATTGTTACCATGCCTCCCTCCATACGTATGTTCAAGTGATTCAACTCTGTTAAATGAAGTCTTAAAAGAACCTGTGAGTTTTTTTCCACATTTGGCAGTCTTCTTTCATGTCGTTACACTTTACCCAGCCACTGCAAGACACAGGCTCTGGCACAGGAGTTGAGAGCCTTCAAATCATCTGATCCATAAGGCTCTGGGAAGAGAGGGCAATTCAGGAGATGCTCCAGTGTGTGAAGAGCCTCTCCCCAGTCACAATCAATAGGGTCATTTTGATTATATCCACACTTCTGCATTAGGACTCTGCAGCATCCAACTCCAGTCCTGAGGTGGTCGAGACTCAGTGAGGTTGGCCATTTCTCCCTGGCTCCTTTTGGCAGGGACTCCTTGAGGTCAAGTGACAGCTTGTGAGGTCTTGGTTGCAGGTGCATTGACCAAGCATCTATCCTGCAGCTGTGAAGATTACCTTCCAGGGGCTGAACAGCATGAAGGAAACTATTTCCGGATTTCAATCTCTTGGGTAGTGGCTCGTATTGAAAGAGTGGGTGGCAAAAGGCACATTCCTGCTGGGGTCTTTCGATTTGTGAGGAGACTACTCTTCTGATGGAGGGTGGAGCAATACCACATAGCAAATAGAGGTCATTCACATGCATTGGTTTAAAGCAACCAGAAATAGCTCTGCAGGCTGTGTTGAGGACTGGATCCACCTTTGTAGCATGCGAGGAATGGCCCCAAACAGGACCAGCATATTCCAGGATTGAATAGCACAAGTTAACTGCAGTGCTTTGAATGGTCTCTGGATCTGTTCCGCATTTAGAGTTGGATAACTTCCTCAAGATGTTGTTTCTGACTCCTACCATCGCTTTTGGCTTAAGGACATGAACTTTGTAGCTGAGGGTATTGTCCAGGGTAACTCCAAAGTATATTGGCCTGAAGTTGTGTCAGACTTTTTTTTTGTAAACGTTGTCGAAGCTCGTATGAGAGCAAACACACAATGCACAGCAAGGGGGGCATGAGACAAGAGGGGTGGGAAGAGAGAAGGACAAAACAGTGGGGAACAGAGACATTAGGAGATCTGTGGAACAGAGAGGGATGGGACAGGGAACACGGGGTATACAAGATGGACAATACAGGGACTTTCAGGAAGGAAAGCAGGGAATTTGATGGAAGTGCGTTTGGGGTGGCTTAATGGGGATAGAGAAGATCGAGGTTTTGGACGAGGGAAAATAAGAGGTGGTGGCAAAAAGCTGTTTTGAAGGCCTGGAGGGAAGAATGGGAATGAAGAGAGTGTGGGAGTTTATTCCAAAGGTGGGAAAAAGAGGAATGAAAGAGTGAAGGTGAGCAGCGATTCATGATTTTGGTAGTTTTACCAGACGGGGGTGTTGGCGGACCTTGAGCGCCCTGCGGAAATATGGTGGGACAAATCGAAGACAGAGCGGGGAGAGGAGCGAGATGGAGAGGAGACGGTAGAAGACAGAAAGCCCACGACCTGCCTGAGGCGAGAGAGTGAGAGGCCCAAAGACCAGCCTCATCACGGGAGATGCCAATGATCCTAAATGCCTTGATTCCCACAGGGTGAAGCCGAGAAAAAAAATTTCTGCATTGTTAGTCCAAATCACTGGTATTAACCCGCAATTAGCAATGCCTTCTTTCTCTCTTTTTGTACCGAAGTATGATATCTGGTCGCAATGCTTTGTTTCGATGTTCATGCTCGATGGATCATTAGGTCATACGTGAGCGGTACTTCAAAGTTTTCAGTGATTGCTTTTGTTTCAATTTCCCACAAATTTCTGGAACTGGAATGTCAAAGTTTTTGCAGATGTGCCAGCGGATTACTTTACAAACTCTGTTGTCATTGTGTGTACAGCTGTTCTGACATGTTTTTTTTTTGTGTGTTTGGTCATGAAACATCACATACTTTCTCTTTGCTAACCCCACCTCCACCCTTTCCTGTCTTTTTTTCCTCCCCCCCCCCCCCCCACCTTTCTCTCTCACTCTGTCCCTCTTCGCTCCCTCCTCCTCCTCATAAAATGCAGCCCTCTTCTCCCACACGTCTGTGTCTGAGTCCGTCGCTCTCTCTCACCCTCCCTCCTGCAGTGAATAACAACGTTTGGTGAGGTGTCGGTCTCCCCACCACCTCCCGAGCTCCCCTCCTTCATCCTCTCTACCTTCCTCCCCCTCTCACCTTACACCTGCCTCCTCTCTCTCTTTCCCTCCATCTTTCTCCCCCCCCCCCTTTATTGTCACAGTCAGCGAAGCAATGGGTTGTATTTGCTCATATAAAATAAAGAACAAGCATAAAACAAAATAGAATAGAGAATAGGAATGGTGCTCCAGTTATCACCATTATGAAGGAAATTGTTCTGCCAAATCCTCATCTCTTACTTTCACATATGGCTTAACTGTTTGAGTGGACAATGATGCAGTCAACCACCATAGATGGATTATTTTAAGTATTGTGCTTACCAGAGTGCACAGTGGATCATAGTACCATGAATAACGCAAGGCTCAAGTTTGAAATCCTTGCTCAGCAAATCTGGTGTCAGCATCTTTTTTATGTCAGTCTTCAACGAATCGTTTTGTTTCCATCACCTGAGTCAAGTGACTCCACCAAAAGGAACCAACTGCAACACAATTTGAAACTTGCTACATTAATATTATACAGGTTTCCAGCCTCCAAAACAACAACAAAAATGTTCGTGAAAATCTATCAAAAAAACATCGACATAAGGAAGAAAATGTTTTTCTAGCAGAGTAAATGCCAATTGTCATATGAAAAATAACAGGTGTTCACAGATTTTTTATAAATAAAGACCCTCACATAAAGTTCCCACCTCTTTTGAAGAAACCAAATAGCTTCATTGTTTGCAAGGAGTGGTATATATTATTGTATTTTCTCAACAGGAATGGATTCCTCCATCAAACAGTTCATAATATAACTGCTTTTCTGTTTTAGCAGATAAATGGTTGCAGCAGCAAACATTGAAGAAGGTACTGAAAATCCTGCACGCTTTAGCAACTGCACAGAATCTCGGCCAATAACCTAGTTTTGCTGCACCTGGTTATGGTAAAAGCATTGTGGCAATATTTCATCGATCAGCAATGGCTCTGCCATTTTTGTGCAACAAATCAAACTTTTGAGTGAAATCTAAAAGATGATAAAGCCATCTTTTGCCATGAACAGTGCTGCTTAATGTATTTGACTGATGCTCTGTGTTATTCCAATAAATAACATCAAGTTTGGAACAAATTTGCCGGACCACTTGTTGAACCTCAATCCATTACAGAACAGTGAATTGGGATGAACCACAGATTCTCAAAGGGATTCAAGTCTTGGCTTTGCCTGGCCACTCAAGGATTTTCACATTCTTGTTCTGAAGCCATTCCAATGTTGCTTTGGCTGTATGATGGGATCATTGTCCTGTTGGAACATATATATTCACCACACTCAGGTCTTTTGCACTCTGAAGCAGGTTCTCCTCATGGGTTTGCCAGTATTTGGCTCTGTTCATTGTTCCCTCTATCCTTAAAAGTCTCCCAGTCCCTGCCGTCAAAGCATCCCCATAGCATGATGTCCGGGGCCGTACACGCTGCATTGGATGGGCCAGTGTCTACCTTGCCTTCACCGACAGCCTCGGATAAACCACTGAGCCCCATCCGTGATGGAGACTGGGGCTTGAGACAATGTCCCTCCCATGAATGAGGAATTCCCAGTTAAGCATGAGTCATCAGCTCTTATTGATTAAGTCTCTGCCCTTTGTACACACTACCCATCACTACTACTGATCGGATGGTTTGGGGATCCTCGGATGAGCCCCTGCATAGGCCGTCCACAATGCACGTTACACTTTGTTACACGTTGTCACTGTGTCAGCTCGTGCCGTTGCGCCGAAAAGATGAGTGAACCTGACTTATCAGCATGATGCTTCCACCACCATGCTTCACGGTAGGGATGGTGTTTGACGGGTGATGAGCTGAGCTCAGTTTCCACCAGATGTAGTGCTTTGCATTCAGACCAAAGAGTTCATCCCATTCTCATCTTACCACAGAATCTTTTGCATCATGCTCTCAGTCTTTGACATGCTTTTTGCAAATTCCAGGTGTGCTGTTATGTGCCTTTTTCTCAGGAGTGACTTCCATCGGGTCACTCTCCCAAAAAGCCTGGATTTGTGAAGTGCTGCAGTGATTGTTGTCCTTCCAGCAGGTTTTCCCATCTCAGCCAAGGAACTCTGTAGTTCTGTCAGAGTGGCCATTGGGTTCTTGGTCGCCTCCAACCAAGAGCTTCTTGCCTGGTTGCTCAGTTTGGTCAGACGGCCAGCTCTAGGAAGCGTCTGGTAGTTTCATATTCTTTCCATTTCCTTAAGATGGAGCTCACTGTGCTCTTGGGAACTTTCACCACTCCAGAAATTGATTTATACCCTTGCCCAGATCCATACCTCCTCACAATTTTATCTCTGAGTTTTACGACAATTCATTTGACTTCATGGTGGAGTTTTTGTTCTGACATGCACTGTCACTGTGGGACTTTATATAGAAAGGTGTATTTCTTTCTAAATCATGTCAATCAATTGAATTGGCACAGGTGGACTCCATTCAAGTTGTGGAGACATCGCAAGGATGATCAAAGGAAATTGGATGCACCTGAGCTCAATTTGGAACATCATAGTAAAGCGTTGAATATTATTGATACAAGACATCTCAGCTTTTCTTTTTATTTAATTTGTAGAAATTTGGAAAACTTTTTCATTTGTTCATCATGAGGTATTATGTGTCGATCGGAGACAAAAAATTTTTTAAATTTAATCCATTTTAAATTCAGGCTGTAACACAACAAAATGTGAAAAAGTCGAGGGGTGTGAATACATTCTGAAGGCACTGTATATTTCTGGAATGGGTATACAGATGTTGTGAAGAGATTTTGGAAACTGTTGTACACTTATTCATCCATTATAATGACATTATTTTTTCCCTCACCAATCATGTTCATTTTGATGCATTTTACAATTCTTAGGAGCATAGCAACACCAATTTAGCTTCTAAATGGCTTTTCTTAAGGTTATAGACGTTTGTCATCCCCCACTCCTACTGACAAGCTTTCAAAAGTTATTGTACTGGTATAGGGCGTTGATTTGCAAGAGCCCGTTTAAGGATTCAAAAGCACAAATATTCACAGGTGAAGCAGCTAAAGATTTGACAGGAATATATTCAAAGGGAACACCTCATTTTCAGGTTCTGTTGCATATTTTTCAAAAGGGCATCTGCTGGCTGAAATGTTTGGCTGGATGGTTTGTCGACATGGAGTTTCAACCGTGTCGACTTGATTTAAATTTTTTGGGTATTTCTTTTTGAAATTTGGCCTTCAACTTTTATTTGTTTAGCATTCTCCTCAGTTTTAATCTGCCATTACAGCTACAGCCAGCTAAACCATAAATCCTTTGGAGAAACTGTCTTTGCATTTGAGATATTTTTGAAATTTGTTTGTATGTGGTCTGTGCTCCCTCTGTGGTCGTACATAGCTTTTGGCTTGTTAAAATCATTAAGATAGTTACATGCTTCATCCAGTGTACAACAGTCTCCTGCAATATAGCACTTGCGCAGCATTCTGGCATTTGTCTTGTGTTCCAGATTGTGTTTCGGTTGCCAGTTGTGAATCCTGCTTAACTCATGATGTTTCAGTATGTGCTTGGAAATCCGCCAACATCACTGCACCACATAAAAAGGTGCAAAAACTGGGCCCTTAACTATAGACCGATCAGCTTACTTCCAATCATCAGCAAGGGCATGGAGTCAATCATCGCAGTTAATATGAAATCCTTCCTTTTTTTGTTTGTATACATAGTCGAGGCTTGTGGAAGGGATAGTACAGTGAAGGGATCAGGAAGTAACCGACAAAAACAGGACGCAAAACATGCATGCATGTGTTGGACAAGATGGGCACAGAAAAACTCCAAGGAGGGAAAACTGGAAAATTGAGGAGGGTGATTTGTTTGGGGTTAACGAGGGTAGAAAAGATCATGGTTTACGATTGGGGATGATCTGAGATGGTGAAGAATAGCTATCTTGAAACCTAGAGGAAGAATGAGATTGAAGATGATGTGGAAGCTGATTCTACAGGTGGGAATAACAGGAACAATGAGCTTTGTGAGCAGTGATCCTGGATTTAGGTACTTTCACCAGAAGGGGGTTGATGGTGAACCATGAGAGCTCTGTAGAAACCTGGGAGAGGACAAAGCACAGAAAAGGCAGAGGGTTTAAACCAGAAAGGAGGTGGTAGAAGACAGAGGGACCACAGACTTGTCTGCGATGGCAAAGTGATTCACCCATATACTCAGCTTCATCTCGGGAGATTCCAATGATCTTGTAAGCCTTGATTTCCACAGCATCAATCTGAGCAAGATGTGAGGCAGGGGAGCCAGCCCAGAGTGGAGAACAGTACTCCATCAAGCTGCAGATGAAGGCATTGTTGGTGGATAGGAGTTCAAGTGTGCCAACAAAGGACTTTGTATGATGGAGGATGCCCACTCAGTGGCTGACTTTGGATACCAACTTTGAAATGTAGTTTGCCCAAGAAAGATCATGGCTGACAGTGAGACCCAGGAGTTTGAATAACTGAACTTCAAGACGATTGTTAAGTAGATAGGATGGTTTGCCAAACGGTCCTTTTGAAGAGAGAGATAGTGAGAGTGTGAGATTTGTCAGGATTGAAAGACATATTCCAAGTGTTTTGACCAGCTTGTGATTTTGTCAAGGTCTGAAGAGAGGGAGAGGCTGCAGCCTTCCTCTCTGAAAGATGAGGGAGGGTACCATGAGGGAGTGTACCAGCTCTACTAATTTCTCTTATGTGTGGTTCCTTCTTCATAGATTTTCCTATATTTCGAGCTTATGACATTCTTCCCTCAAATCCGACTAGAAACATGACTGCACCCCACCTATTTAGGCTTCACAAATATTTTTGAAAGAAACAATCAAGCAAAACAAAACAGCACATATGGAATTTGCAAACTAAGATATGTTCACATTTCATCCACAACACATCAACGTTTACGTCATTGTTGCCAAAGTAAAAACACTTCTGCTCACAAGCATATAAGCTGACAACATATCACAGTGACTTAAATGTAAGGATAATACCCACTTATTGTGATCAAAACGAGTACCTTTTCTCTATTTGAG
>CM068958.1:147403717-147418974 GCA_035128595.1 Eptatretus atami
TTGGTAGTTTTACCAGACGGGGGTTGTTGGCGGACCTTGAGCGCCCTGCGGAAATATGGTGGGGACAAATCGCAGACAGAGCGGGGAGAGGAGCGAGATGGGAGAGGAGACGGTAGAAGACAGAAAGCCCACCGACCTGCCTGAGGCGAGAGAGAGAGCCAAAAACCCCAGCCTCATCACGGGAGATGCCAATGATCCTAAATGCTGATTCCCACAGGGTGAAGCCGAGAAAAAAAATTTCTGCATTGTTAGTCCAAATCACTGGATTAACACCGCAATTACAATGCCTTCTTTTCTTTTTTGTACCGAAGTATGATATCTGGTCGCAATGCTTTGTTTCCGAGGTTCATGCTCGATGGGATCATTAGGTCATACGTGAGCGGTACTTCAAAGTTTTCAGTGATTGCTTTTGTTTCAATTTCCCACAAATTTTCTGGAACTGGAATGTCAAAGTTTTTGCAGATGTGCCAGCGGATTACTTTACAAACTCTGTTGTCATTGTGTGTACAGCTGTTCTGACATGTTTTTTTTTTGTGTGTTTGGTCATGAAACATCACATATCTTTCTCTTTGCTAACCCCACCTCCACCCCTTTCCTGTCTTTTTTTCCTCCCCACCCCCCCCCCCCCACCTTTCTCTCTCACTCTGTCCCTCTTCGCTCCCTCCTCCTCCTCATAAAATGCAGCCCTCTCTCCCACACGTCTGTGTCTGAGTCCGTCGCTCTCTCTCACCCCTCCTCCTGCAGTGAAAAACACGTTTGGTGAGGTGTCGGTCTCCCCACCACCTCCCGAGCTCCCCCTCCTTCATCCTCTCTACCTTCCCTCCCCCTCTCACCTTACACCTGCCTCCTCTCTTCTCTTTCCCTCCATCTTTCTCCCCCCCCCTTTATTGTCACAGTCAGCGAAGCAATGGGTTGTATTTGCTCATAAAAATAAAGAACAAGCATAAAACAAAATAGAATAGAGAATAGGAATGGTGCTCCAGTTATCACCATTATGAAGGAAATTGTTCTGCCAAATCCTCATCTCTTACTTTCACATATGGCTTAACTGTTTGAGTGGACAATGATGCAGTCAACCACCATAGATGGATTATTTTAAGTATTGTGCTTACCAGAGTGCACAGTGGCATCATAGTACCATGAATAACGCCAAGGCTCAAGTTTGAAATCCTTGCTCAGCAAATCTGGTGTCAGCATCTTTTTTATGTCAGTCTTCAACGAATCGTTTGTTTCCATCACCTGAGTCAAGTGACTCCACACAAAGGAACCAACTGCAACACAATTTGAAACATGCTACATTAATATTATACAGGTTTCCAGCCTCCAAAACAACAACAAAAATGTTCGTGAAAATCTATCAAAAAAACATCGACATAAGGAAGAAAATGTTTTTCTAGCAGAGTAAATGCCAATTGTCATATGAAAAATAACAGGTGTTCACAGATTTTTTATAAATAAAGACCCTCACATAAAGTTTCCAACCTCTTTTGAAGAAACCAAATAGCTTCATTGTTTGCAAGGAGTGGTACTATTATTGTATTTTCTCAACAGGAATGGATTCCTCCATCAAACAGTTCATAAATATAACTGCTTTTCTGTTTTAGCAGATAAATGGTTGCAGCAGCAAACATTGAAGAAGGTACTGAAAATCCTGCACGCTTTAGCAACTGCACAGAATCTCGGCCAATAACCTAGTTTTGCTGCACCTGGTTATGGTACAAAGCATTGTGGCAATATTTCATCGATCAGCAATGGCTCTGCCATTTTTGTGCAACAAATCAAACTTTTGAGTGAAATCTAAAAGATGATAAAGCCATCTTTTGCCATGAACAGTGCTGCTTAATGTATTTGACTGATGCTCTGTGTTATTCCAATAAATAACATCAAGTTTGGAACAAATTTGCCGGACCACTTGTTGAACCTCAATCCATTACAGAACAGTGAATTGGGATGAACCACAGATTCTCAAAGGGATTCAAGTCTTGGCTTTGCCTGGCCACTCAAGGATTTTCACATTCTTGTTCTGAAGCCATTCCAATGTTGCTTTGGCTGTATGATTGGGATCATTGTCCTGTTGGAACATATATATTCACCACACTCAGGTCTTTTGCACTCTGAAGCAGGTTCTCCTCATGGGTTTGCCAGTATTTGGCTCTGTTCATTGTTCCCTCTATCCTTACAAGTCTCCCAGTCCCTGCCGCTCAAAAGCATCCCCATAGCATGATGTCCGGGGCCGTACACGCTGCATTGGATGGGCCAGTGTCTACCTTGCCCTTCACCGACAGGCTCGGATAAACCACTGAGCCCCATCCGTGATGGAGACTGGGGCTTGAGACAATGTCCCTCCCATGAATGAGGAATTCCCAGTTAAGCATGAGTCATCAGCTCTTATTGATTAAGTCTCTGCCCTTTGTACACACTACCCATCACTACTACTGATCGGATGGTTTGGGGATCCTCGGATGAGCCCCTGCATAGGCCGTCCACAATGCACGTTACACTTTGTTACACGTTGTCACTGTGTCAGCTCGTGCCGTTGCGCCGAAAAGATGAGTGAACCTGACTTATCAGCATGATGCTTCCACCACCATGCTTCACGGTAGGGATGGTGTTTGACGGGTGATGAGCTGAGCTCAGTTTCCACCAGATGTAGTGCTTTGCATTCAGACCAAAGAGTTCATCCCATTCTCATCTTACCACAGAATCTTTTGCATCATGCTCTCAGTCTTTGACATGCTTTTTGCAAATTCCAGGTGTGCTGTTATGTGCCTTTTTCTCAGGAGTGACTTCCATCGGGTCACTCTCCCAAAAAGCCTGGATTTGTGAAGTGCTGCAGTGATTGTTGTCCTTCCAGCAGGTTTTCCCATCTCAGCCAAGGAACTCTGTAGTTCTGTCAGAGTGGCCATTGGGTTCTTGGTCGCCTCCAACCAAGAGCCTTCTTGCCTGGTTGCTCAGTTTGGTCAGACGGCCAGCTCTAGGAAGCGTCTGGTAGTTTCATATTCTTTCCATTTCCTTAAGATGGAGCTCACTGTGCTCTTGGGAACTTTCACCACTCCAGAAATTGTTTTATACCCTTGCCCAGATCCATACCTCCTCACAATTTTATCTCTGAGTTTTACAGACAATTCATTTGACTTCATGGTGGAGTTTTTGTTCTGACATGCACTGTCACTGTGGGACTTTATATAGAAAGGTGTATTTCTTTCTAAATCATGTCCAATCAATTGAATTGGCCACAGGTGGACTCCATTCAAGTTGTGGAGACATTGCAAGGATGATCAAAGGAAATTGGATGCACCTGAGCTCAATTTGGAACATCATAGTAAAGCGGTTGAATAGTTATTGATACAAGACATTTCAGCTTTTCATTTTTAATTTGTAGAAATTTGGAAAAACATTTTCATTTTGTCATCATGAGGTATTATGTGTCGATCGGAGACAAAAAATTTTTTTAAAATTTAATCCATTTTAAATTCAGGCTGTAACACAACAAAATGTGAAAAAGTCGAGGGGTGTGAATACATTCTGAAGGCACTGTATATTTCTGGAATGGGTATACAGATGGTTGTGAAGAGATTTTGGAAACTGTTGTACACTATTTCATCCATTATAATGACATTATTTTTTCCCTCACCAATCATGTTCATTTTGATGCATTTTACAATTCTTAGGAGCATAGCAACACCAATTTAGCTTCTAAATGGCTTTTCTTAAGGTTATAGACGTTTGTCATCCCCCACTCCTACTGACAAGCTTTCAAAAGTTATTGTACTGGTATAGGGCGTTGATTTGCAAGAGCCCGTTTAAGGATTCCAAAAGCACAAATATTCACAGGTGAAGCAGCTAAAGATTTGACAGGAATATATTCAAAGGGAACACCTCATTTTCAGGTTCTGTTGCATATTTTTCAAAAGGGCATCTGCTGGCTGAAATGTTTGGCTGGATGGTTTGTCGACATGGAGTTTCAACCGTGTCGACTTGATTTAAATTTTTTGGGTATTTCTTTTTGAAATTTGGCCTTCAACTTTTATTTGTTTAGCATTCTCCTCAGTTTTAATCTGCCATTACAGCTACAGCCAGCTAAACCATAAATCCTTTGGAGAAACTGTCTTTGCATTTGAGATATTTTTGAAATTTGTTTGTATGTGGTCTGTGCTCCACTCTGTGGTCGTACATAGCTTTTGGCTTGTTAAAATCATTAAGATAGTTACATGCTTCATCCAGTGTACAACAGTCTCCTGCAATATAGCACTTGCGCAGCATTCTGGCATTTGTCTTGTGTTCCAGATTGTGTTTCGGTTGCCAGTTGTGAATCCTGCTTAACTCATGATGTTTCAGTATGTGCTTGGAAATCCGCCAACATCACTGCACCACATAAAAAGGTGCAAAAACTGGGCCCCTTAACTATAGACCGATCAGCTTACTTCCAATCATCAGCAAGGGCATGGAGTCAATCATCGCAGTTAATATGAAATCCTTCCTTTTTTTGTTTGTATACATAGTCGAGGCTTGTGGAAGGGATAGTACAGTGAAGGGATCAGGAAGTAACCGACAAAAACAGGACGCAAAACATGCATGCATGTGTTGGACAAGATGGGCACAGAAAAAACTCCAAGGAGGGAAAACTGGAAAATTGGAAGGAGGGGTGATTTGTTTGGGGTTAACGAGGGTAGAAAAGATCATGGTTTACGATTGGGGATGATCTGAGATGGTGAAGAATAGCTATCTTGAAGACCTAGAAGGAAGAATGAGATTGAAGATGATGTGGAAGCTGATTCTACAGGTGGGAATAACAGGAACAATGAGTCTTGGTGAGCAGTGATCCTGGATTTAGGTACTTTCACCAGAAGGGGGTTGATGGTGAACCATGAGAGCTCTGTAGAAACCTGGGAGAGGACAAAGCACAGAAAAGGCAGAGGGTTTAAACCAGAAAGGAGGTGGTAGAAGACAGAGGGACCACAGACTTGTCTGCGATGGCAAAGTGATTCACCCATATACTCAGCTTCATCTCGGGAGATTCCAATGATCTTGTAAGCCTTGATTTCCACAGCATCAATCTGAGCAAGATGTGAGGCAGGGGAGCCAGCCCAGAGTGGAGAACAGTACTCCATCAAGCTGCAGATGAAGGCATTGTTGGTGGATAGGAGTTCAAGTGTGCCAACAAAGGACTTTGTATGATGGAGGATGCCCACTCAGTGGCTGACTTTGGATACCAACTTTGAAATGTAGTTTGCCCAAGAAAGATCATGGCTGACAGTGAGACCCAGGAGTTTGAATAACTGAACTTCAAGACGATTGTTAAGTAGATAGGATGGTTTGCCAAACGGTCCTTTTGAAGAGAGAGATAGTGAGAGTGTGAGATTTGTCAGGATTGAAAGACATATTCCAAGTGTTTTGACCAGCTTGTGATTTTGTCAAGGTCTGAAGAGAGGGAAGAGGCTGCAGCCTTCCTCTCTGAAAGATGAGGGAGGGTACCATGAGGGAGTGTACCAGCTCCTACTAATTTTTCTCTTATGTGTGGTTCCTTCCTTCATAGATTTTCCTATATCTTCGAGCCTATGACATTCTCTCCTCAAATCCGACTAGAAACATGACTGCACCCCACCTATTTAGGCTTCACAAATATTTTTGAAAGAAACAATCAAGCAAAACAAAACAGCACATATGGAATTTGCAAACTAAGATATGTTCACATTTCCATCCACAACACATCAACGTTTACGTCATTGTTGCCAAAGTAAAAACACTTCTGCTCACAAGCATATAAAGCTGACAACATATCACAGTGACTTAAATGTAAGGATGAATACCCACTTATTGTGATCAAAACGAGTACCTTTTCTCTATTTGAGTTGTCGATGTTTCCGAAAAGATACACACCTTGAAGAGAAGGTTCCACCCTCAGTATGGCTTTGACAGTTTGAAGGAGTGCAGAAGTAGGGCATTTCATTGCTTGAAAGTATGAAGAAATCCTTATTTCTGGGTTTTCCTGCACATCTTTGTAGAGTTCCATCAACATAGATCTCTGCCAGTAAATTGGTTAAAAGGCCTTAGAAAAGCTGAATTCTAAATAATGAAACAAAACACTGAAATCAAAGGAACCATTCCAGCATGGTGGCCAATTGTACTTAATATATCAATATGTAATCAAATATTATAAAAAGGCAGAAATTATCATCATTTAACGTCCAAAATATCAAGATGATAATTGTTAAAATACAGTAGAACATATAGCGTATTATGTTTTGCCATGAACAGATTAAAGTACGGTGTTCAATTCTTACATCTGTCTCGCATGGTATACGACGGAATGCTTCTAGTCCTATAAGGCGCAGACTTGTTGGAGTGGAGGTTTTAGCAACACACTTTGCCAGGAGACTGGCCAAAGAAGACATTGCTTGGCCGCCATTACCGATCGCCTTCAAAACCAGCACCAACTGAAATGTGGGATTTGGGAAGAAAGGGAAGAGGGAAGTAAAACAAAAGTGAAATTTCTGTTTAAAAAGAAAACAAAAAAAGGTGGGAAAACTCATGCCACTTCATCTCTTTGTGTCGAAACGATGTAATATCGTGAGATGTGTATGGCTGCATGCTTTTACTGGAGCATTGTACTTGGGCTTCGACAATAAACAAACAAGCAAAACAAAACAGCCCATGTGGAGTTTCTCAGGATATTCTCTCAAAATTGTTTGGAAAAGGAAGAACACTATAAACATTATGAGAGACTCTTCTCCTCCATTTTGTCCCACTCACACCTTTTTGTTATTATCTTCTGAAAACTCTTCTTTACAGATATGGAATTTTTGTTGCTTTGTCAAAATCCTGTTTATCTTCCTGTGTGACTATCTTGTTTTTTTTTTTTAATGATATTCAACGATTCTTTACATATTTTTCAACTTCACAAATTCTGATGATTTTATATAAGAATAGAACAGCATTCTGTAGAGCGCATACCTCAGCCAGGCTTAACAGATTACGTTTTGTATCCTCCTGATGGGCCGGATCCGAGGCCGGACATGAAACATCCCTCAATGGTGAAGAATCTCTTAAATAACTTTTAAAAATTATCATATGCAGATCCGAATTAAGATCTTCACCAAAAATCGAATCGATTCGTCATCGTCACATACCCAAACTGTAAACTAAATTTCGTCTGAATCTGTCCCCAATATTCTGAGATATGTTCACAGCAACATTCCTCTCCTGACCCGTAACAGGAATTGCAAAGCTCATTCTGGTCACATGACTTTAAGTCGGTCAAAATGACCGACTTTGTAAATTTTTTCATAAATCTTTTTCTCCAGAATCACCAGTCAGAATGCTGCCAAATTTTGGTTACAGCATTAGGACAGGGTCCTGATGTTAAATTGTAGAGGCCATGCTGTTCACATGACCAGAAGTCTATCAAAATGGCTGACTTGGTCAATTTTGGGGAAAATTGCATAAATTCTTTTAAAAATCTTCTTCTCCAAACCCACCAGTCAAAATCCTATCAAATTTTGGTAACTACATTAGGACACGGTTCTAATGTCAAATTGCGGAGGCCATGCTGATCACATGACTGGAAGTGTGTCAAAATGGCGGTCACGTAAATTCCTTCAAAAACCTTCCTCTCGAGACCCACCAGTCAGAATGCTACCAAATTTGGGTTATAACATTTGGCCAGGGCCGATGTATGCTGCAGGTCCAGTGGTCCTATTCTTTCATTTACAATTTCCTGCTGCACTGTTAACCAGAGACCTCTGGCGCAGTTTTTCAGGATAGTGCACATAAGAGCTGAGGGGGTTTGGATGGTGTGGGCCATAGGAGATCGTGCCCACCTTTTCTGCCAGGGGAATATTTCCCAACCGTATTCTGTATGCAAGTCTTTGAAACACAAAAATGTTGAATTATCCCACAATCTATCTCTATCTCTATCTCTATCTCTCTCCCACTCAAGATTTTCAAACCTTCATGCGTTCCTTCTCATTGTATGGCTGGCAACCTTCCTGTAGTGTCTTGCCAAAGATTCTGGCAGCATTCTGTACAGGCGTCATGTTGGCACAGGCAGAATGCCTCACACAAAACTGATTCAGCATCGTAGAGACCGATAGAAGTGTTGCCTGGTTCACCAAAGAGGACTCCAACAAATGCTGAAAAAAAGGTTTCGACTGAATAGCATATTGGTATACATGAAGCAATTGCTGTAAAAGAGTTTTCACAAAACAGTAGTTTATTTATTTTATTATGGAGATGAAAGCTCTGTCGCTAATCAACCGCAAACGCCAATAACTTGATCACGTGACATAGGGTCCTCCGTCTAACAACCGTTCACCAAAGGACATGTGACCACATTATTCTGGGAATCGCACCTGCGGTACATACTTGTGTTATTTAGGTTACCTACCGGATCAGGTGCAGCCGAGCGGAGCTGCCAAGTATGTACCGGCTATTTAATAGATTCTTGTGGAATAATGTCCTGGCGAAACTAGGGTTCAGGTCATGCTAGACCAATGAAGGAAAAGACAAAAACGAGCTGGGAACATTTCTAACAAACACATTTATTGAAACAAGGAGTGAGGAAAGTTCGGTGGCGCAATATGGGATTTATTACAAATGTACAGCAGAGAAAGCAAGGCATTTGTGAGTTGCAGCAAAAGGCAAACAATATTTGCAAAAGAAGAAGACACAATGCAGAGTTATTCTGAATATTCTTTCTTATAGTCTTAACTTATGCGACAAAAGGTGCCATCATGCGCACACACGCACACACACACACACACACACACACACACACACACAAAACCCCGAGGAAAATTAGAGATAGCCCAGGGAGATAGAAGCAGTTGAGGGTTAATGACCTCTTAATACCTGGTGTAGTTGGCAGACCTGCACAACCCAGAACACTTAGGAAAGTGGAGGAGGAAGAAATATTGAGGGTGTCTAGGGTGCGTGTTTGAGAGCTGCAAGTGTAATGTGACGTGGGGTGCCGCATAGTGTAAGAGGAAGAATGTGAGGTGTAAGTCAATTCAGTTCACTGAGTTCGCACTTGGCTTTCACTCTGAAAAGAACAGTTGGTCAGACTTGCCTGCGTTGATTGCCCTTTTGTGTCCACAGTAGATGAGAGATAGATGGTAGAAGAAAGATGCATGAGAGAAAAGATCCCATTGTAAATCATGTAAGAGTCTGTATGTGTACATGTCACTGCAGGATACAGCCTAAATGAGTGACATTGAAATGGAAGCATTCCCGGCTCGCAGCAGCAATGCATGACCCCACGCTTGGTCATGCTGACTCGACACTTGTCCTTGCACTGCCTGTCTCCCCGATGAGGTCCGATGTCTGGTGAACTCTGGCGTCTTCGGCTCGGCTCTGTCTCCAGTGATCTCTCGGCGATACTCTCCAGCTCTGTCCCTGACGATACTGCTGCTACGATACTCTCCTGCCTGGTGATATACTCTGCTGGTGATATACTCTGATGGCGATATACTCTTCTGGAAATGAGCTGCATTTGTTACTTTTATGAGCTCCAGATGAGGGGAGGAGCCAAACATCGGATCAAAAGAGGCTCTTAATGAAATTGAGCTGTCCTATTTCTTAATGAAATTATTGGTCCATAGTGGTCGTAGCCTTGGCCCGCCAGGCCCTGAAGATGAAAAACGGCTCAGTCACTCGCCAACAGAGCCACGTGTAACAACTCCGACCTTTACATGGGGAAGTCATTTTTGGAGTGTGCTGGACCCGATCGTGTGCTGGGCTTCATTCAAACGTAGAATTTCAGGGAAATCCCTGCGCTACCCGTAGGTCCTTAAACGAGCTCCAGCGCACATTCTTGACTCAAGTTATGCCCCAAAATAACTCGACCTTTATCTCCTCGATGTCCTTCAAGGCTGTGGTGAGTGTTCGATGAACATGTGGCAGTTGTGACGGTTGTCAAGTATTGGGAACACGTTGCGGCATTTGTAGTGAGGTAGGATTGTAATGTGGAATTGTGGGGAAGAGGTTGAAGTTCCTTGTAATGTGAATAATGATCGCGTTTGTAATGGAAAATGTAAGCGTGGGTTGTTGTGGGGATTTTTAAAAGTTGTATGAAGTGGTTGTGATGAGCGTGGTATAATTTGTTGAGTGGAATAAAGGTCTGAGGTGAAATGGCCGTTGAGAGCACAGAAAATGCAAATGAGGTGCTCGCGGCGTGCTTGCTTGGTTACTATTAGTCTTTACTGATTTGCGTGCATGCTTGCTTGCATGTTTCATGTGAGAGAAAGAGGTGTAGCAAAAGAGTGGAAGAACTGCAAGGGTTGAAGATATTAAAGAGGTCGAAGAAATCTAACTGAAGGAGTCCCATGCAAGGTGGGGTGAAAGAATGCAAATATTGAAGGTTAAAAAACTTTAACTGTAGGAGTTCCACGCAACGCATCTTTCCCCTTCACCGGCTAGACATATGGAAAGGACTAACTAATACACATACTATTGAAATAACTGCCATCAGATAACTGCCAGAAAGACATCATGTTTTTTTCATTCTAATGATCGCTGTATGCTGTGTGCCATTGCCTTGGAGGCATGTGGATTTACAGAACCACAACAATATATTTAAGAAACTTAGGACCATTGATTGATATCTTGGTTGCCTTTCTCAATGTTATTTGATTATTAGTCCATGCTTCATCAAAGGTAATGTGTGCCCCTCTCTTTTCTTTGCTGCACCGATACTTTAAAATATATATCCCTTTCAAGAAAAGCCTTTTGATTTCCATAGATAAACGGTAAATTAGAATTTTTTATATGTTCTCCAGTTTACTTTAACATATACATACAGTATATACTTGCTCATGAATCATCGCATATTGATGGTTGTTTTATAATGAATAGATATAGTGTGCTAATTAACTGTGTAACAATATAATCTTTTTTATATTCCACTTGGTTGGCAAGTTAAATTAAATAAAGCAGCCTTTGTTCAAGTGCCAGTGGGATACAGGAATGCTAAATTCTAATTAATGAATGCATATAATATGCTGAAATACAAGTTTGCAAGGGAGTACATAATATTATTCACAGCTCTACCAGCTTTGGAATGTAAGTCATTGTGATGAAGTATACATTATGCAATAGTTGTGAAGGGGGGGGGAGGGGGCCTTGAAGCAAAGCAAATATCTGAAAAAGCTTGAACGTGCTTGAGGACAAACCATAGGAATTTCCATCTGATATGCTGAAACAAAAAGTCATGACCACAACCTTGAAAAAGTTTAGTTTGTCTCTTATCAGAATGTTACCATCTGGGATTGGTCAACTCGCTTGCAGGCATCATGCAAGCAGATCATCCCCCCCGCCCCCCCACACACATTTAGTCTTCCCTATATAGGAAACTCTGAAACATCAAGCCAGAAAGACATCACGTTGTTTTGATTGTCTTTCTCCAAGTGCAAGTATCAAATAGATGATTCAACCTGTATTGTGACTCGAGTTACTTGATTGAGGTTTCAAGTTTTCTCCCACAATATAATATTGTTATTGCATATGAAATTGATTGACTATATGAATCAGTTTGCAATCAAATAAGTCCTTTGAAGTTCCCACAAAAGGTTGACATCTCATATGCTCCTGGTGGGACTGCAACAGGTGGGAGTTATAGTGTAACACTTTTAAACTAAACTCAGGAGCACATAATGGCAAATTATTTCATTGCTGTTTTGTTCATTATAATGCAATGCTAGTGATGGTATACAAATATCTAAATCATTGGTAACAGTCGCATGGGGAAGTGACATCCTGAACTACTCAAACCTAACATTGAAGACATTTTAGGGGCTGTTATTGATTACTACCAAGAGCTTGTCCAACACTCCAATACTCCTGTCTCAGGTATATTTTCCAAAACTCACCACTGCCCTGTTCAACATGTCTTGTGTGGGCTCTGGGATAAAGGCCAATGAATAAATCCAGGCCTCTCTAGCCAGTTGGTTGACTTGACTCAGCTGGTCAAACATGAATGACACACACACACTTGTTCTACACATTGGCAATGCATCCAATAGAGGGTTCCTGTGGATACAGAAGGGAAGGAACCAATTTAATGAACCTAAAAGCTAAACCAAATTGTATCACAATGAACTCCATTTCTACTGCAATGTAAGGTTTAAATCTTGTGCCTACCTGATGCTCTTACAATATTAATAAACTGAGTGTGTCAGGTCACAATGCAGACAAATATTACATCTCATTGCTGGAGTGATTACAAAAACAAAACATTTAATATGGAATGTGAACTAAGATTCTTACACAATATGTAATCAAGTTTCAACACTCATTTAATGACTTTGTAGTGACTCACTAATTTTCTCAGTAATTCATTAATTTTTCAAACACGTGATCTCTGGTATCCAATCAGTTGCATCTTTCTGGAGAGCCAATCAACGCATGGGATGTTATAAAGGCTGAGGACTCATGGGAGCTTGTCTTGATGACATGTTGGAAACTTGCGCGCCTTTATTTACAACCCTTTCTCATCCGTAATCATGAGTCACTCAACACGTCATTATTTCATAGTGACTTTTGGTTCGACTTTGTCAAGACTTTGGAGGGAATTGGACTTCGTTTGTTTTGTTAAACAACCATGACTGCAATGAACGAGTATTCCTTTTCTGCTGACCATTTTTGACGCCATTCTAAAGCCATAGCGGCTCAGCACCATTAAATCTTTTTTTCTTCACCAACCATTAGAGAGACAACGAAGGAGCAATCATCAGCCAGACTTCATTTACAACACGTCATCGCATTGTTCATGTGAGTGAGATTTCTCTTGTTTTGGTTGAAGCATCATCTTAACCAACATACGAAAAGGGAATAATCACCACAACTGCTTTTCACCTATTCTTGTGCTATTGGGTAATTTATATGAAGATTAAATTGTGCAATATGTGTAACCGCATGAAATCACTTCTGCAAAGTTATGTGTAGTTGTACATGTATACAAAATATCACACTGTTTGTGTGAGCGTTTTACCACTAAGGACTCCTGAGCCACTGGACATAAGAAGTTGAAAAGTGGTGGTCGGGAAGCTTTGAGTTGGTAAAAAAAGAAATTTAACAATTCCAGAAGTAGGAGCATTGGAAGAAATAAACCACTGGACAGACAGAGTTGAAAACTGGTGAATACACTGGGGTTTTTGGTTTTCAGTGGAAAAAAAAAACAGCCCCGGGGTTCGAGTTGAGGGAGGACCCCAATTGTCTCCATGTAAATGTGTATCATATAGTGCTACTTGCTGGAAGCCAGTATTACCAGTCAAAATAAAATACACCATACACCATTAAAGTGGGAGAGTTAACCTGTCCGTAAGGACAGGTTCTTTCCTGAAGTACATATATAATTATCATCACACATGCTTTCCAGTCAAAGAAGGCAACATAAAACAACAACAACAAAAAAACTTGACTCAAGATAAGCCCTTTGCAGTTTCAAACTGTGCCTGAGCTTCTCCACAGCGTTTACACACAGCACATGCATGAGAACCCCAAAGCGACATGTCCCCTTCAACCACTGCACAATACATTGTACATTGTAGTGGTCACCAGATTCAGACCAGTTTCCTGAGCCCAATCCTGATGAACCAATATAACTAGCGATACCCGTGCACATGCACGGGATAGCAGTACAACATAGCTGGTAGCTGACGACAGACCGTACACGGGGAATGACAAAAATACGCATTGTGCAAAATGCAAGTGGTACTATGGGAACGCCAAGACCCCAACATTGTCGGCTTGTCCTGCTAATGGCCACAGCATTTCATAGGGATCGTGTGAAGGCGAGCCGAGTTTTTAGTGTGCAAGCTTGGTATTATAATAGAGATGGTGTACCACCAGGTGTATGCGGTCAAATCTTCCACCAAAATGATCACCAATTCAGTAATGGATTGTTCTCAGAGTCCGTACGCCATCTGCCAGGAAAGTCGAACAGGTCTTTACTTTGGTTCCTAATGTAGAGAACTCTTAGAAGACCCAGCCATCGGTTTGCCGCTGAACGCTGCTGATTGACGTCATCGATTCCCTCTGAAAATTCTATCTATATTCGATTTTTTGAATCTGCTATCACCTGCGTAAATACATGGAATACATAATGTGAAGATTTGGGAAGTATGAACAGAATATGTTTGGAGAAAAGTGTGTTAGAAGTTACAGGCTTACGCCCATTATATTATGATGTTGAAAGTTCATGGTCTCTTTTAATACACTTTTCTTTAGACCTTTGAGTTTCTTTTCACATTTGAATTAATTTAACCCCCAAGTCAAGTATTTATAAGCATCTGCCTTTGATCTAACACCTATAAATTCACTTAGTATCTTTTCACCTAATTCATCTTTAAATTTACCACTAACCTTTTTATTCTTATAAGAAAAGAGTGGGTGATTAGGATCATAATTACTTGCTCATAAATATCTTCATCTTCTTTCATATCCTTATAAACATCATCTGTAGTTATCTCTGGAATGAAGCTATCCGTATCCATATATAGCAACACAATATTCTCACCATATCTTTTCTTTAGATTATTATAAAAGTAATCACACATTAACTACTTTGAAAGATCTAAAACAGACGTTCCCACATAAATCGGTTTATCCATCTTTACACTCTCTTTATTCAAATGAACAGCACAAAAATATCTAAATATTTCTACTCTTTTAAAGCTTGGTTTATTTATCAACTTCTCTACCTGCTCCCAAGTCAGAGCAAGTCTTACATTTTGTCTATTCCTTATATTTTCCATTGTTTTACCAAATACAGAATTATTCAATCAACTTGTAAAAAGTCCTTCTCAAAATCATTATTAGCGCTTTGTTCTCATCCTCATGTAATAATCAATATATTTACCTAACCAATGACTGACTAAACTTTAGTGCCCTATGTACCTTTTTAACTTGTAGTCCTGCTTCTGTAAATTGATTTAGATTTCTTTGATGTAAAACATACTTCTCTTTCTCAAACGATGTTGTTAGTAATTTAGTTGTAGGAATATATTTAAACTCATTTGAAGAACTTAAGAAATGTTGTTGATAACCACCGAATAGCTCTTGATTGGGGATATCTTTTTCAGCTCCATAAGGAAGGTATTCATGTTTGTTGTGAAGTTTTTAGGACAGTTTAAATCTACTTCAAAATACTACCCGTAATCCTGTTTATCTAAATCTTCTTGACTTGTGGAGATAACATCATCGAAGATAGATTTGTACTTGTGCCCTTTCACCCATTTAAAATTACCATAGGTTTGAGATTC
>CM068958.1:147419503-147430057 GCA_035128595.1 Eptatretus atami
AAGGGTTGTTTAGTCATTTTTTACATAGCTCTCCAGACTAGTCCAACAGATGTATAATAATGGACAGGATCAAGTCCATCGGAGTCTTTATCATAGCAAGCTTCTCTAAATTTCTCAAACACATCAGCGGGTAATAAAACATCAGTTATTAAATAAAGGTCATTATATTCACCCATATTTTATATCTCAAACTCTTTCCAAACTTGTTTTGCTCTTTCATATTCTTCACCTGTAATATGACTTCTTCCAAACTTGTTATATAAACGCTTGTGAGGAGGAAGTCTTATTTCTTTAAATCTTTCAAAGGAATCCATATCATCATCTGGGCAAATGCCCTTTTTAGTAAGAAAAGAAATGTCTTTACCCAAGTCGGCTTCAGTCATAAATTGACGAGAAAGCATGGGAAAAGAGGAGATATTTGAAACCAAAGAACTTAGAGGGCTTGTCATAAATTTATGAGTCAATAAATCTAATATTTGTATTTACACCCTTTTCATGAGTATAAATCTGTTTTGTAAATTAGATGTAATTTTGATCTGTATTAGGAATTGCTATTATCTTTCAGGAGTCTTACTGAGTTCTTTTATAATGAGATGTGTGTCATCATGACAGTTATTATGAAGAAATACAGGAATGAAGGTCAGGATTCTATAATTAAGACAACCGGGAGGCGACGATGGTTCACGAGGCGTATTTGACGATGTAGATTGTTTCAGAAGTCAAAGATGAGACAATGTGATAATTTTTGACCAAGTTATAAAAATGATCAACATGATGTGGTACGGGTGACAGGTTATTAGCTGCAAAATGTCGAAAACCCGGTTTCATTCAACAACTTTCAAATTTGACCTTTGCATAACCTTTAAAGGTCACAAAACAATGTTGTGGACATTAAAATAAGGAAACAGGATACGTGCTATAGCCTATTGGAGTTAGTTCGTCGAAGAAGGTTGAAAACCCCGTTTGATTCCACAACTTTGAAAATTTGACCTTTGTGGCCTTTAAAGGTCAAAGGTCAAGGATTATGACCTTTAGTGCAAAACTTCCTCTGGAACATTCCAGGAACAATATAACGTCATATAGGCTATATAGCATTTCGCACTCCTCGGATTATATCCATACTTTGATGAAATCAGCATAAAAACAAATTTGAAGGGGGCGCCACAGCAAGGTGTTCGAGATAGAGCAAAATGGTTTCAAGACTTTAGGTGGGTATAACCTCAAGATCATGCATAAAAAATATTGTCATCCTAGCTCTCAAAGTTTGGGCGGTCGATGATTTTTATGTCAAAATTCGCAATTTTATAAGTTTTTGACCTTGTGACCTTGACCTTGGGACGAAAATGAAAAATCGGCAACGACAAGTTTTAGATAATTCATTTTGCTATTCAAATACTGAAGAAACCATTCCATTCAGTCAATTCCCCAGGAGAAGATAGATTTTTAATCCGACTACCCCCTACAAATGGCTATTTTTGGGCGTGGCTCCGCCCACAATGGGCGTAGCACGCCCTCATCCAGGAAAACACAACTAGACATTGATATCGAACACATAACCAAGTTTCATCAAGATCTAATCAAAGTCCACAGAGTTATGCTCTGGACAGACAGACACACAGACATAACGAATATAGTGGTCACTCTGGCTGGCGCTCGTGAACCAAAAAGGCGCATGATGAGACGTCTCACTGTATTGAAAATAAAAGTCTCAGTCTCAATCTCAATCTTAGCTGCTACCCTACTATCTGTCACCGCCCATTTCTTCAAAACCTATCTTCTCCTCAAAATTGACCGAATCAAACTGAATTTTTTTATATGTTGTACATATGTCAATGCACACAATTTCTCGAGCGGGAATTTCGATAAAAAAAAATCGAGAAAAAAATATGAAAAAAACAAAAATTACAAGTGGGTGTGGCTCCGCCCACAATGGGCGTGGGACGCCCATCGCCAGGAGAAAAAAAAACTAGACATTGATATCAACATCATATTCAAGTTTCATCCAAATCGGATCACATCCACGAAGTTGTGCTCTGGACAGACAGACAGACAGACATACATACAGACACACAGACATAACGAATATAGTGGTCACTCTGGCTGGCGCTCGTGAACCAATTACAATTATTATGGGCTGCTCTTCCATGTTTCCCCATTATATGGCAATAATCTTTCACCCTTTTATCAGTTTTTACCAAAGCCTCTGAGCATACATGACAAATCCTTGCTTCTTCAAATTATTTTTCTTCATTTGGAGATAAGTCAAGGGGTTTATTTGTTCTTGACATAATTTTAGTTAGCTTCATGCAATCATCCTCAATCCTTTTAACAAATTAATCAGCAGCATTAAGACCTCTAAACAACTCCATCTTATCATATTTACTTCTGACAGATGACAATGTAACAACAAACCCACAAGGGATATATTTTTTTTCATGTCATCAGTCTTTTCCAAGATGCTCTCAAAATCAGCATACATTACAAATGGGTGTTTTATACATTTATTTGTTTCATTAAATACAACTTTCTCTCCTGGTTCTGGCATCTCAACAACTGCTGCTTTATGATTGGAACAATACTTTAAATGTTTATCAATTCTTTGTTGAGATCGAAAGATATTTAGACATCTCTTACAAGGATATGACTTGTGCTTTGATTTATAAACTTGACTATTTACCAATCCAGAAAAGTTTGATTTTAAGCATAATGAGTGGTTTCTTTATTATGAAATAAAGGAGATCTACATGCCGGTCATTTGACCAATTATCATTGGAGATAGTATTACTAACTCTTAGAATTGCATTGTTTTTATCAGTTAAACCATAAACATTTATTGATAGGTTACTCATATTCCCAAACTTTGTTATATCTTTTAAGCTCATGGGTTCTCCTCTAGAGATGCCTCGATCCCCAGTTTCTAATTTATTCCCATATTTCTATACTTTGAAATTCTTTCACAGTACCTTTCCTGTGGGTAAAGGTGTGCTAAGATACTCCAGAGAAGCATTTATTTTCAGTATTTTTAGTATTAATTTTTGCTTTTTATTCTTTATATCCTGAGATAAATCAAGTAAGAAGAAGCCTTCAGCAGAGTGGATTTAAGAATATTAGATCGACATAAGAAACATTTCCAATGTAGACCCCACTCCTTTGTTGTTGTTCTTCTAACTCAAATCTAATGAGCTCTTCAAAGACAGGAGATTAAAGGAAGCTATCATTTGATGAAATAAGTGTGGTGGATTCGTTCTCACATATTTTTCTTCAATAACATTATTTTCTCTTGAGAAGGCAAAGGAGGCTCCAAGGATATACGAGGTATATATATATATTATATATATATATATATATATACATACACATATATATATATATATTTATATATACATATATATTCATATACATATATATATATATGTCTTTAAAAAACGCAAATACGCGAAGCACGAATGGAGAAATAGGTTACTTTTATCAACCTCGATTATGCGGGGTCTGCGAATGTCGAATCCGTGAATGTCAGGGTTCCATGGTATTTGCAGTTGTAAGAGGAGTCAACATATTTATGACAAAAAATCTTAAGCTCTGCAAGTAAAAAACACAACACAAGCTTCAAATATTATGTAAAAAATCATAAGATACAAACCAATGTTTGAAACCTAAAAATATGCATCACCCACCTGAGGCACATTTGCAAGGAACTATCCCAGAGGATTTTTAACTCGATGAAGGCAATTCACTAATTTGAAAAAAAACAATGGAAAGAGATTGCAACCTAGAAAAGAAAGAACAATTCCTAAAGTTTATAAATTGTAATCCTTGTGGTCTTCATTCCATACAATTCTGTGTGCTGGAGTGGAGACAGAATTGAGGTTTCAGCAATGGCACATTCACTGTAAGGATTTAGAAGCATTATGTTTTACATTTAATGCCAAGTATTCAAATCTGATGTGCAGCCCACATGGGGAAGATGGGTTGGCTTGATGCCATTTAATGACTGGAGAGGGGAAGAACATCTCGACTGGTATTTCACCTCATCTGATTCTTTACCTGGTACCACATGACATGGCGGTGGAGCCTGGTTACTCCGAAGCTTCTACATCAATGAGTGGCAATTGGCTCATAAGCAGCCTCCAGTGCTCACAACGCAATTAGTGGATAGAGCGTGCCTGTAAACTGGGCATCTATTCACCCATACACGCAGAAGGTCAAAGAAAGGGAAAGTGGAAAGAGGCTATATAAGCTGGTGATGGCACCCAGCTTCACAACTGTCTCTCCTGGATTTTTGGAATCTAAAGCTCTCACAAATATTGGAATCTCCCTTCAGGTCAGGTCAGTCAGTATGGGAAAATGCGCCAGAGCAGCGCATCACTGCATCCACTTTCCACCAGTACTTCAGGGCCTCAGTCTGGCCATCCCCAGGCAGATGCCTGGCCCATCCCCATCTCCTTGAGTTGCTGATCAACCTGCTGCAACACAAGGCATGTCGTCGGCCTGTTGGCCTCCTCCACTCACTAGGCTCCCTCACTGAGGAATCCGATGAGCAGGATCATCATCAGGAAAATGAGCCACATGTCCATACAGCCGCAGCTGATGCTCATGGACTATACAGGTAACAAAGCTCATCTGAGTCTCTCTAAGCAAACGCTTGTTGGACACAAAGTCCAAACAGCAATAGCAAGGATCTCCGAAGAGACCTGGTACAAAGGAATTAAGTCGCCGTCTCAGATCCTTGGTCAGAGTCCAAGTCTCACATCCGTAGAGCAACATTGGAAGCACCAAGGACCTGAAGACTCGGACTTTCGTCCTCCCGCATAGTATCGGCAGTGCCACACCCCATTATCCAGTGAATCCATGACTCCCCTGGCCTGACTTAAACGTCTCTTGACCTCTGGCTCACAACAGCAGAGACAAGAATATCACTGCCAGGTAAGTGAATCTCTCCGTGACCTCAACATCCTCACCACCAACAGGTACAGACAAGATGCAGCATCCAAGATGTCAATGAAAGCCTGGATCTTAGTTTTGATCCTGGGAACCCGTAATGCCAGCGGCTCTGACTCCTCATTCAGCACCTCGAGGGCCCCCAAAAGGATATCTAGAGTCTCCACAAAGATGACTACATCATCTGCGAAATCAAGGTCAGAGATCTTGACATTCCCAAACAATGCACCTCCCAGAAGTTGCTTGATCTCTCCGACATCCTCCCCAGAATCCAATCCATACAAGCGCTGAAAATGTGGGGCAGTACATACCCTGCCAAACCCCAGTAACAACTAGAAATAAGTCACAGATGGTATCACCACATGTCACAACACTCTCAGTACCAGAGTATAGTTTAGACATCAAATTTAAGTTTGTTGGCACCCCACGAAGACCAAGATTCCTCCTGAGGGCATCCCGATTCACTGAATCAAATGCTTTGCAAAGAACAACATAGGCTGCAAGCAGCCCCTGCTGAAACTCTCATCTGCATTCGGTGAGGACCCGAAGAGCAAGGATATGATCAATCATTGATCTCTTTGGTGTAAATCCTGACTGCTCTGGATCCTGGTGCTCAAGCAGATGGTGGCGAACCCTATCAATAATTATCCGAGCAAAGACCTTGCCCGCACTGAGAGCAGCGTCACCCCTCGGTAGTTGTTGATCACCTGGTGATCACCCTTCCATTTCCAGAGAGGGACAACAAGCCCCTCTTCCAGTGTAGTTGGGATGATGCCTGTGTTCCAGGCAGAGCACAGGACTGCATGCAATGACACGAGTTCAGCATTTCCACAGTCTTGAGAAGTTCAGCATGGATGCCACAGATCCCATGAGCTTAACCCCTTTTTAACCAGTTCATCGCAGCCTGTGTTTCCACAAATGACGGTGGATCACAGTTGATGGAGGGTCGGTCAGTTGATTGATTGGAGGGAATCTCCCATGATGAGGCCAAAGTCAGCAGTTGCGTTTCCCTATTCTCACAGGCAGGTCACTTGTCTCTCTATTGTATACCCTCTGTTCTCCAGTATTGTTCCCTCTTCTGTCTCAGTCCTGAAATGTCCCCAGCAACCCCAGGTTGCATGCATCTTCTAGTAACCCCCTCCTGGAAAACTTCCAAAATCAGGATAACTGAACACGTCAACTGCTTTGTTCCTTACTTCCACCATTTTATGGAACCAAATTCCAGAGTTTGTTCTGTCTCATTCTTACCTTCAGCACTTCAAGCAAGCAGTACACCAGCTTTCTTGTCATCCCCAATAATGAGCCATAATCATCATTACCCCCATTAACCTTTCCTACCTCCACCATTTTACTTAAGTTTCAGTGTTTCCTCCCCTCCTCTTTTTTCCTGTTTGTTCATGACCTTGTTGTTTGTCACACTGTTCGTTCTACCTTGCTCTTCCATGAGCCTTGCTCCTATTTAAAAAAACAAAAGAGAGGTCAGAGTGGGGAAGAGGAGGGAAAAATAGAAAGGGGGGGGGGGAGAGGTGGAGATTTCAGAGAGAGATGAGCATAGCGAAAGAATGGCCTGCACAACATTTAACAATCAAGTAACCCTAAATAAATGCCATTGCAGTAAATAAAGTATGACAGGAAATTGGGCACCTCAAGAGGAGGATGGTATCGGCCACCACAATTGTCGGACGGTTTCCAACACATCTTTTGCATGCAGTTCTCGTCGCTCCCTCCTCAAACCACCTCTCTCTCGTACAAGAGGTTTGTCACTCTCAAGACCGATGCTCTGCAAGCATGACATATCTACAGATCTTCACGGCTCACATAGCAAGTATATATTGAAGGAAATCAAACTCCACAACAGCTCCAAGCACAGTTATTTTTATACCACGTTACTAAATGCTACAATTGAAAGGTTGGTTCAACCCATTCATGATAAATGGCATGTAAATAACTCTAGATTTCGTTTTATTAAAAAAAAAATTATTCGAAAACTTTAAATTTACTCCACCATGACATATTTGATAATTATTATATATATATATATATATATATATATATATATATATATTAGGTGTTCCAAAAAAATGAAAGTTTGATTTTTGCTGCTCCCTGATTTTGCCTTTGTTCCAATACCCCATAGAACTTATAGGTCAAAATGAACAAATTCCATGTATTTAGGGGTTCCTCAAGTTGGCACAATTATGTCCATTATGGAGAGGCATTTTGCACTGCAATGTCAAAAAGCTCATCTAGGTCTCCTTGGAAACTATTCTTTCATCCTATATGACTGCTGTGGTTTTGAAAATATCAAACAACCATATTAATTGTGACGTGTACTGCGTTGTGCATATTCGACGACAAGTTGCCAGTTACAGTTTGGCAAATTTCAACAATATTGTGCCAATTGAGGAAACCTAAAACATCTCCAATCTCTTCATATTTGGTGTGTATGTTTTCTACTGTCAAATGGAACAAAGGCACCCCAGGGAGCATGAATTATTCTACTTTTTTTTTTTACCCCTATTATGAAGCACCCTATATATATATATATATATTATATATATCTGGAGAGAGAGAGAACAAAGACAGAGACAGAGACAAAGACAGGAGAAGGACACCACACACACACACACACACACACACACAGTAAACCACAAGTAAGATATGTTGAGTTCAGTTATCGGTACGATTAATCAGGGTCGAAAATACTGCGGGTAAGGATGGGGGAGATGATATGAGATGGTGATGCACCACATGTTGGAAGCCTGGTGGGAAAAGTCAGATTGAAGGCATTACGAAGGCAGTTCTACAAATGGGAGAAAACATGAAGAAAAAGAGTTGAAGCGTCTCGTTAGCCTTAATTTTTGGAGTTGAACGAAGAGTCATGTCCTCTCTCCTGTCACTTATTGGAAGAGCACATATATCTAGAGTTGCTGGGGAGGGTCAGAGGGCTGAGGAATAAAGGAAACTAGACCAGAGGGAGGTGGTCATTATAAAAAAGAGGCCACTGACCTGTCTGGATGTGAGAGCAACTGACCTTGGGCTATAGCTGCATTGTGAGAGATTTCATAGTGTTGAGCAGCTTTAGATTCCAGGAGAGACAGATGTGATGCTGGGCCAGCAGCTCACAGGTGATAGCACTCAGAAGTTAAAATTATCTCCTTTCAAATAGGTTGATTTACCCAATTGCTATTGATATAACATTCACTTTTTTTAACCTCCCACTTTTAACTCTGTAAACCAATTTCATACTCTCATACTTTGACACATTTTACCACACCCACCCCCCCCGCCCTCCACAAACCCTATCCCACCTACCCCAAAATAGGTATGCATCGGATCTTCGTCTGTACAAGTTAATACTACCCTCCAGAGCATCCCTTGCAATTATGAAACCTAAATCAAACAGAGCAAGAAGGACCCAAAGAAGCAAAGAGCAAAGATGGCGTCATCAGGAGGAACATGGATAGGATTCGTGTTTCAGCTGCTACTCAGTACCTCAAACCCATCCATGCACATCCAAGTGAGCCTGACATAAAAAAATTCTGCAAGAATTCACTTCTACTTAGAGAGATAGATAATGAAACAGAGAAAGATAGGAAAATAGTTGAAAGAGAAAGAGAATTGGGAGGACATTAGATTTCAGAACTCTGAGAAAACTCCTTACATTTCATTACAGTGCTTCTGAAGTATTTAGTAGTCAAATAATAAACTGGTTTACCCATCGAGATCTGCGATTGCAGTAAACCGTATGATGGAAACCATGTAATGAACCTTGGTGGAACCCAAAATGTGGTGAGATCCAAGAGGGCACAGGTGCTGCTTTTTAAGGCCTTTATTAAAGGTGTATAAAATGGCAAAAAATAATAATAATAATTAAGGCATATATCATTGAAGATGATCAAACTTTTTGAGAAGCCTCTAATTCCTTCAAGTCAACTGTTAAGCCTTTTGCAAGTCCCCAGTTGGATGGATGTTAATCACATAACATACTGAACACGTTTTGACACAATAGCCAAAAGCTTTGTCCTTGAATGCTCGAAAATTGACAACTCTGAATACAACTCACACCCGTTTATTATTCCTTATTATGAATTCACAATAATCCCAATTGTTTTAATGCTCACTTTTTCAACATACTCTATTTTATTTTGTCATAATAATTTAACACTTATATGAATTTATTATTCCGAATTAAGTTTTCACACCTTTACAAATTCATTTTGAGTTTTTAATGGTGATACTCTGGGGTGTCGTTGCTGCCAGAGCACGCTTCAGCACCTCAATCCATCTTAGCTCGACAACAGACAAAAAAAAAGACCAAACGTTAAAATCAAATTCATTTTCAATCTAAAATTTTCAACATTATTTATTTACCTGTTCTCGTGTGCTCTCATGCATTATTTCTCAGTTTTTTTTTATTTTTTTAACGTAATCCTTAGTCCCTCGTAAATGCTAGGTGGAGTAAAAACATATGGGACACGCACACTCATATAAGGTTTGAATTAGCTATTGAATGATTTACATGTACTTTTTAACATCAAATATTCACTAATGCTGAGGATGGCTCGCATGTGAATGATTTTTTTTTTTGGTATACATTGTCGAGACTCACATGACAGCGAACACACAATACGGAGCAAGGGGGATGAGACAAGAGGGGCAGAAGAGGGAAGGACAAAACAGTGGGAACAGAGACATGAGAAGATCTGTGGAAAGGCGAGGGATGGGGCAGGAGGCACAGGGTGCACAAGATGGACATTACAGGGACTTTCAGGAAGCAAAGCACGGAATTGAAGGAGGTGGGTTTGGGGTGGATTAACGGTGTAGAAAAGATCGAGGATTTTGATGGGGGGAATATAAGAGGTGGTGGTGAACAGCTGTTTGGAGGCCTGGAGGATGAATGGGATTGAAGAGAGTGAGGCGAGTTTGTTCCAAAGGCAGGAAAAAAGAGGAATGGAAAGAGTGAAGGTGAGCAGTGATTCGTGATTTTGGTAGTTTTACCAGAAGGGGGGTTTTGGCAGACCTTGAGCGCGCTGCAGAAATATGGTGGGGACATTCGCAGACAGAAGCAGGGGGGCAAGACCAGATAGGAGACGGTAGAAGACAAAAGATCACCGACCTGCCTGTGGTGAGAGAGTGAGAGGCCCAAGACTCAGCCTCATCACGGTAGATACCAATGATCCTAAATGAACATTGGTTTCCACAGCAGGAGCCGAGAAAGGTGAGAGGTAGGAGCACCAGTCCAGAGGGGGAGCAGTACTCAATCAGGCTGTGGACGAAAGCTTTATACTGTATGTGGTCAGGAGCTCAGGTGGATCAAGGAAGAAATTTGCATGACGAAGGATTCCCAGTCGGCGACTGGCTTTGGGGGCCAAGTTGGAATGTGGCTTTCCCAGAAAAGATCGTGGCAGATCGTGAGACCCAGAAGCTTGAAGGAAAGGACTTCTTCAAGAGGATTGTGAGAAAGTAGATGTCGGGGGGGGAGGGGTGGGGGTTGAAATGGTCCTTTTGAGAGACATAGTGAGGAGTGTGAGATTTGTCAGGATTGAAAGACTGATCCACGTTTGGATCAGTTTGCGATTTATCCAGATCTGCAGAGAGGCATCTCTCTCTGTT
>CM068958.1:147452691-147463833 GCA_035128595.1 Eptatretus atami
GGGGAGATTGGTGGGAGAAGGTGAGTGGGGAGAGTTGAGGGAGAAAGGTGAGGGGGGAGTTTTTGAGAAATGAGAGAGGGAAGCTTGGAGGGGAAAGAGTGTGATGGTTGCTTTGAGAGGGAGGCATGGGAGGGGTGAATTGGCATGGAAGTTGTAAAAAAAAATGATGATTGAAGGAAAGCGAACATGCATAGAAGACTGGGGTTTAAAAAAAAATTTAGTTCAGAAATGTGACTGAAGACATTTCTTGATGGATGCAATAAAGACGAATTAAGAGAATGGAGTGAAGAAACGCTGTAACAGTTGGATTTTTTGACAAGGTATGAAGGAGAGGTCGAATTGAGAGCAGTCTGTAGAAATAGAAAAAGAGTAGTGAATTATGATGCAGTTATGAGAACCGCACATGTGAAAGAGGAAGATGAAGCATTGTAAGAGATGGTTTTTATCATTGTTTTTTTTGTTGTTTTTTTTGATAGAGATTGCATAAGATTAGGTGAAGGAAAGGTTGAGGAAAAGATCGTGAGGTGAATGGTGAATTTGGATTGGTAAACACTGAGGGTGGAAACAGAGCACGTTGTTACGGGAGAACCACGTGGTTACGGGAGGTGTATAGTTAAAAGTGAATTTATTTATTATTATTTTTATGATTTTTAGCTCGCCTGTTCGAAGAACAGAGAGCTATAGCGATACCCCCGGCGTGAGCGTCAGCGTCAGCGTGAGCGTGAAAATGTTAAAGTTTTTGGTGCAAGTTATTTCCTTTCTAATGTTTTTATCTACCACACTATTTTTTTACTGATTACAATATACAAATACATATATTGCTTTAAAATTATTTGGATCAGACTTCACTGCAATGCTTTATAAAAAATATTATTAGACTAGTCTTTTAAAAACGATAAATGTATAAACAGGTGAGCATTGGGTGGCTTTGACACCAACTCTCTGGTTTAAATAAGGATTGCGTAAGATTCATAAAAGGCAAGGTTGAAGTAAAATTGTGGAGGTGTATGGTAAATTTGGAACGGTAAATGCAGAGTGAAGCTGATAGATCAATGAAAAGTATCAGGAAGAGGGAAGAGAGACACGTGGTTACAGGAGGTGTATAGTTGGGAAGGACACAAGGAAAATTATTTTTTTTTTGATGGATTTTTGAAGATTAGAAAAGATTGGAGAATGGAAGGTTGTAGTAAGAAATTGTGAAGGTAATGGTGAGAGTGAGTCAGCTCAAATTGAAGAAGGATGTGTGCTGGAGGAGAAGAAAGAATAAAAATGGATGCATGGAGAGCGAAAAGATTGTTGTGTGTTTTGTGTTGTTTTTTATTATTTAAGACAAAAAGCAGTAGTGTTGTGAGGGATAGAATGGGGGGTGGGGAGGATTGGGAAATGGAAAATAGAATTGAGTAATAGGAGAGAAACAATAAAACGATCGGCTACACCAGACGGAAGGACAAGTCGCACAAAGGAGCCAATAAGACAAGTCCGCGAAACTCACAAAAATAGCAGATTTTGAAACAAAACCGAACTAGGAAACACAGAAACATTACTGAGAAATAAAGAGTTAAAACGTGACAAATAAGACTCGAAAAATTGGGAAGCCTGCAAAGACCCCTGAAAGAACCAGCCGTCAGTTCAAACCCAGAACCGTAAGTCAAATTTGTGACTTTCCATGATACATTTACCACTTTGTTTTGACAGCTCTGACAAACACCCTCTTCCAACCCTCCCCCCAAATTACCACCTCCATCACACCATAATTTTCCCCTCGTTCTCTCACTCATTCTTCCTCATTTCCTCCCTCCTTCCAAGGCGATCAAAGCTGATGGCAGGTGAATATTTTATAGCCATTGCCCATGTACATGTGTCAAGGCGCACATGCTGACTAAGTGTACACACTACCCTTCCTACTCTCCATATCCATTTTATTTTCTGTGATCAGCGTGACCAAAGGTATTGCCAGCCACGTATACAGAGACATTTATATATCATTTTTAATCAATAAAGTTGAGAATCTGAAGAGTGGTTTGGTACTTCAACCTTTTTCATATATATATATGATAAAAACTCTCATCTTGTGTTATATATATATATATGTATGTATGTATGTTCCCGAAATACAGCCAAAACGGACACGATAGCACAACAATTTTAGGGCCACCTGACTCACCATTCGCCTGCAGTGTGCAGTATCAAGTTTCGTTCAAATCGGGCAATGAAAAAAAAAATTATTAAAAAATCAATTCCCGATTCAGTGAAGTACTCTTCGGGAGAATTTGATAAATGCAAACAACCTCAGCGGCATAGTTCGCTGGAGCTATCTTTTTTCATGAAATGTTTTTTTTTCATCAACTGCTGTCACACCGGGAACCCAACGGGTTCACGGGTCATTTGTATATATGTATATGTAAAAAAAAAAATATATATTCCTATATATTATTTCTGTTAACGTCTGCACGTAATTTGACATTTCTCCTCCGAAACTGCCGGACGGATTGTCGCCACTTTCGGCATGCGGGTGTCGGTGGTCTAATGAACAGCATGGGCTATGTGAGATCGTGCCAGACGGACAGGTTTGGGAATTTTTGACGATTTTCTAATTTTTACATTCGTTTGCATGGCGACGTGTGACGTCACCGCTGAGAGGCGTAATGACATCATGACATCATCGGTCATTCGCTGACGTCATTACGTCTGTCAATGACAGACCATCACCGCTGGGAGCAGGCCCGTCGCCAGGGCTCAGTATTAAGGGGACATATGAACTGGATGGGGGGGGGTAATTATAATATTTAATATTTTTGATAACCCGGTATGCTATTGTATTCATGCAGCATTGACGCATCTATACTGAGGTTGCCGTCGCATACTAACCAAATTGATCTCAGCTTGATTTAATATGTGTCCGATGTTTTTGGCCTAAAATTATTTGAATGCAGGAGAGCCGCAACAAAGTGCACATTCACAATGCAGATATTCAATGATTAGACAATGCACCAATTCAGGTGCACTTATACAAGGTGTTGTCAAGAATTGGCATTAGAAAATTAAATAACCAGAGATACAATGACTAAACGGGGGAGGTTGGCACCGGAATCAATGCACTTTCAAATAAGATACAGTAGGCTATGATCTGCGATCATCACGTTAAACTATCAACAGCAAATATGACCAGCCTGAAGATACCACAAAGTCCGCATTTAAAGCAGTCAATTACACAGAGGGAGTTATGCACAAAGCACGAGATATGGGATATGCAAAGCACCAAACGCAACATTTAACTTAAACATCGAAGTACAAAGCGCCGACCACAGCGGGTGCTGACCACAACCACAACCGCAACCTTTTTCCTTTTCTTAGCCATTTTCGTATATCCATGTGATTTTCTACTGCTGCTAGCTAGCGCTCTCCGTGACTCGTCCCTCGTGACTCGTGTCACTAATCTCACGACTCGCGACATTTGACGGTTGACGGGTTTATTTATTAAATGATGCATGCACCAAAAACAGGTTTTATCTGCATAATTTCAAATGTAAGCACGATTCCAAACACACATATTTTTAATTTTTATTATAAAATTACTTTTGAAAGATGGAGGTTTGAAGTCACGCGGTGCATTTCATCTTTAATTATGTAAATTGGGTAGTCGATCGAGTCGAAAAAAAAATTTCGAAATTTTTTTTTTTACGATTCAAATTTTCTTTTGTATCTATTGATCTACCTTATTTGTTGGTCGTGGTGTCAGTCTGTCCGTGTGTGTGTTTGTCGGGGTTTTTGACCCCCTTGCAGTTGTTCGATTTTGATGAAATATGGGTGGTAGGACCAGTTTATGACTTCGTTGTGCCACGTAGGTACTGGTTGCTAACGCCCCTTTGGTTGCCTAGCAACGGGACTTTGAAATTTTTGAAAAATCATTAAAAAATTATTTTTTTCGAAAATCAAAATCGGCCACGACGGACTATGGCAGTACATTCAGCCATATTGTCAAAAATTCCAGCCGGATCCTATGAAAACGTTCGGAGAAGATAGACTTTGAATGAATCCTGGTCGAAAACAAATAAAAACGAAGTTCGTTATATCTCAGAGACTATGAGTCAGATATACATGAAACTGGTATGGTAGGTTCATGGTATGTTCTAGTTATGTGTGAGAAAGAACCGTTGCTATGGACCCCTCCGTTGCCTAGCAAAGGCCGAAAAACCTCTAAATGTGGGGTATTTTAACGAAAAAACAATCTGCAGCATTAACCCTTGAAGCTAGAATCATGAATTTTGTTGTGCTTAATCCTCAGGTCATTCCCCATCGAACGGGCCCAGCGCGTCAGGTTCTATTGGGTAGTCGACTACCCATGTCCGCCTACCGGCTGTTATGTCTTTTCCTTATTCATATTACATATTATGACTATATTACATTTATACCTAACTTACAACCAATCAGGTAACCTGCTTAATAGAGCCTCCATATCGAATACGCTGATTGGCTATTCCTCAAAACTAAATGATCCACGATATATATATATATATATATATATATAATATATATATATATATATATATATATATATATAATATATACCACCCACAGCATCGACATTCGACACGAGGTCTTTTTTTTTTGTATACCTTGTCGAGGCCCCTATGAGAGCTAACACACAACGCACATCAAGTGGGGCATGAGACAGGAGGGAGGGAGTGGGAAGGACAAAATAGTGGGGAACAGAGACATTTGGAGATCTGTGGAAAGGAGAGGATGGGACGGGGAACATGGGGAATAGAAGATGGACATTACAGGGACTTTCAGGAAGGAAAGCAGGGAATTTGAAGGAGGTGGGCTTGGGTGGATTATCGGGGGTAGAATAGATCGAGGATTTGGATGGGGGATGATAAGAGGTGGTAGTGAACAGCTGTTTTGAAGGCCTGGAGGGAAGAATAGGGAATGAATAGAGTGAGGGAGTTTATTCCAAAGGCGGGAAAAAAGAGGAATGAAGAGTGAAGGTGAGCTGTGATTCGTGATTTGGTAGTTTTACCAGAAGGGGTTGTTGGCGGACCTTGAGCGCCCTGCGGAAATGTGGTGGGACAAATCGCAGAGAGAGCAGGGGGGGGGGGGCGAGGCTGGAGAGGAGACGGTAGAAGACAGAAAGACCACCGACCAACCTCGCGTGATGAGTGAGAGGCCCAAAGACTCAGCCTCATTGCGGGAGATGCCAATGATCCAAAATGCCTTGGTTTCTACAGAGTGAAGCCGAGAAAGGTGGGAGGCAGGAGCACCAGCCCAGAGGGAGAGCAGTACTCCATCAGGCTGCGGCCAAAAGCTTTGTAAGTGGTCAGGAGCTCAGGTGGGCCGAGGAAAGACTTGCACGATGGAGGATTCCCAGTCGGCGACTGGCTTTGGAGGCGAGGTTTGAAATGGGAGATAGTGAGACCCAGAAGCTTGAAAGAAAGGACTTCTTCCAGAGGATTGTTGAGAAAGTGGATGGGGGGGGGGGGTTCTAAACGGTCCTTTCGAAGAGACATAGTGAGAGTGTGAGATTTGCCAGATTGAAAGACATGTTCCACCTGTTGGACCAGTTTGTGATTTTATCCAGATCAGCAGTGAGCTAAGAAGCTGCTGCTTGCCGGTCTGAGGGATGACCGATGGTACGGCAGAGGGTGGAGTCATCAGCAAAGAGATATAGAGGATTTTCCAGAGAGTCGGAGAGATCATTGATGAAAACCAGAAAAGAAACAGGGCCCAGAATGCTACCTTGAGGAACTCCAGCCTGGACAGGAAGAGGGGATGAAAGAACTCCATTTAGGGACACACGTTGACTGCGACAGGAGAGGAAGTCTGCGAGCCATGAGTGGAGATGGCCTTGGATACCATAGGAAGAGAGTTTGGTGAGCAGGGCAGGGTGTCAGACTGTGTCAAAATCACGTGATATATCCAGATACGGCTCGGATTTCCTGTCTGGCATTGAGGGCTTCCATCCATTGTTGGGAGAGCAGAAGCAGCATATCCAGGGAGATGACCTGTCTGAAACCAAATTGATGATCAGAAATCAAGCCATTGGAGAAGAGGAAGGATTGATGTCTGAAGCGATGATGGATTCCATAACCTTGCTGATAATTGGGAGAAGGCTGATTGGTCTGTAGTTGCAGGATCTGTTTTTGCACCTTTTTTGTGCAGGGCAGTGATGTTTGCTGATTTCCAAGCAGATGGCAGATGGCCGATGGCCTTGAGCAAATGAGAGGGTGAATAGAACAGAGAGAGGGTGAGCAAGAGCAGAAGAGCAGGCTTTGAGGACACGTGGGCTGATGCCGTCTGGACCGGTTGCAGAATCTGAGTCGAGGTTTGACAGCAAGCTCTCCCACTTGTCAGGAGAAGAGGACACAGAGTCCGGGACAGTTGGGTGCGACTGGTAAGGTGGGTAGAGAAAGTGATGGGTTTTGGACACAAGATTTATCTGCAAACACCGAGTTTAGGCATTCAGCTTTTCACGTGCGTATCAGCAGTGTTGCCATTTGAGGTAAGGGAGGGATGGAGGGGGAACATACACCAGAAACAGATTTGATTAGATGCCACCAGGATTTTTTGAGGAGGGAGAGAGGTTTGAGAGTACAGACTTGAGATGAGAAAGATGTTGTTTTCTGGCTCTCCTGAGGTAGATACATACTTGTTCCGAGCTTTATGGAAGGAACTGAGATTGCCCTCAGTTGGGTTTGCTTTCCATGAGCAAAGGCAAGTTGTTTCAGGACAACTGCCTCACCACAAGCTTCAGTGAACCAAGGGCGGGAGGAAGGGTAGGACAACTGAAGACGAGAGGGGATAAATCTGTGCATGAGGGAGAGCAAGTTTCTTTGAAAGAATTCCCAGGATGATTTGATGTTGGAGAAAGTAGAGCTAGGAGACCAGTCTATAAGTTTGAGGGCTGCTTGGAGACCCTGGCAGTCGGCTTGAGTGAAATGCCAGATTCGACGGCGGTGAGGTGGTTCTCTGATAATAGCCAGAGAGATGTCCACTTTGACAAGGAGTGGTCAGAAGAACCCATTGGAGCGGAGGAAGAGCAGCAGATATTGTCAGGGAAATTTGTCAAAATCAGATCCAGAAGAGATGGAGTACCATTGGTTGAGATCCGGGTAGGGAAGTTGACCGATTGAGTCAGTCCAATGAGTCGCAGAAAGCTTTTGCTGAGGTGCCTTGACAGGTGAGAGAGTACCCACACCTTGCCAACTGGCATGATGACAATTGAAGTCACCACATATGAGGAAGAGAGAGTTTGGATGAGAAGATAGAAGTTGGTCCATGTTTTCAGATAGTGAGGTGTAGATGGAGTCATCACTGTTAGGTGGACGGTACAGTACACATATAAACATGAGGTGGGAGTTGAGGGAAGCCGTAGCCAGAGGTATTCCTGGGGTGTGGGGGAGTGAGGGCAGTGCATGGAGAATGAGGAATGGATCTTTGATGAAAGAGGCAACTCCTCCACCAGGGCGAGGCTCAGGTCTGTCAAACCGGAGGAGGGAGTAACCAGGGAGAGATACTTGGGAGTCAGACACGTCTTGGGGGAGGACAGTTTCTGTTAGGCAGATTATTTCTGGTTTGTCAGTGGCAACCTGTATGGAAAGATCTGAAAGGTTTGAGCGAAGGCCCCGGATATTTGAGGTCCATACTTTTAATGAAGAGGTAGGGGAGGAGGCTTTGGGTGCAGGGGGTGGGGGGAGGGAGGGTAGGACAAGGGTGAGGGGGGATGTAAGGAGTGCAAATAGCTAGGGGAGGGGCCGAATGAGGAGAGGAAAAGGCTCTGTGGTGCTGGGGGAGAGGAGGGACAAGAGAGGGGAAGAAGGCAGTTGAGGATTTGAGGAGGTGGAGTAAGAGATGGAGGTGAGAGGGCAGTGGAAGGAGGCAGCTTTGTGGATGGGAGGGGGGCAACTTTGGGAAGGATGAGTGAGGAGGATGAGTGGTGGGAGAAAGGTGAGGGGGAGTTTTGAGAGAGGTGAGAGGGAGGCTTGGAGGGAGAAGAGTGGGATGGTTGCTTTGAGAGTGAGGGGTGAGAGGAGTGAGTTGACACTGAAGTTGGAAAAAAGAATGGTTGATGGAAAGCGAACATTCATAGCAAACTGGGGTTTTTAAAAGTTTTAGGTCAGTTATGCGATTAAACACATTTCTTGATGGATGCAATAAAGGCGAATTCAGAGAATGGAGAGAAGAAACGCTGTAACAGTTGGATTTTTAGGCAAGGTATGAAGGAAGGTCGAATTAGAGCAGTCTGTTTAAATAGCAGAAGAGTAGTGCATTCTCATACAGTAAAGAGTACCACTTGTTTGAAAGAGGAAGATGAAGCATTACAAGAGATCGCTTTTGTTAATGTTATTAATGTTTGAGAGTTTTCAACAGATTAGGTCATGGAAGTGTTGTAGAAAAAATCGAGGAAGAAGAAGAGGAGATGAAGAAGAAGAAGAAGAATCGGAGAAAGGTAGCGGTTTTTTTTTTAGATAAAAAATAGAGTGATTAATTGGATGGGGGACGTTAAGAAAGTGGAAAGATAGAAATTGAAGATCATGGGGAGAAAAAAACAAATAAATACGATCGTACACAAGGGGAACAAAGGGTAGGCCTCAAGCCTCAAGGATAGTCCTCAATCACCCAGTAAGACAAGTTCGACGAAATCTCACAAAATAGCACGATTTTTGAAACAAAACCGAACTGGAAACCACAGTAACATATAGGTGAGAAAATAACAGTTAAAACGGGACAGATAACGACCGGAAACTTAACTTTGAGATCGTCAGCAGGTAGCCCCCAAGGAGACCTGCCAATGCTCCAAACCCAGAACCGGAGGTCTTGTGGTTGTCTGTCGTCTTGGCTGCTGGCGTTGGTGCTTGCGTTATTTACTTTTAGCTTGTGGGCTTGGACTGTATTGTCTTGCCAATTGCTTTTGGAGATGCGCTGGCGAGCGCACACTTATCTCTTGACTCTTATTCAAAGAAGGATATTATTAAAGAACAGTTTATCCAAGAAGGCCTTATTATTCACCATGTTGAACATCTGTTAATAAGGGTTTTAGTTCACACAGGTGAACTCTTAAACACAAGAAGAGTTCACAGTGGGCGCTCATCCTTAAACACTAAGTTGTTCACAGGGTGCAACAGGGCAAAAATGGGTGGCGTGCAAGTTGGGGGGGGCATTGCACCCAAATGCCCCCCCCCAGCAACGGGCCTGTCTGAGAGGTGTAATGCCACTCTGAGAAAACAGCGTCTGCAATGTAAAACCCTTCTCTGCACATGCTGACTACCTCAGAAGGTGAATTTGACACAAAAAATGTAACAACAAACATTGTATATAAAGAAATTCGATAAATCACATTTGTGAACACTGGAGATAATGACATCCTAACGAACCCTCACTTTCGAAACTTCGCGCAGAGCGCGGGTTTGGCTAGTATATATATATATATATATATATATATTATATTATATATATATAATATATATATATATTATATATATATGTTACGGCCACGGGTACCGCAGTGTGTTAGAGGGGGTTAATCCCCATTTCTCCTCAGAAGAGCCGGACCTGGGGCACCGCTCACAATTAACGTCGTGGTTCGGTGGGTTGCATGGTACAAACGCCATTCAGTTAACCACGAGTTCCAGTGTCCACCGTCTCATTTTGCCATTTAACTGGAGATCACGTGGCTTACTGAATGGGGAGCGTGCTCTCGGCGATGCACCAATCTTATCTTGATTAGATCTTAAGTGGGGCGACGAGCGTTTACCGTTGTTGCATGCCGACTATGACAGGTTAATTAGTTTGGGAACGACCTCCCTTGATCAATGGAAGGAAAGGACAAGCACAGACAGGTTGAAACGTCAACAAGGAATTTATTCAAAGAAAATAAATAAACAGAAGAACTTTTTATATTCCTTGTGGTGAAAATAGGTGAATTCAAATCAATCAAAATAATTTAAAACAAATAAAGAATTAAACAGACATTGACAGAAAAATAGACAAATTACAGATGCTTATCACTATGCCTTACTTAACAACTAAACACAAGACAAGGGTACCCAGCAGATCAATCGGGGGGGGGGGGGGGAGAATCCGGGTCTCGGCTTAACAAGATAGAAGTCGTGATGCGTCAAATAGAATGTCCCAAAATGTGTGAGCGTGCCTTGGTTCGCTGCCAGTGCCCTGCCTCACCGTGCACCCACCTGCAAACAGGCTCGAACACCAATCGGCTTCACATCGTCACCTCCAGGAACCAGGGACGCCAAGAATCAGTGTGGTATTGGAAGTTGCACGATTATTAATGTGTGCATGATGAGCCGGAACTGACGAGGCGGAACCGAGAGTGACGTCAGCGAGCTGTGAGGAGCGAAGGAGGTGAGAGCCACTATTAAAGGATTGAGCCAAAGGATTTACGTGTTGGCTGATTTTACGACACAACATATTGACGACGAGGATGGCTCACCTTGCTCTCACACCACCTGCTGCATTCTTACTAAGTCCGGGTGAGCCTTCGATACCTTTTACCTCATGGATGCGCATGTTGGAGAACTTCATGCTGGCGGTAAATGGCAACGCACTTTCTGATGCAAGGAAGCGCGCATTGCTTATACACTGCCTATGAACTGAAGGGCAGCATTTATTCTACACTCTCCCAGTTGATGGGGACACGTACTCTGTTACTGTCGGTGCATTAACAATCTTTTTCATGCCGAAGGTGAACGTTGTTTTCGAACGATATAAGTTTCCTCAACGAGCACAGAGGCCGGGTGAATCGACTGCTCAGTTCATTGCTGCTTTACATGAGATTGCGGTTAATTGTGGGTTTAGTAAAATCTCTCTGATGAAATGATACGAGATCAGCTCGTGGAAAAAAAACCCTTACAGCTCGTATACGTGAACGGTTGCTTTTGGAATGGGAGCTTACACTGCAGAAAGCCTTCGTGATGGCGGACAAATCGAATCGGCCTTGGTGGAAGCAAAAGCGATTACATGTGTCACGTCGACGTCCTTTCAGGATGTAAATACAATACCAGCACGTACCAGCGTGGGGCAATACAGACGCGACCCCATCCACAGGGACATATCAAATGAACCTGCAAACTCAACATTTTCACAAGCTCGACAGGTACGCCAAGAGAGTACTTGTTATCGTTGTGG
>CM068958.1:147468403-147492017 GCA_035128595.1 Eptatretus atami
ATATATATATATATATATATATATATATATGTATATAGTTATATAGATATCATATTTGCATGTTTTTATTTTTGTGAGCTCTTCTGAAACCTAACCTCTCAAATATGAAGTGCCTTACTGTACATTTGTGGGAAAGAGTGGGTCTGAACAAAACCCTTTATTTTCCATTGAACCAAACAATAGTTCGCTCATGCTGAATTCAAAAATGGAGGTTGTTTAGTGATATCAGCAATTTGTGTGTCACCATATTGGAGTACAAAAAAAAAGAAGGTACAGAGGAAAATCCGTTCATGATCGGTTGATTTCTTGTGCTTTGTGCGATTTCATGGCCAAATAATCGGGATCAAGGCTTGTCCCAAAGCTTGGGTATGTCAATGAGTTGGAAACTGTCTCGGGAGCGATATTTTAACCAAATGCAGGCTATAGACAGCACAGACCGATATTAATTGCTGAATACAGCAATGTCCAGAAGCGAGACAAACTTTCTGATCATTTTCTTTGTCCAGATTTAATGAATTATTTTATGTTTACGAAAAGTATTTACACCCTGGAAGATGTGAAGGCATAGAAAAGTATGGATGCCTAAAAGCAGTTGATGTCTGGCTAGATCAGTGATGTGGATGTTTTTGTGAAGAATTGCTTATCACGTTGCATGAGCAAAAGGTCGGCCTATAATATATCAATGAGAGAGACTCATGTTGGCAGAGCAGATAAGCATGATGTTATACATGTTAACATGCTTATCTGCTCTGCCAAGATCATCGTTGTCTGCTCTGCCATCTTCTCCAACACCCTCAGATGTTTATCCAGCCCCAAAGCTTTATCTTCTTTTGTCAAATCCAATAAAGACACCAACTAATGTGGAAGACACCAACAAAGAAACTAATGCTGGCAGAAGGAACACCCAGTTTACCCTGGTACGGCACATACATTGATGACTCACCGTGCCTTTGAACCACTGGGAAAACAGTTTATAGCTGGGTCATGATTGAAACCCAGGCTAGACAGCTTAGGCGCAAGTGTGTGTACTTCTTGAAATCTAGACCATCCAATCAGCCCGTACCATGTGGTACTAAATAAAATAAAATAAAATAAAAACCCTTTATTTCTTAGAATACAAAGTTTTGTCGAAAAAATTGGAGCTCGAGACTAAATATATCTGAATTATTCTTAAAAGGAGATTCTTTTTTTTAAAATTGAGAGATTAAGTGGGTGTGAGTGTTAAGCTTTTGTTAGCAATAGTAAAATGTGCGTATTTCATTTATCACTCATTTTTGGGAACTGAAATGGTTAGTATCATGTTAAAACTTGATGTGATAGTAGATTTGGCGAAGACATCACAGCCAGCATTTTTGCAGGGCTCTGGTCCGTCAAAATTACCACGACACCACTGGTGATACCAGTTTTTCTCCTTCAAGTTTGTTCCAATTGAACACAATTATTTTAAAAACAATTACCTCCTTAAACTATATGAATATATCACATGTTTAACTTGACCTTTACACTTAAATTATTAGCTCACGAGCAAATACCACCCGTGGATTCGCTGACGGGAATACTGAATGGGGGAGGGAGAAAAAGAGGAGTGAGGGGGAGCGAGGAGGGGTGGGGGAAGGGAAGACAGTGTGAGGTGAGATGAAGGGAAGGAAGACATGCGGTGGAGCGTTAATTACTGCCCGGACACATCTGGAGCCAAGCTGGCCGGAGAAAAACACCACTTGGACAGGTCCAGAGACAAACTCCTGTCCGGACATACACACCACCTCGACACATCCGGAGACAAGCCCTGCCTGGACACATCCGGAGACAAACCTTGCCAGGACACGTCTGGAGACAAACCCTGCCTAGACACATCCGGAGACAAACCCCGTCCAGACATAACCACCATTCGGATCTGTCCAGAGACAGAGACAGAGAGGGGGGAGGGGGAGTGAGAGAGGTGGAGGAAGGTACTGCACTGTGTCGGGAGGGGGTAGAGCAAGCATGGGGCAAGAGAGAGAGAGAGAGAGAGAAGAGAGAGAGAGAGAGAGAGAGAGAGAGAGAGAGAGAGAGAAGAGGAGACAGAGACAGAGAATAGGGAGAGAGACGGAGAGAGGAGAGACATGCTTTATAACAACACACACACACACACGCACACTTGGCTGATATCAGCATCAAACCAAAAATCATGAGTGGCTTTCATCGAAAAACAACATTGCATTGATATAGACATTTCAGGGATATTTTCACGAACATTATGCTTTATAAACAGCTGCGTGTGATGGGTGGGAAAAAAACAATTGGGCTCGGTAATTTATAAAACACGTCAATACGTCAATACTCAGGGTAACAGAGCACGAACCACTCGCTCAGGGTGACGGAGCATGAACCACACGCTCTGAAATGACATGATGGACAAAAGCGTCCGTCGTGAGTGAACGATTCGCTTGGAAGAATGTAGTGCGGTACCGCTGTCGACTGTAAGGCATTCGGAAAGTGGCTTAAGCACTCATGCAAGCACTCCAATTAAATGGTTGATCATGAACGGTTGGCCAGGCTGTCGCTGCAAATCATAGAGGATCCCTTTAATTTTAAAGCCAGTGTTCACCGTGTCCACAGCAGTTAATGAAATAAAATGAATTCGTTCAAATAATGACTTCATCCACAAAAGAGTTGCAGCTTTATGCAGACCATCCCTGGAGACATCGCAAAGTTCAATCGCCCATCAAACAAACATTGCAGATCATCCACCATATTGCCTGCTCATCTGTGCATGTGTCACATGGTACATCAGTTCAAGGTCCACCCAAACATTATAACTTTTTTTTTTTAAACGGCCGTTTTCACCAGATTTGATTTGATCCCCTGTAGAGCACCTCGTGAAACCTCTGAAAATATAGTCACAGATCTGGCAGACGCTATGGATAGGCAATCCCTCTGGGAGACAGTGCTTGAGGTCTCGCAGTGACTGCATTTAATCATTTCTTTCAATGAAGCTGGTTAATTTTGGCACGTTGCTGAATTTTTTGTTGACTCAATATAATTCTCCAAACAGGAGAAAAAGATAAGTTTAATGGTTTGGATATTTCACAATTTTGTTGTGTATCTATCGAGAAGGCGGGAACATAGCCTTGCTTGCTTAAAGTAAATATGTATATCAGCTTAGTAATAAAACTCGTTATTTCTTTAAATTATCAGATTTCACAACAGATTTCGACACTTATTTAGTCCGGATGATATTCGATCCTCAAAACCGAAATAATATTTCGATGATATGCTTTAATTAGTCTGTGAGAGTACATTGTGGAAAATCGTGTCATATAATACATGAAATCGCTCCAAAACTATGGTGCTTACAAAAGCAAAAGCGATGTATATATTCATAGCTATGATGAATTCGATAATATGAGTGATAATGTGAGTGAGGAAAGTGTATGATTATTCAATGATATGTGTGAAGAAAGTGGAAAAAAAAACTTTATCGTTAAGAAATCGTGGCCTGTTTAAAGCCAAGGCATGGTTGAGTAGGCCAAAAAACATGGCGGCTTCAGACCCCAGCAAGGTTACCCAGGAAACACCTTGAGACCCCAGAGAGTGAGGTGGCCAAGGATCACCTGATGAAGGATATAATTAACCAAGGCCGTTAATTATCTTCAAAAGGGGTGTTTTAATTAACTCAAACACCCAATTTTCACTCTTCCGCTTCCTTGGAGTTTTCTTAATATGCATGCAAAGTTTCAGGCTAATCGGTTTCATGGTTTTGGAATTACGGAGGAGACACACTGACACACACACACACACACACACACACACAATAATATATAAAATAATTAATCTATAAATGTATACGAATATATAATTTATAGATTAATTATTTTCTATGATTGTTCACGAGAAAGCACAAGGTTTTGTTTTGTTGATTGATTGTGGTGCTTCGTTTTGCACACAGACGTGTTCATGATAAACATGGAGGGCAGGTTCTTTCACTTTGAGGAAGGTTGTGAAGTTAAACTTTAATTATATGATGACCGAAGAAACTGAATGCATCTCTACCCCCTCACTCTTTCACTAGGCTCAACCATGTACACAAAAAATATTTCTCCATGTGGGCATGTGTCTCTTGTCACAATATGTTGATGTGTGTATGTGTAGTTTCGGTGTTACACTTCAAGTTATATTTTTTACCCCATGCACGCGAAGTGAAAGGTGGGGTTGAGCAATTGATTCACTTCTGTCTGTCTGTCCATCCGTCCATCCATCTGTCGATCTACAAACGTCAGTTTATGATTGAGGAACAACTTGATTGACGAACAACCTCATTTCAATATGATGTTAGATTTTGAACACAAATCGGAAAAACAAAGTTGTAGTTTAGTCGTACTTTGGCTCTGAATTCATCCTAATCACACATGCTCAAAGAGTAGTGTGATATGGTACTTTTTTTATATTATTTCAACTCTGTCTGCAAATCTGACAGCCAAACAAAATTGAAAATAAACCAATGTCACCCGTAGGGTGATCCGTATCTTGCCAAAAGGTGACCACGTGTGACTTCTTTAAGGTCACACTGAGGTGAACAGAGCTGCTATCCACCAGGAGCGACTCCTTGAGGAATATCTGCCTACGAGAGATTCCGATGAGAATCGTTCTACAGAGTAACCATGAAAAATATGCGTTTGCCTCATAACGTCACCAAATCACGTCATAATGTCTCAAGCTTGATATATCTAGAAAGCACTCATCGAGTGTTCAATTTGAGGTACTACACGATATGGTTCCTAAAACTTGAAAATTTGACCTTGGGGTCAAATATGTTTGACCTTAGGCGTTAACCATGAAGGTCAAGGCCAATCGCCACCAAAAATTAATCAACTGAATGCCAGACCATGAACTATATTCCCATGAAGTTTGAAGACGATCCGATCAAAATTACTCCAAAAATAAGGGTTTCGTCGACTCCCCTGATTTGCGACAAAGTGACCTTGACCTTTGACCTTGACCTTCAAAATTTTATGCGCTGAAAGGGACCTCTATAGGCCTCTGATATGCGAAGTTACAAAAATTTCCAATGAAAACTGTGCTCTGCAGAGTGATTTATACGTGATTACAGACAAAAAAAAAAAAACAACAACAACAAAAAAAACACATGAAGGTCAAGGCCAATCGCCACCAAAAATTAATCAGCTGAGCGCCAGACCATAACTATATTCCCATGAAGTTTGAAGACGATCCGATCAAAATTACTCAAAAAAATAAGGGTTTTGTCGATTCCCTGATTTGCGACAGTGACCTTGACCTTTGACCTTGACCTTCAAAATTTTATGGCCTGAAAGGGACCTCCATAGACCTCTGATATGCGAAGTTACAAAAATTTCCAATGAAAACTGTGGTCTGCAGATTTTTTTTTTCGTGATTACAGAACAAAAAAAAAATAAAAAAAATAAAAAAAAACAGACTGACTAACATATCTTGCAAAAAACTTCGTTTTGGCAAGATAATAATTCCAAACAGGAAACTTACTGTTTTTAAGGACCTCATAAAGGACACAATCAGTAGTCATGAATAATTAATGTAATGTGTTAAATAAGGTGGTGGAATATATCAATGAGAGAGACTCATGTTGGCAGAGCAGATAAGCATGATGTTATACATGTGATAAACATCAACGGTGATAAACTTCCGGAATTTTGTTTTTGTAAATGACCTTTAAAATCCAAATTTTATTTAAATTAAATTACATACTTGAACACTGTAGAACACAAATCGCCTTAGTACCACTTCCAAAAACCTCCACTTTTGCAGTATTGAACATATTAAATAAGGCGGTGTATAAGATACTGAATGAGCGGTGGTAAACGTCTGGAATTTTGTTATATGACCTTGAAATTGAAATATAACTTGAACACTGCATGGTGTAAGGTGTTCTATGTGCTCTCCCGTTCTATATTTATGACAGTTTCCTCCCTCTGGTGTATCCAAATTATTAATCTGTGTTTGTGTGATTTGTCTTCTCAGTAGCTACACCAGTCTTTCCCTGTTGTTGTTGTGTTACCCATAATTTGTGTAGTCCTTCTCTTCCATCATCAGAAGGACTCTAAGTGGAGAAAGAAAGAAAGAAGAGGAAACATAACTCACCAGTGAACAGCTTTGTGGTGTCAACTTTTTATGTCGTGGGTGCTTTATCCATAGTCTTGTTCACAATATTACAGACTTTTCGCAATTAGCTTGATCATCCTTTATTTATTTTTGTCTCTTGTAGATAGATTTATTGGCTTTATTATCTCTGCCACCGAAGATGAAGGAGATTGTTTTCACCCACTTTCTGTCTGTCTTTGTTTGTTTGCTTGTTTGCGTGCAAGATATCTCAAAAAGTTGTGGACAGATTCAGATGAAATTTTGTGGACAGGTTGGGTCTGTGACAAGGTCCAATTCGATTTTGGTGAAGATCCGGATCCGGATCCGACTACTCGAATTTTTAAAGTGATTCTTCACAATTGCGAGATCAGGCTAAACCAATATATAACACGATATCTCAAAAGGTTGTGTACGGATTCGGCCGAAACTTGGTGGACAGATTTGGGTGTGTGCAAAGGACAAATTGATTCGATTTTGATGAAGATCTGGATCCGGATGCGAGAATTATTTCATTTTTAAAGTGATTCTTCACCATTGAGAGATGGGGCCAAAAACTACATAAAGCATGATATGTCAAAAATGCATTGGGCCCGACATGTTGATCAGGCATTGAGTGGTGGAGGTATGTGCTCGACTGAGTGCTCTTCTAGTTTAGTTTTGTTTTTATTTCTCTTTGTTATTTCTTTTTTCTTTTTCCTGAAGTTAAAGAGGAGGTATATGGCATTTTTTTTTATGGCTTTCAGTCGTTTATGACTTGCTCTTCCCTCATCGGTGTTTCTACGGAGGATATTGTATTTTCAAATGGAAATATAAAAAGGATGGATAAGGTATGTGCTGAGTGAAATATGAACAAGCATGCAATTTTTTTTTTGTCTGATGAAACTTTAGTTACAGAGATAGTTCAACAGAGATCGTCTTTGGACAGGTTACTTTGTCATCGCCTACCCTCTTGACAGACTTGCACAAAAAGTCCATGATTTCAAATGGCCCCCACCCCTCCCTTTTATTTTTGATCTCATTTTCACATCCCATTCAAAATATGATAATATTATGTCACTAATGCTCATGATTCCTTTGAAATGCAAGGACGAGCATGCCAGCAATGTCACGAGCTTAAGTAAGCAAGTATACATAGTAATATGCCTGGTGTTGACTTCGTGCTGGCTTAATGATTAGAGTGGTGAGCTTGGGATCCAAGGGTCCTGAGTTCAAATCGCACTTGGCTGTTGAATTAATACCAGGTGGGGTTGACTCAGCCTGTCATCCTTCTGAGGTCGGCAAAATGAGTACCAGCTTTCTGGGATGCTTGAGCCATTTGAGTATCCTATGTCAGAGTGGTGACCCATCCAGGATTGTGCCCAATAGCCAAAAAGACTGCTTTCGCAGCAATGGATGGAGGGATATATTGTAATCAAAAGAGAAGATTTTGGTGTCAATATAGTTCACAACGTGACTCTAGATAGTCATAGAAAACAACTTGGTCTTATTAGATGTGTCGCTGCTCAAAAACCTTTGCTGAATTTGCTTCTCTCTTTGCCTTTCCTCATAATTTGAATATGCCTGCATAATTTCTCAAAGCCTCAGGAAATTTTGCCTGTCGACTTTAAAAATTGCAGAATCTCTCAGAACGGGACAGATGCAGTGAGTGCAACTGTTTTGTGCACAATTTTAATGGGAAAAAGTAAGCCCTCTATCCAACAAAAAAGGTCACATTCATCATTGGCCATTATCTTATAAGTATTGCAAATTGCATTCAAATTTGTCGGTAATTGTATAAGGTGTGCCCAAAGACCTGGTTTGATGGTGATGAGTCGCCTGCTTCCTTTAAGCTTTAATGCAAGTTCCACTTTGCTTTGCACTCCTTGTCCATCCTCTGAGAAAGGTCGGAATGAGAGAGTCTCAGAGCAGTTAACATTATTCAAAACACCTTCATGGTAGTTCTGGGTGCATTCTAACCATCCTTGAAGGAGCTGAGTCTGCAAATGACATATTTCACACTGTTATGAGAATATCAACTTATATGCAAAAAATAGAACAAAACATCATCAATTAACTTCAGTTAAACCGAACATAATGACAAAATACTCATGCAATTATCCAGTGATACATAAACCAATGGTATATCACATAAATTCCATTAGCCACATCATATAATAAAACCAAAGTCAGTTTCTGCTCAGTGTTAAACCACAAGCCCCATTTTTCATTGTTGAAGACATATTGACAAGCATTTCTGGAAAAGAAAAAGAAAAAGGTAGTTTCACAGTTTCCACACCACCATCTTCCCCTTCCAACCCTCCTGTCCCCAGCCTTCCCCCATTAACAAAAGATTACCTGAGTCCAATGCCTTAAAAAAAACTTTAAAAAAATTTAAAAGCTAACTCTGCCACCTTCACAGCACTATTTTGGATCAGCACTGACCATTAAACAGAGAACTAATTTCTCAACCTTTGGGCTGATTTCCAATTTTTTTTTTCCTGTGTAATTTTCAAAATGGATGTGTGAAAAGCAATCCTCTCTTCTTGTTACAATTTTTTCCACATCTAAAAATGTATTTGTAGGATTTACTTGTTATAATCGTGAAGCTCTGCGTTTTGTAACATTTTGCAAGCATAGAAGCAATCTCAATGAAAATTATATTCCTTGAAAAGTTTACACCGTTATACACCATCAAGTGGTTTTACATGAAAATGCCCATTACATGTCATCACCAAGCAAGAGAGTATTGAACTGGATAAGAGTGATAAATGAAAATATGTAAGAAAGTTCACTTTCCCGAACCCAGAAATGGTATATCGTGCATTTCTTTTTTCAAGATTTCTCGATGGGAGAGCATGCCCCAATAATCCTCTCCTTCCCCCCTTTCACCCTCCATATCAATTATGAAAAATGTCTTCTCTTAGTCCGGGAGTCTCAGGCTGATAATTTGTTGAACCTGGTTTTGCCAGGTAAAGATTTTTTTCTCTGCTGTTTCTTGTTGCTTGGGGGTACCTCTTCAAAATACAGGGGGGTGCCCGGTGATATCCCTTGAGAATTTTTAGATATTAACCCCTTTATGCCTGAAGTGCCAAAATCCTAGAAAAATAGGTATTTATGAGATTTCATGCAAAATACTCAAATCAACTGCATCAAATTTGCTTTCTCCAATGTTTACTCCAAAAGGAGGTCATGTACAATGTATTTCATTCCACATTGAAACATCTGAAACTGGCCAGAATTTCAGTGTGCTGACATGCGACCAGCAGCTCTACCATGTTGCAGTGCAAATGTTATGGGTCCAACCAGATAGGTTCAAAGACATGCACTTACGTCTTGGGGGTATGCACACATTGATGAGTTTTGTTGGGGCTATAGATTCACTGATGGCTGATAGTGGGCTCTCTGGTGTCCTGTCAGAAGTATTTGGAGGGGTTGCCAAGATGTTGAATGGGAAGAAGTTCCCACAGAATGTATGTGCCCTGCAGATGATGGTAGAGGAGGTGCTGTGGAGCCTGATTATGGATGGCCAATTCCAGAAAGCAGATGGCCTAATGAGAGCCTTGGATCAGATTGCAAGTCAGAGCAGGACAGCCAAACTTTGGGTTGAGGTCTTGGTGAAATCAGTGTTGCTGATGATGTCGTACATCCGGGCTGAACGTGAGGGTGACTGGTTTCTCCATCTGACCACATTCCGGAAGATGCTTCCCTACTACTTTGCAGCTGGCCATGTCAACTATGCCAGGTATGGCCTCTACTACCCCCGTTCCATGGAGAAGCTTCCTCCACATGTCCAAAGCCATTTTCTCCAGGGGCAACATGTGACGTGACGCATTCGTGGAATATGGAATGGCCTGTGGAGCGACCAGTTCAGAGTCCACCTTCATGAGGTTCGGCCACAGTGTGGGAGGGATTATTGGGATAACCTTGAAGCCAGAGGCATGGAAGATATGGGCCCTGAACTGCCAAATGTGCTGCGAGATTGAGTCAGACATGAAGGAGATGGAAGAGAAGGAGACAAATATTACAAAAGTTCATCTCTATCACAAGGAGGAGGCTAAAGGCAGGGTTATAGCAGACGCCATGGACAGGGCTGGACTTCGTCAGAAACTGGACACCTGCCTCCATCCATTGGATCCCAAAGAACATCCATGGGAGAGTATCGTGAGCATCACCAGTGGGAAGATAGCCCCACCAACTGTCAATGTAGACAGTGTTGTGAAGATCAGGGAGGCAATGTTAGAAGATTTTGAGAAGACCAGGCCAGAGCACTTTTACAACACCATCTCAAAGCAAGTGAAGACAATGGCAACCAAATCCATCAAAGTTGGTGACTCCAAAATTTACAACTTCAATGCCGTCTATTCAAGGGTCATCACACTGTTGTCTAGTGACCGTGATGTTGACGTGAATGATGTCCTCGCCTATGAGCTGGTACCAGTCCCAACTGCCATGTTCACTGAGGACTCAATGCAACTTTGTACAGCCAAGTCCACATTGAAGAAGTCACTCCAGGTTGAAATCTCCAGGAGGAATGCCGGTGATGCAGACATCACTCTCATTGATGGATCAGCCCTTCTTTGGACCATCCACTGGCCAGCTGATGGCACCATAGCTGATTTCATCGAAAATGTTAAGACACGGCTGACTTCAGACCTGTCAGACAGTGATGTCTACCTCATCTTCGACAGGTACTATGATGACAGCATCAAGTCCGTCACCAGAGATGCCAAGGAGACAGAGGTCAGCAAGAAACATCATCTCCTCCTATCAACAAAGGTACCAGCCCAGAAGGTTGTCTTGTCATCCATTGAAAACAAAAAAGAGCTGATCCTATTATTATGTGAGGAACTGACCCAAGACAGGCTTTTCCATCTTCGGAGCACAAACAAACACAAGTTGGTGGTGACAGGGGTTAGGGTCCCATGCCCCATTGAGATCAGGATGGAAGAAAGAAGGAGCCGATATGATCTAGAAAGTGAGCAGGAAGAAGCTGACACCATCATTGTCCAACAAGTCCTGGGGTGTGCTGGAGAAGCCCTTCATATCTCCGTGGTTTCTGATGACACAGACGTGTTCGTCCTGCTCCTTCACCATTACCATCAGGCAGGACTGGATGTACCACTCATCATGGATGCCCCCCGCAAGGAAAGGGCAAGAGTGGGCATCAAGTCGACACTTGACAAGCATTCACAAATTGTCAAGAACCTTTTACCAGCCCATGCCATATCGGGATGCGACACCGTAGCATCTTACTATGGGTTGGGAAAAGGCTCTGTCATCAATGTCCTGAAAGCTGGGTACGAACTATCAGACATTGGCAATGTGGATGCACTGTTCCAGCAAGTCCTCGACCAAGCCACTGCCTTCATCTCAGCCTGTTATGGCATAAAGGAGAGCACGGACATGTCACACACGAGGGTACTTCTCTGGGGGACAAAGAATTGGAAAGGACATACGTCTGCTCCAAACCTAGCTGTTCTACTGCCAATGAATGAAGCATTCAATGAGAATGTTAAGAGGGCCCACTTTCAAGCAATCTTGCGGTGAAATCTCAATGTAAATCTGCTGCAGGCATTGAACCCGGATGAATTTGGACGGAGAAAAGACACATGCAACAGGTCACTGAGCCCAACCCATCTACCGGAAGGTGCCAAACTTGCCCCAAACTACATTTTGGAGATGATCAGGTGTGGCTGCAAGAGTGAAAGCCCTTCTAACTCCAAGAAAGTGCAGCTGTCAAGTGAATCGTTTGCCATACACAATGTTCTGTGTATGTTTCAGCAGAGGATGCTCAAGATCCAAATAGGCTGAACTAGACCATCATCAGCAAGATTTGCCCTTCAGATCTGCCTGTGTGTTGACGATGCTGATGTCACACTTAATCGATATGTATTGAAATACACAATTAATATACCTGTCATATGTATTCCGATTAGAACTATTCATTGTTTATTCGTACAGCACGTGAATATTACATTTTCTTCAGGAGCATATTGTATCATGTACTCCGAATCATTGTATCATGTATCATTGTATCATTGTATGTAATCTTGTATCACATGTAATCTTGTATCATTGCATCATGTACTCCAAATTTCTAATCAAAAGTGTGTTTTGCTGCCATGGCCAAAAAGGGTTAATATTCATTAATTTGGAATCAAATACATTGTACATGACCTCCATAAGAATAAACATTGGAGAAAGCAAATTTGATGCAGTTCATATGAGTATTTTGCATGAAATCTCATAAATTCCTATTTTTCTTGGATTTTGGCGCTTCGGGCATAAAGGGGTTAATATCTAAAAATGCTCAGGGGATATTTCCGGGCACCCCCCTGTATTTTGAAGAGGCTGCAAGAAGAGGCCCCAAGCTGCAAGAATCAGCAGAGAAAAAAAACTTTACCCGGCAAAACCAGGTTCAACACCATGGCTCCCGGACTATATTCCTTTGACCATGAAACGAGTTCTTTCTGATAATGAAAAACTAAAGTTAAAAACGGATTATTCTATATGAGAGCATTCATGAATCTTAATTTTTTTTTTTTACAAAATCAAAAAATAACATTTATGGATGCTCGCATGTAGCTTATTCAACTTCTAACTTTAGCTATTTATTATCAGAGAGAATTTGTGTTTCATGATCAAAAGAATATAAAGTATCACAAGCAAATGTGCAATTACAGTATTTTCAAGATGTTAGCGGTTGGGCAATGTAGGAGCCAGAGACAGAAGCAAATCAGCATGAAAAGAGGGATCAAGTTCAACATGTAGTAACTTTAAGAGATAATTGATCCAAAATAGGTGAATAGCTTTCAGTCTAAATAAAAAAGAGCTTTTTATTTTTTAACTATCAAAACCAAAACAATGTCTTGTCCTGCATATGCTTCCCTTATCAAGCAATGGCTTACAGATTTTGCGTCTTGTAGCGAGGTCATCTGCAGGAATGTGTTGGGGAAAGCTCTGGATGAACAGTTCTCCAAGTCTTTCGTCTTTAAAAGTGAATCCCCTTTCTTCTGATAAACGGTTGGGCAAACACCAGAAATATCGACCTGCGGGAATCATATCAGCTTTTCTTTTCACAAGGAATGCTTCATAGTGGTTGTTGAATAATTACTTTCAATCATAATATTAGTGTTTAATTATAAATTGATGTTGTAGTAGAAAAAGTATGCAATTGTACTTTCTTCCATTGTAGGCCCTTTTTCAACTTCAATTATGAATTTAAACCACCCATCCACTCTACAATTTCCCAACGTTCTCCATCCTTCTTTTGCAATACTCGTAAATACAGGCAAGCCAACAATCCACACAAACAAGGGTAAATAAAATGTTCATCGACAAGCCAGGTCTGTCACTTCTGCAATAAAAATGCAACACGCTTGAGCTATCTTCATAATTTCTGCTGAGAAACTTTCCCCCTACTCAACCGGGACACTAATCAACATCAACTCTTCTGCCATTATTTCAATACATTCTCCATTCATAAAATATGATTTATGATCCATTTCAATCAACACATTTGTCACGAGATTCACATCGGAGTCTATCTGTAAGTAGTAGGGTTATATGAAGGTATATTTCACTGTGTTGTAAAGTTGACCTCCTCCAGCTTCTCCTGTCCTGTGACAGGCAGAGAGTTCTGCAATGCACTCAGCAATCCACGTTTCACGTTCAGCACCCAAAAAGGCTCATCCATCAAGGGGCAAAGATGTGAAACAACTCCATCTTGGAATGAGAAGTGCAGGGGAAAGCGTTCCAGAGCCTCGCTGCAGAAATTAAACAACAATACATCTTTCAGTCATCATATTAATCAAATATCTCAGTTGTAAAAAAGAAAATGTTTAATTCTAAGTGTATTAATTAATTTTATTTTGAGTTCTCCACTCCCTCTCCACCGCTCCTCCAATATCCCCCCTTCCCTCCGCCTCTCTCTCCATGAGACTCGAGATAAAGGTCGTTTCTCTTGCACGTCATCGACAGAAGTGCATTCATGGATTGGTTATTACTCATTTTACATGTCATCACTCAGCTGGTTATCACCAACCTGACATTAGGCCATTGGAGGTCCTGTCTTTGACGCTGCAGATAGCCACTCATGGGCAGAAGCAGCGATTGAGTGCCATTTGCCCACTGGGTGATGACATGCTGAAGTCGAAATGCTGATTTGCAGAATACTTTGGCTCAGTGCAGTTAGGAAATTATATGCACGCAACTATAAACAAATATTCACACACATCTACAAGTACACGTACTGCATTTTGAAAATACCTCCACGATAAAAGACAAGAAAAATTGCACACACAAGCCATATGCATGTGTATGCAGAATTAAAACTTTGAAGCAAAAACGAATAGTTCTGTGCAGTCATTTACTTTGAGTGTCATCACATGAGAATTACTTTATGCTGTTCAAGTCTGCAATGGTGAAAGATCAGGCATGCCCAGACACAATCAGTGGCCCATCCTTTTGCTTCATTTTACGGTCACATTTGCTGTGACTATCAACACCTGGATGATAATACATCAACAACACATTCCAGCCTTGACAGAATGATAATAAATTAATTTGCGAAGAAAATACAAACCTGCCTCAAATAAATCATAACATGCATTCTACACCGTGTCTTTACGATGTTCATCGACAAAACAAATTCATCCATTTCAGAATTAGCATGTTCAATCAATAAAGCCAAAAGGTGTTAATTTCCTTTTCCAACCAGCCAAAGGAAACCTTAAAAATAGTTTGACCCCATTTTGCAAAGTCCTGAATGGCTGACAACATAGGAGCAATATGAGGTTCTATATGCCTTTAATCTTGACACAGCCAAAACCATCCTGCCAACAAATATCAAAGAGAAACTGCAAACATATCCACAATATCTGTGAGTCGAATGAGCCAGGATAAAGCTTCAATAAGAGTCAAAAGGGGCAGCAGCATAATCCCAAAATTAAGCCTCACAAATCGTTGATTACATCACTTTAAATATACCATCAGAGATGGGGAATCCCCCGCCATTGAAAGAAAAAGGTCATACATATTCCCAGAGAAATGAGGGAGGTGAATTGGAAACAAGACACCATTTGGTCATCATCTCGAAAAAGTTCCCCAGGGGTGAGGAACGTAGGAACCAAAAATAATTGAAATCAGATAGCGGTTTTCCATTTATTACAAAAAACATTTTTTTCAAGATAGCCGCCCCAGTCGGCCATCTTGGATCCGGCCACGCCCAAAATCAATAGGGTTCTTCCTTTTCAGGTGTACATGTGTGACCCGAATTTCAAATCGATATGGCGAACAGTTTATGAGTTATCGCACTCACAGCTATAAATGTTGACGCCCAGACGGATGGACGGACGGACGACGGACGGACAGCCGGACGCCCTGGGTGACAACAATATCCCCCTTCCGCCACGCGGCGGGGGATAAAAAGGCTCGACTTGAAGATAATACTTCATTGATCCAGCTTGTCTGATTCTCAATGAACTAGCATGACATGGAAAATGATCAATGACATCAGTGGAAGGAAGAAATCAAAATATTAATGATCTCAAGAAAACCAAGATGGAGAAAGTTGCTGTACCAATGCAAGGGTCCTGCCAAAGAAGGGAGATTCATCACAGTGTTCCAACTACCATAGCATCAGCCTGACAAGAATCGCTGTAAAACATTACAATACGATACTGCTGAACAGGCTCCATAAAGCACATCAATCCCTTCCTTCGCTGGAACCAGAATCATTTCAGAAAGAAGTCAACCGTTTCACACACCAAGATGAATCATGAAGGGTATAAAATCGAAGAGTATCCGTCTGGACATCGTCTTCATGTCCTTATTTTTATTTTATAAGGTCGGAGGCTGGTGGTAGAGCTGTTACATACTGTAACGAATGCATACATATGCAGACAAACATTAGTCAACACAGGACATGACATCAGACAAAAACAGCCGGTCACCTGTGAGGAAGTGATGCAACTTCCCACAGAGCACTCTGGGTGCCGGCGATACCATCATGTGTTGTCACTTTTCTTGCCACAGTCAATGGTGAAATTACAGATAATTTCTCTCCCACTCTCTGATCTCTCTCTCATCTCTGAGTCGTGGAATCACAATTTTGAAGACATTGAATGAAGGAAAGTCTGTTCTGCTTGCAAGGAAATTGGAAAAGATCTGGAAATTGTATCTTGATAGAAACAGATATCAGATTCTTCAAGGCCTACTTTGAAAGACCTTGTGGGTCACCTGGAAGTTTGAGGAAATAATTTGAAGGTGCGCAGTCAGCTCCTGTATTGAATGTTCAACATCAGTTGGCATGACCATATCTCCAACAGTGAAGTGTACTGTACCTCACTTGACAGACATTGAGGAAGTGCCACCTTTAGTTCACTACTTAATGCCCCTTGTGTGTATGACAAAGAGTAACCAACATGACCAGTTTCTTTGGATCATGCAAACCCAAAATAAACATATAAAGAATAACAAGAGAGCTTGGGGCCAAACAAGATTCTTCCATTTCATGTGCGTACAACCTCTGATGATGAGGAAAATGATAATGTGTCGACCAGTTGAAGCATGATAGAGGATTATACCGATTCTGTTGTCGTGAAAACAAACGCTTTCTGCCATCCCCGTCATAATTTGGGAAGGCACATTTCATGGAAGACAATCAAACCAGATTTTGCATGCTGAGGAAAAAATAGAAATACAAAAATCAACATAAGAATAAATAAACAAATTTCTACCCAAGAAAAAGCCAAAGGTGTTGATGTTGTGATTCTGGACATGCTGCTATCATCAACATGGATGCGTGTCATGAAGAAACGTCTTTTGCTGAATATTCCACTCAAATCCTCCAAATGTGAAAAATTATCTATCAAAAGAGTGCATTGTAAATATTGCCTGGATTAATTTGGAGCTAACAGTCTGAGAAAACTCAACCGAACAGGTATGCAATACTCTCCAAAAGGTGTGTCCAGCCTGACATGAGACTCTCCAAAATGTATTTACATGCAATGATAGCATTCCGAAGGTATAATGAGAACAAGTCTGAGCAATTCAGTTAAACTGTTGCACAATCAGTCACTATTGTGTGAACAGGACAAACAGGTGATGGCTCTGTCCAAGTAAACAGTGTCATAAAAATTTTACACAGAAATAATATTTGAAACTGCTCAGATTGATGTACAATCTACTGCAAAAAAAGATAACACCACATTCTATTTATTACCCTGTGCACGCAAAAGTGGAGTTAAGCAGTTGATTCATGTCTGTCCATCCGTTCGTCTGTCTGATCAGTTTATGATCGAGAAACAGCTTATTTAAATCGAAAGTTATATTTTGAACATCAATAGGAAAACAAATCTGCCATTTTACCATAAATTGGCTCTGAATTCATCTCGATCACACATGCGGAGAGAGGAGTGAGATAATATTTCTTTTTACTCTGTCTGCCTGCCTGGAAATCAACCAAAAATGAAAATCATTACCAACAGGAAACTTACTGTTTTCAAGGACGTCATAAAGGACACAAACAACAGGCACAAAGAACTAATGGAACATGTCAGAGAGAGAGAGTGGTGTAATAGCCACTACATCAACGGCAGTAAACTTCGGGAATTGATATATATATACTGTATATGACTTTTACAATCTCTTTTATTTCCATCAAATTATTATTTTAACACTGTGTGGTAAGGTGTTCTATGAACTCTCGAGTTTTGTATCGGTGTATGGTAGAGGTTTATTACCCTCGCCAAAGGAGAGGGTATTGTATTTGGGTCCATTTGCAACTTGGTGAAAACATTTTTTTGCCAAGATGTTGGTCTGTAGTGTTTGCCTGTTTGTCACACGATTTTTGGCCACAGTTTTCAAGCAATCGTTTTGAAGTGTGTGTGTGTGTGTGTGTGTGTGTGTGTGTGTGTGTGTGTGTGTGTGTGTGTGTGTGTGTGTGTGTGTGTGTGTGTGTGTGTGTGTGTGTGTGTGTGTGTGCGTGCAACTGGCCAAGGACAGAAACGCTAAATTTTGGTGAAGATCCAAATCCAGATCCGGATCTGAAATTATTTTAAGTGATTCTTTACCATTGAGAGATCGGGCCAAAAATGATGTATAGCACGATATCTCAAAAAGTTGTTGACTGATTCACACAAAATTTGCTGGACAGGTTGGGAGTGCCACTAGGAAGAATTAATTCAATTTTGATGAAGATCTGAATCCACATTTACATCCGAGGATTATTTAATTTTTAACCAATTCTTCACCATCGAGAGATGGGGCTAAAAATGAGATTGCATGATATCTCAAAAAGTTGTGGACGGATTTGGATGAAACTTGGTGAACAGGTTGGGAGTGTGCAAGAAAACTAATTGATTCGATTTTGATGAAGATCCGAATCCGGATTCCGTTACGATAATTTTTCAAGTGATTCTTCACCATTGAGAGATGGGGCTAAAAACGATATATAGCATGTTATCTCAAAAAGTTGTGGATGAATTATTGCAAAACTAGGTGGCTGAGTTGGTTGATGATGAGAACAAGCCAATTCCATTTGGGCTCAGGTCCGGATCCAGATCCGACGTCTCAGTGGCATACAAAACATAAACCGTTCAGCCTGGCAGAGGTACGTGCTCCACAGAGTGCCATTGTAGTTGATTATGAAAGTATTTTTGAAATTTTATTAATACACATGGTTGAATTCCATTTTATTACAAATCAAAGTTAGAAGAAAGCTTCAGTACTAAAATGCTCCCTTTAAGCTATTCTGCTGCTTTCAACCTATGTCTGACTGCAAAAAAATAAATTGCTGCAGGAAGCAAAATTCTTCATGACTACTTTTTATATAGCTATTGTGACTTCAAACACATTTCAATTTTCGTCTTCTTTCCATAAGCTACAATGCTTAATTTTACATTCTGCAGGAAATTATTTTTGAGATGATGTTATTATTGCTTTCACCACAAGGAAAGAAACAACCTAATGTTACATTCATTGGGGGAGGGGTTGAGGAGGGGGAGAGAGGTCAAATATAGAATTAAGGCTTTAGCATCATTTACTTGATTTGCTTGATTGATTGATTGCATTTGCGGTAAGGATTTAGTACCATTTTTCTGTATTAAGGTCAATGTTCAGTGTGAAGTTGTTTGTACCACTGCTCGGGAGACGGTATTGTCCAATTTAGTGCTTAGAGAGGTTAAGGATATCCTGTCAGGTGTTATTGTTCCCCCTCATCTGAAACCAGTTCAGATCTCGGCCGGATAAAGGTGTCACGATGGTATAACGGAGCCTCTGCGACCAGGCCACTAGAAGAGGGCATGCAATTGGGTCTACAACAGCTCATGTACATGCGAACAATTGGTGGAGAACCACACATGTATGCAGGGCTTCGATTGGCCCTGCGCTTGGATGCTTTGGGGCCACCACTGGGGGGTGCATCCATGGCAGACGTGATTGGCCGGTACCGAGTGGTGTCGAGTAGTGCAAATGGCAACCGCGATGGAGTGGGCTAGCTTTCCCCCCCCCAAGCACAGGGGATCACACTAGGGAATTACAAAAGCCAAAGCAGGTCTCCATCTCACTCTTTCTCACTGGGCACTTCATGGCTGCACAGTATCTGCTCACCCTCACCTTACTCACTGTGCCTGATTCTCGCCAATGTTGGAGGAAGAAGACACTCAACTGCATGCCAAACTGTGACCTGTCCACAGTCAAGGGCATGTTATCCTGCAAAAGTCAGCCCACATCCATGTGAATGGAGTGTGTGTGGGTGTGTGTGTGTGTGTTTTAGGTCATCTCTTGTTGTCTAAATTTGGTGAATACTGTATCTGTCGGTCTGTTGTCCTGAGAATCGTTCCATTTGTGTTCTGTCCTGTAAAAATAAATCCCTTCTTTTATCCAGACCACATGTCTCACTTACCTCACATCTTGCTGCACTCAAATGTTTCAATTCATCAGGGCTTTCTCTGGAGTGGGAAATCAAACTAAGGGGATGGTTTCATTTGATAATTATCATGCCTTTAGAGGATGCCAAAGGTAAACCAAAGAAACATTTGTTATAAGGATGTGCTATTTAGTGTATTAATCAGCCATTCACATGATCCCTGGGTCGCCGGTGTGCTGCCTATTGGGTGCCAACCCGAGCCCTGGCAGGGCATGCACATGATACTATTCTTTATGACAGCATATTATAATATTAGTTATGAAGGAAACGCAGATGTACTGTGGCCTCCAAAAGTATTCACCCCCAAAGGTGAATAATGCCCCATTTAGATGAATAATTATTAATCATGCAGAAACAATTTTTCCAAATTAACTTTATTATTTATAACTGAAGAGATCAAACAAAACACTCTTATAGTTGAAGGAGGTTACATGTCAGGAATACCTGCAAAAAACATGTACAAATCAAAATTCACTGGTTGCAAATGCATTCAGCCCCTTTGGTCAGTACTTGGTGGAAGAACCTTTTGCAGCAATGACTGCTCTGAGTCTTTTTGGATAGGTCTCTACCAGCTTGGCACAGTGAGATGGTGAAATCTTCACCCATTCTTCACGTGAAAAGTGCTCTAGTTCTGTCAGGTTTGATGGGGATCGTCGATGAACTGCAATCTTCAAGCCTCACCATAAATGTTCAATTGTGTTCACGTCAGGACTTTGACTGGGCCATTCAAGAACAATTATCTTCTTCTTATTCAACCACTCCAGTGTCGCTTTCGCTTTGTGATTCAGCTCATTGTCCTGTTGTAAAATGAATCTCCTCTCCATTTACAGATTCATGGCTAATTGAAGCATGTTCTCATCAAGGATTCACCATCCATTGTCACTTCCATCCTGATAAGCTTGCCAAACCCTACTAATAGAAAGTAGTCCCACAACATGATGCTGCCACCACCTTGCTTGCAAGTAGGGATGGTGTTGACTGGGTGATGTGTAGTGTTAGGTTTGCACCAGAAGTGACGCTTTGAATTTCGACCAAAATGTTTAATTTTTGCCTCGTTTGAATACAAAACCTTTTTCCACATGTCGACAGTATCATAAAGATGCTTTTTCACAAACTACATACGAGCTTTTAGATGTGCCTTTTTCAGGAATGGCTTCTTTCTAAACTCCTATCCACAGAGGTCAGCTTTGTGAATGGAACTCGATATTGTTGATTGATGAACACTGAACCCCCATCTTGGACAAAGAGCCTTGCAGATCTTTCAAAGTCATTTTTGGATTTAAAGTGACATCACGAACCAGTTTCCCGCTTGCCCGGTGCTGAGTTTGAATGGGCGACCTGGTTGGGGTGGAGTTTGGGTGGTATGATACGTCGTCCACTTTGTAATGATGGATTTCACTGCACTCAAAGGAAATGAGTGACTTTGAAATCGTCTTCTAACTCTCTCCTGAACAGTGCTTCTCCACCACTTTGTGTGTGCCTTCTTTGGAAAGCCTGGTCTTAACGTGTGCCTTGTTAGTTGACAAAATGAGTTGCACCTTAAAATTCCTCATATAAATGGGGGAATTTAATTTTTAAGTTAAATCAATGAATGCAGACAGGTGAAACCTATTGCACTTGTTTTGTAACTTTTTAAACAAATAATTTGCTCCTGGAGTGATTTACGGTTAATTAGGTAAAGGGTTTGAAAACTTGTGCAACTGAGAATCATCTGATTTTTCTCTGATAATTAACTTATTCACACTTTATCTGCATTTTTCAGCTTTATCACTTTGGAGTCGTTTGTGAAGACTTTATATTAAGGGGGTGTGAAAACGCATATATTACTTTATATATTAAACTTTATATATTAAGACGCATCAAAATGTGAAAACTTTGGAGAGGGGTGAATACTTTTGCAAGCTACTGTACTTCTGAATTGATGATGCAGTCAGCTGGCTTGATGCTGATAAAGCAAATTGGATAAACAAAAGCAAATCAAAGGATCTAAGAGCTCCAGCTGTTCAACTTTGAAGTACAGGTAATTAAAAAAAACTGTTCTAAACTGAAGTGCATTGGATAAAAGAAGCATTATATTTCAAATACAAGACAGAACATTATTAGAGTTATCTCTATTATGTGAGTAAAAGTTTGACATTTTAAATTGTGAATTACCCTCTTTATCTGAAATATTGTTCGATTTGCAGATGCATACTTCCAAAATAGAGCTAAACCATATTTGCTGCAAGATGGAACCTGCTGAAGTTTAGTGGACTGTGGTTTGAAAACTATGCCAGAAATTCAGGCAGAGGAATTCACATTCAGGCAGAAGCCAAGAGGTAAACAGGGAAATGCCTGAGTTTGAAACAATACAAATGGCAGCAACAAAATGTTACAACCATCAATATTTTTCCATGGTGAATTACCCTCTTCATATAAAGTATTGAATATTGTTGAGCTTATTAACACATTTCCCATTTGGTTAAGAATATACTCCAAAAATATAGATTATATATTTTTTTGTCTTCCAAGAATGGTGTTTTTTTATTTCATCACTTTAGAACAACGATCACATTTAATTTTTTTCAAAACAATACATTAAATATATTATTTCCAAACATTTGTGTCATCCTCAACTTCTCATCAAGATCACACCTTAAAATTTCCCTTTTTTCAATGTGAGCGATCTTGTTCTGAATCTGAGAACAAAGCCCAGATAAATGTAGAACCATCCCATCAACATTCACTATATCTCATGCAGCTATATCCTTACCATACAGGGGTGACCATAGCCAATTGAAGCAACTAATACAAGGCTTGAATAGATGTACAGTGCTTTTAGAAAGTTTACAACCCTTTCAAAATTTGTACTTTTTGTTACCTTGTAGCCTGGAATTAAATTGCATTAATTCAGACTTTTTCCACCTTTATTTACACATCGTAACTCACAACTTCCAAATGAAAAACAAATTCTACAAATATCAGAAAATCAATTAAAAATACAAAACTAGAATATCTTGGTTGGATAAGTGTCCACCTTCCTGATTTAATACTTGGTGGAAGCACCTTTGACAGCAATTACAGCTGTGATTCTGTTGGTATAGGTATCTACCAACTTTGCACACCTTGATTGGGCAATATTTGCCCAATCTTCTGGACAGAACTGTTCAAGCTCAGCCCAGATTGATGGGGAGTGTTGATGGACAGAACTCTTGAAGTCATGTCACAGATTTTCGATTCGATTTAGGTCAGGGCTCTGACTGGGCCACTCAAGGACGTTTATCTTTTTGTTCCTAACCACTCCAGTGTAGCTTTGTCTGTGTGTGTCCGGTCATTGTCATGCTGAAAGGTGAATTTCCGTCCCAGTTTCAGCTTTCTTGCAGAGGGCAGCAGGTTTTCCTCCAGGATTTTTCTGTATTTTGCTCCATCCATTTTACCTTCTATCTTGACAAGTACTACAGTCCCTGCTGATGAGAAGCATCCCCATAACATGATGCTGTCACCACCATGCTTCACAGTCGGGACGGTGTTCTTTCGGTGATGTGTTGTGTTGGGTTTGCGCCAAATGTAACGTTTTGCATTTAGGCCAGAAAGTTCCATCTTGGTTTCGTC
>CM068958.1:147522830-147538969 GCA_035128595.1 Eptatretus atami
GAATCCAAGATGATGAGACGATGGTATCTTTCGATGTGGTTTCCCCTTTTTACCAACGTCCCAGTAGATCTAGCAGTGAGCCTCACTCTCGACCGGTTGAAACATTGAAACGATTGGAAAATGGCTTGATAAAATAGCAAACTAACATCTGAAGATGTTGTGAGCTTGCTGGAGATGTTTCTGAACAGCACGACCTTCATCTATGACGGTGCACACTACCGACAAATATTTGGCACAGCTATGGGTTCACCGGTCTCTGCTGTTGTAGCTAATTTGGTGATCGAGGAACTCGAGCGAAGGATATTTGAGTCTAATGAGAATTGGCTTCCATGGTACTGGAACAGATATAGTCCTTGAGCCAGACCAAAAGTAATGCTCCGGCGGGGGGAGTAATTCTCATTATGAATTTCCATTATACCAAATGTCTCAAGTGTCAGAAAAGTGTGATGGACATCTGAGAACGGTAGCTTAGTGCCCGGATGGCCGCCATCTTTGAAACCACCCAGCGCGAAAATGCCCATTTGGTGGGGTACATTGTTGCACGTGTATCTGGAGTTCTATACTAGCTATCGACGTGCGGTTGACGACTAAATATACGTCGATCTGTACCGTCTAAATAAAAAATAATATGAAGTTTTTTGTTATAGATTATTTATAATAAAAACAATTATGACAAAAAATCATATATTTTTTAATATTTTTTCATTAAACTTGTACTTTTTTAGTGAAACTCACTGGTATGATTTTCCAAATTATGCATTCTGCCACACCGTTCATCTGCCGTAAAATAAATCAAAAAATACAACATATAATTTCTTACGGTGTACAAATAATATATATGAAGAGGCCGAAAATTACTTAGGCCGCCGCTGGCATTATCTATTCTGACGATAACTCAAGTTAGGAAAGTCGTACGGAGACTATTTTGACACCATATGATTTCTAATAAGCAGGCGGAAACTGTTACATAGGAAATCTGCACTTTGGCGGCCATCTTGGATTTCAAAATGGCCGCCATTATATTAATTTTTTTTCGCGCTGGGTGGTTTCAAAGATGGCGTCCATCCGGGCACTAAGCTACCGTCTCAGATGTCCATCATGCATTTTCTGAAACCTGAGATATTGCCCACCAAACATGTTCTCTGGCTTTGATGAGTATTTCTATGTAATCTGGCGAGCTTTTCGGCTATCACAGTAATCTTACGTCAGTCTTTTTGTTCTTTCAGCTGAGATGGCCGGTGTCGAGGCGAAAGGTGAAGCTTGAACCTGAGTCCGGAACGTGCATCATTTGCAGCAAGAAGTCGCCACTCTCGGAACTCAGCAAGCCAGCTGGCAACAGTTCTTGGAAGACATTGTGCGACGCAGCCGCAGTTAGAAACTTTTATCCAATTATAAAGCTAGTCCAAGAAGGCGCAGTTGAACTTCCTAGTATTCCAATATTGTACCATAGGGCTTGTAGATCAGACTTCACTCACAAAAAACACCTAGCAATTTTGACCAATCCAGCTAGAAGTTCTTCAGTTGATACTGGCGATGCGGTGCGACGGCGACAATCACGGAAAGAGACCGGATCAACTTCAAGGGTCTACGATCTAAATGCATTTTTTGCCAGCGTGCTATAAATTCGTAAAAGGAAGTCGTACCCGTGAAACAATTGTCTCGGCTGTTGAGCTTCGAGCAGATAAGACAATAAGAGATGCTGCGACAGCTCGCAATGATGAGAGAGTTTTGGCATTGACTACACGAGATATGGTTGCAGCTGAGGCTCACTACCACTTCACCTGCTATAGAAACTACACACGGCCCCAAAACCTCAAGTAGAAACTGACATTGAAGAGAATATCGAGCAACAAGAAATGATACGATGTCTATTCAATTTCATTCGCACTGACTTGTTCTTGAACCCGAGGATAGTTCCATAGTTGATGTTGCAACAGATATCCTGTCTTCAATCAGTGTTCAGTTCATGTTCGTGACTCCATCAAGAAGAATCTGCAACCACATTACAAAGAGAGTTTGGAGAATCGCTCATCTTCTTCAATGTGAAACACCGTGTATACTTGATGCCCGATAATCTGACAAGCGAGAGATAGCTGCAGAGTGCGTAAACCTGAAATCAGAACTGAAGCAGTTGAACGAACGACGATGACAGTAACATTGTGCGTGCAGCTACTTCACTGCGACACGAGATCAAAGATGCTCATTACAATGAAAGTTGGCCGCCTCAGCCAGCAGAACTCACTTCAGATTACGTGAAGATACCACATTCTCTTCTGTGATTTCTGCATACTTTGATTTCCGGGAGTGGGGATAGCTCTGCGCGTGCCGACACACTGGTATGGTCGATGGCTCAAGATATCATCACTGCTGTACACCGGGGCACCATCAGAACATCGAAGCATGTCCTAATCCGTGGGTCATCAAAACGCTCACCGGTAATACAGAGGTCATCAGAATATTGAATCGACTCGGGCACGGATGTTCGTACACCGTTCTGGAAGAAATCGAGACAGCCTATGCATAGACAAATAGCAAGTGTGGAGAAAGATACAGTACCACTTCCGTCACATGTGCACCATTCGGTCCCGACTGTATTAGCATTCGATAACATCGACAGGCTAGAGGAATCGCTGAGTGGTGGCGGAACATCGCATCGCGTCAACGGTATCATCGTCCAACCGAAGTCGCAGTCGTGTTGCCGCCCCAACCTCCATCGTCAGCATCCAAAGCAGATAAGAAGCGATCTATCCCGTCTACCAGCGATTTACTTCCAATATACAGCGCAGGAAAACGAGAGGCCCACCTGCAATCAAGCCAGCAGATCTTTCTGACACTCTTGCAGGCGCAACATCACTTGCGCAGCGCCGAAATCACGTATGGATTATGACTCGCATGCTGGAACCATGCGACCAGACAATCAGTTCGTGGACTGGTTTCAACATCATGACTAGAGATCATGTTCAGGTGACGGAAGATGTAGTTGGCTACCTGCCGACTATAAACGCGCCTGCCACAGATATGGCAACAGTGCAAGAAATCATCAGAGAATCTCTCAACATCATGTCATCACTTCAGCTGAGCTATACCGGTGGTGCTAGACCAGGCACTATTTGCTAAGGCGACCGAAATAGCATGGAAAGATGTCGATCGATATGGAAGAATCGTGCTCATGATGGGGAACTTCCATACAATCTGTAACTTCATGTCTAGCATTGGAAAATGTTTGGAGATGCAGGCCTTCGGGATGTAGCTGTTGAGTCAGGAGTCATCGCTGAAGGTTCCATCAACAGGGTCTGGAAGGCAAGCATAACAACCGTGCTGTGCGACTCCACAAGTTGATGTACGAGGCACTAATGGCCTCATTTGGAAGGGCTTCCAGGTGTGGATAGAAAGCAATCATCCTGACAAGGAACCCCAGATTCGAAGCATTGACCTCAAAATTCGCAGCATCAAGGATGATGTTTGCCACGAGACTCTCCTGCTGCTCTCGATGATGATTCATGTGTACAGATCTTTGACATGTTCGCGAAATACCTACAATTTCTGAACCAAACATGGAGACCTGGCTCGCTTCTGGATGATGTATATTGATATGATAGAGACCCTGCTGGGGTTGATTCGTGCGGATAGAGAAGGCGACTGGATGCTTCACTTGGCTTGTGTCAGAAGAGTGATCCCTTGGTGCTTCCAATGAACAAGGTGAACTATGCTAGATATCTACCAGTGTACTATGCACAGATGACGCAACTCCACGAAACATGCCCCGAGTTGTACAGCATTTCATGCAAGGCTACTTCTCCGTACAGCTTACACCAGGGAATCCATTTGCCAGAATCGCTGTTGACCAGACAACAGAAGAAACAGTCAACAAAGATACGCAAACAGCTGGAGGAACACGAGGTTTTAGTCTTCGACAAGGGGCTGTGTCACGATACTATCTAACTGCAGAACATCGGGCTGCTGCACTGAGGCAACTGCGAGAAGATATCCTTGTGAATGGCAGCGACACATCTTACCCAAGCACCCTGACTTGTCTAGTTCTCGCATCAAACGTGATGAGTCTTGCGTCACAGCTATCTGTGATTTACTGGAAAATGACTGGTCCAATCCATTCGCCGATGATCCGTCATGTCTTCTCAGTATATCTACCGGAGTGGCTGCGAGGGAGGACGTTTCTAATGATCTACTCAACGCCATGCAAAAGGGGAAGAGGCGTACCAAAGCTTCCAGAAACAACGTCTTGAAGAGGGAACTGGCTTCTATGACACAGTGAAGAAGCTAAACTTGAAGACATTTTGTAAGATCAAGCAGAAAGTTGTGAAGGGCACAAACAAGGAGATCGTCCTGAAGCTGACAGACAACTGTTTGCCACCATGATACTCATCCCAAGACAAGGAACCTCGACATGCAACTTGTCCTTTGTCACCCATTAGGGCCGTTACCATGGTCTTTGGCAAACGTTGATGGGTCAATGAAGAAAACAAACAAAGCTGCACTTCGAAACACATGGAAGTCTTGTGGAACCAGCGAGAATATTGACAAGTCAAATGCAACAATAATCGATGCGATGGCTCTCATACAAAAATGAATGGCGAGAACGACACGTTCGAAGAACTATCTGACCGCATCCTTGCTGCAGCGCTTCACGCTGGTCAAGGCAGTCACGCTCGATGTTGTCTTTGACACATACACAGAAGGATCCATCAAATCAGCTGAACGTGTGAACCGCGGTTCAAATGAAGGCATCAGTTTCAGCGTATCAGACCCGCACACAAAATCAAGAACTGGAGGCGTCTCCTTGCTTGCAGCGAGACAAAGGAGAAACTGATTGTGTTCTGGCGGAGTCGTGAAACATGAAAGATATCGCGGAAAGCTAGGCAACAGAACACTGTATGTCACCTGTGGTGATAAATGTCTGGTACTGACCGCGACAGGTGGAAGTTGGTGCAAGCACTCGAATGTAGCCACGAGGAAGCAGACACGCATTGTTTCTCCACGCAAAGCACGCCGCTACCCACTACAAGACGATCATCTTAGTGGCAGATGACACCGACGTTCTGATGATCAGTCTTCATCTGAGCAGAACCATCGATAGTCAGCTCTTCATCAGACGAGGAACAAAGGTTCGAGTCAGAATGATCGACGTTGGAAAGTGGCTGCGGTATTGGGGTGTGGAGTTTGCTCTGCATTGCCAGGGCTTCATGCATGGAGCGGTGTGACACTGTGAGTGCTCTGGCTAGCCAAGGAAAGATAAAGGCTTTGAAGCTTGTGCAAGCGAATGATCTGTATCTCAAGCATCACAGATCTGGATCTTCGTGGAATGTACCAACAGAAGTCTTCAATAGCATTCAGGCCTTCACGTGTCAGCTGTACGCCAAGAACACCAAGATCGTCGGTGTTAATTCGCTCCGTATCACATGTTCTGTGCAAAGAAGGGCCAGATCGAATCTGGACAATTGCCGCCCTGTGAAGACTCCTTGATGCAGCATACGCTTAGGGCCAACTATCAGGCGGCTATCTGGCGACGCAGCCTTGAAAACCTGCCAGCCGTCCCAGCACCATCAGCAGGACATGGCTGGGAACTCGATGATGGCGGTTCGCTCACAATCCGATGGATGTCGGGTCTACCAGCTCCAGATGTCGTCTTGAATCTCATCTCATGCACATGCAGAAGGATGTGTCGACCGTCAGATTGCTCCTGCATACTGAATGGGTTGAAGTGCACTGTTGTGTGTAAGCTGCAGGGATGCTCCAACATGGTGCAGGAAGATGCTATCGTGACTCAGGATGCCAATGACTCTGATGGCAACTCTGATGATTAACTTTGTGTGCACTGTATATTGTATAACATATGTTGTTGTCTATTATAATGGAGGCTTAATTACCTTAAAATCTTTAGAAAGAGATAAACGGTTTAGCAAAATGCCCATAATTCGGAAGATCATACCGGTGATATGTGACTAAAACATGACATGTTAAATGATAAAAATGTCTAAACGATAAGATATGTTGTCAAAAATTGATGTTTATTTTATCTTATCTACAACAAAATTGTCCAAGATGGCCGCCCAAAGCGCAGATTCCCTATGTAACATTCCGACTGCTTATTAGAAATCGTATGGTGTCAAAATCATCTCCCGACTTTTCCTAACTTGAGTTATCGTCAGAATAGATAATGCCACCGGCGGCCTAATATAAGTAATTTTCGGTCTCTTTACATAGATTTTTTGTACACTCGATGTGATTATATGTTGTATTTTTTTAGTTATTTTTGCAGACAGATGAACGGTGTAGCAGAATGCATAATTTTGAAAATCATACCAGTGTTGTTCACTAAAAAAAGTACAAGTTATGCAAAAATAGTAATAAATATATGATTTTTGTCGATAATTGTTTTTATTATAATATCTATAACAAATACTTCATATTATTTTTTATTTAGACGGTACAGATCGGACGTATATTTAGTCGTCAACCGCACGTCGATAGCTATATGAACTCCAGATACACGTGCAACAATGTACCCCACAAATGGGCATTTCGCGCGCTGTGGTTTCAAAGATGGCGGCCATCCGGGCACTAAGCTCCGTTCTCAGATGTCCATCATGCATTTTCTGAAACTGAGATATTGCCCTAATGGAAAATCATAATGAAGAATTACTCCCCCCGCCGGAGCATTCACTTCAAAATATGGCCGGTTGGCTCAAGGACTAATATGTAGATGACACCTTCACCATTAGCAGACAAATGTGGTAGACCACCTACTGGGACAATTTGGCCGGGTGTTCCCCAGCATTAACTTCACAATCGAAATTGAAAAAGAAAGCAAATTGGCATTTTTGGATGTGGAGGTTCACCATAAGCCTGGCGGCTCCCTCAAGACTTCGGCTTACAGGAAACCAACCCACACCAGCAGATTACTGGATTTTAACTCCTGTAACCCAATCTCCCACAAACGCAGTGTAGCACGGACCTAAGCAGCTCAGACGTGGATGCTGTCATTTTCCAAAGCCAAGGCAATTTTAAAAATCAGATTAGTTGGAGGAGTCCTGCTCAAAAATGGGTACAACAAGGGGATACTCCCCATCTTGGAAGAACCAAAAAGGACAGAATGGAAGGAGCCAGACACTTGGGCACTGTGTACTGCCATACTACCCGGGCCTTTCAGAAAGGATTGGCAGGATAGTACGTGGTGCATGGATTGGCCGAGCCTACAAGCCTCTATGCACCATCCGTAATGTCATCTCAAAACTAAAGGACCCAATACCAACTGGTGATAAATCTGGAGTCATTTACCATTCATCACGCAAAGACTGTGACCAATTCTACATTGGTGAAACTGGAAGGAATTTGAAACAACGACTAGATGAACATGATAGAGCAATCAGGCTTGGAAAAGTGACCCAGTCAGCTATAGCACGTCATTGCCTTCAATCTGGACACAAACTTGACTTTGATGGGACCTGTGTCCTCGACACTACATCTAACAAAGGGCACAGGTTGATTTTGGAAGTGTTGCACGTCAAGAGCCGGGAGGATGGTCTAACTGGAGAGATGGTGGACATACCTACACAATACACACCCCTGATAATGGCGAAAACTGGATGGTGCAAACGGCTGGATAAGGTGAGCAACAAACAACACTCAAACCCAAACACCAACGAGAACCGCAACTCTCGCACAACCAACGCCTCATCATGCCCAACCCGAACACAAAACCAGCTGTGTGCATGCCCTGGAAACACAAAAACAACAACAGGCGCACACACACACATACAACACCAGATCACGTGTAAGTGAAAACAAAGAAGAGCAGAGCACCCCTTCATTGATGTGATTTGTCGTTTCTTTTTGCTTTTGCAAAATAAATATAAAAACATTTAAAAAACGCACTCCTCCATTTGACCTCGAGCACCAGCATATGACCGGAAATGAGTGGTCAGATCGAAATAAAAACGGGATACGTGCTGAGGCTCGGGGTCGATTGTGCCTGATGAAGCCAGCTGCGAAGCTGGTGAAACGTTTCCTGAGACCGGGTCTGCTCTTACTTTTTTGCTCAAATTAGGAGAGTTGATCTAGTATTTTTACTTTTGGTTGGAAGCGCCTTCTTCTTCTTAAAAAAATAAAATATATATATACATCTACATACAGGGTGAGTCAAAGGTAGCGCCCGATTTCTGTTTTTTTCGGCTGTCAGATTCTTTCTGGGAAGTCATGTTGTTAATAATTGTCTTGCGGATTATTAATTTTATCCCAGAAAGTGGATCGGCTGCCGCGGTCCGATCGAGTGGCCGGCACGCTCCCCAGACCTTACACCTCCAGATTTATTTTTTGGGGGGCTCATGAAAGACCTTGTTTATCGTGAAAAGCCTCGTACCATTCAGGAATTGAAGGTTCAAATCACTGCAAAGTTTGAGGAAATTGCTATCGAACTCTGCAGACGTGTGTGCCGCTCTGTGCCTGCTCGGCTGCAATTGTGCATCGATCACAAGGGAAGGCACTTTGAAAATTGCAAGTAAAACAGCTTGGTACAGTTCCGTAATAATTTTTCCTTGAATAAATGGTTAGATACAACATTCATTCATTATTTCTACCTTTTGTACACTGTAATACAAATAGCAAAACAAACAAATCAACTGAACAGAAAATCGGGCGCTACTTCTCTGACTCACCCTGTATATATAAAAAAATAAATATATATATATATATAATATATATATATTGTTGGGAATTCGCGCCCGCCCGGCGTGCGATCGGGCCACGTGACCTCGAATCGCGACCGCCCTCGCCACGGACCGGACAAATTCTGTCATGACCCTCTCGGACTAAACGCCGGGATCCAGTCACGGGTTGGGCCTTTCGGCCTCACCACGATCATGCCAATCGGCCACCGCGCGGGATATAGGGTTGTTCGCCAAAACTCGAACCTAACCAAGTACCACGCGGATGGTAAACCGGGCGACCGCACCTCGCCGCAGGTCGACTTTGGCACGGGCCGCTTAAGCGATCCGTTCCGTGCTATCGGGATAACCGAGCGGTGGTTATCGTCGCCTCGACGGTTCCTGATAATTATCGGGCGTCCCGCCCCACTACGTACCCTTATCGTAAAACAAAATGGAGACCAACGAGGAAGGACGCAGCGAAACGGGGAAACAATTCACAAGCAAGCATTATTACACACACGGACACAAACGCACACATATAGGCACGTATTTACAGCCAGAATGCACATATATCAAATAGAAAATAGACAACGACGACGCAGAGCAACAACCGACTAACGCGAACACTCAGCAACACTTATACAATTTTACTTATAAAGACTCGGCGCCACACACACACATTTACACAAAACCCAAAAGAATGGAAGTGCGACTTCCCTGTATGTCGAGTCCTTGGCGCCCGTCCACCTGGTCCGGCTGGCCGTGACTCCGATCGAGCGTGGTCGGCGAGGCCTCTCGGCGTGCCTCGCGCCTGCTCGTGCTGGCCTCCCGACGCCACGGACCGAGCACCGACCGAGTCCACCGAACACGAGCAGCAGGACGAGAGCAGCAGGACGAGGCGAAGTGAAGCAGGATCCAGCAGGCACGAAGCACACAAGCAGGATCCAGAAGGCACGAAGCTCGAAGCGCACAGCACACACACTCTCCAAGGAAGCACGAAGCCCACACGAAAACTCTTCCAGAAACCTCCTGCTTCACCGTCCTTTATACCGCCCAGCGCCACGCCCTGTTTCTCCGCCCGTTTTTGGCTCCACCCCCTTCGAGGCGCTTCTGGAACCGACTCGCAACGGGGCGTTTCTCTCGTTCCTCCCTCCTCCGTCTTGCGGGGGCGAGAATTATCAGGCCTGGCGCCTTGCCAGCAAAGAACCGCGGGAAGTCACAGGCGAGAATCTTTTTGCAGCTCTTTCAGTTCCGCTGCGTCGACCGTCACCGCAGGGGGCCTGGTCAACGCGAGGGCGGAGATGCGGGGTGGGGGCGCTGAGAAGCGGAGACGTGGTGGTGCCGCTCAAATTAAAGAAAGAGAAAGAAAAACGGCTATCTCAAAGTATCGCAGCCCGAATGATCACATTAATTCCCTCTAAACAATGGGTTTGGGCTAACTACACATGTACTTCAGAAATATTATCTCACCTACGGGACCTGAATGGTGTAATGCGAATTTCCACAGCCGTAACAATATATATATATAATATATATATTATATATATATATATAATATAATATATATAATATATATATATATATATCTATATATATATATATGAATAGCATGATATCTCAAAAAGTTATTGACAGATTTGGAAGAAACTTGGTGGACAGGTTGGTTGTATACTATGACAAGGATGAGATGAAGATCCAAATAGAGAATTATTTTCATTTTTCAAAGTGATTCTTCACCATGCGATGGGGTTAAAAACGAATACTGCATAGCATGATTCCTCAAAAAGTTATGGACAGATTCTGACTAAACTTTGTGGATGAGTTGGTTGGGTGACAAGGACAAGCCAATTACATTTTGGAGGTCCGCATCCAGATCTGGCCTCTCAGTGGGATACAAAACGTAAACTGTTCAGCCTGGTCGAGAGACGCGCTCTACCGAGTGCCGTTTTTGTTTACAATGAGGAAAGTTTGACCAATGTTTCTCAACCTGGAATCCAAAAAGCCAATAGTCCTGATGGTATCCCTGTAATTGACAACTGAAAATGCATCTCTAAACTGACTATTCTTATTCAGTTATATAAACTTTCTGACCCCACAGAGATCTTTCCCACACCTTGGAAACATGAAGAAATGTTCCAGATAAATGGTGATCAAAAAGATCAATCAACAAGTTAAAAAATACATAAAATGTTATCGCCTCCGTTGTTTTCGTAATTTTGCTGTACGGAGTTAACTAAAATGGCCACCAGCCTACCAGTCGGCCATCTTTGATTGCATTGCGAAATAAAATGATGTGCATATGTGTACCATCATGTGTTGTCATTTTGCCAAGTACAAATAAGATCAGTCCATACATGTACGAGATATGACTGCGGACGCACGTATGGACACGGAAATCGAGACCAAATCCATAAGCCCCCATTTCGGACTAAGTCCACAGGGGGTTAATAATCTCTTACTGATGTAGGCCTACTCCTTTTTCTTCAGTTCCTTCATTACGGGATGTCATCCTGAATGGCTAAGGGTGTCACCTTTCCCCTGTAACAAGTTTCAAAGCCAATATCATTTTTAAACATGGGGATTTAAATGAGTGACGGAGGAGGCTCTTCTTTATCACCAGTCTATTTCACTTCATCTCAAGCTACATGAGCGTTTCTCTTTCCACAAGCATACACAAATAACACTCATCTTCACCATCAATTAATATTTTCTCTTGTACATTATGCCACTAATGCAATGACACTGAAGTAATACACAACATAAAATGAGAGGGTGATGGGAGGAGGGGTTGTGATTATAGAGCATGACTCATAGAAAGGGTTCAGGGAGAAAACCTCACAGAAGTGCTGGATTTTAAGTTGACATTTTAAGGTTGGGAGGGATTCAGTTAAGCATGGGGAATGTGGAAAGGAGTTCTCCAGATGGAGAGTAAAGAGAGTGAAGACATGAAGGTGATAGTTTGCAGTGCTGGTTGGGGTTAGAGGTGAGCAGATGGGAGGTAGCAAATCAGAGGGGTGATATGTAGATGGGTTTACAGGGAGGTGGCCTGGAGGTTAGCATATTTGAGGATTTTGAATGTGAGGTAGGTGAGTATCTTGGTGTGGAAATGGTAGCAAATGGGGACAACACAGTGGAGGGACAAAAGGAGACATGGAGGAAGGAATGAAGCAAGACATGTGAAAAACTTGACTTGGATGCATTTTGGATGGACTGTGGGTGTTGAAGATGGGAAACAGGAAAGGCTTAAAGGAGAGGATGACAGTAGCAAGGGAGAGAGTGGATGAATACAATTGTGGATTATATTTTTGGGGATGTTGTGACAGAGCAGATGACATGAGTTGGTTGTTTGTTGAATATCAGTAGCATCTACAGAGAAGGTCAAAATAAAAATATAAACCACTTCTAACCATTTCATCGATTTATTACATACGTCTTGTTCTCGTAATCTGACGCATCTTCCACATCAATATCGAAAGTAATTTTCAGGCTTTAATCATAGTTTTAACTCATTCAATAATCACAAAAAAAGTGACAATACATGGAAGGTTAATTTACCTGTAGAGCAAGATGACACTTATCCAGTACCTGAAGCTCTGCATTGCCATATAGACTAAAGCCACCACCACCACCACGGTTCCCCATCAGGTCAGTCATTGTGGTAGTGTAATATTCAAACAAATATGTGAGACCAGAACTGTAACCAAGCTTGTCACTGTCTGCATGTGGGTATAAAAAAAACAATATTATATCTACACCAACTACAGTCATTTAAAAACAAAGAAGTAAACATCATTGCCGTCATTCAAACATAATTTAGTTTTCTTTATATCATCATCGACAAATTATTTCAACTTGTAGTTGTAAAGCCAATCCATTGTTGAGGATAATTTTTGGCATCCCACATCATGTTCAGCCTATTATTGTTGTTTCTTCTTTCATATGCAACACATGGCTGCGAGCAGTACCATTGGCTGAGGGCGTGGCTGGGTGGCTGATGTGATGCACCCTGTAGGTTAGGGCAGGAATTTTTTTTAAGTTGTTCATGGTGCCGACGATAGCTCGCCTACTCTTCACGAAAGACACCATGGGATCTTTAACGTCCACGAACTAATGCCAGCAGATGGGACGCCCAGTTTGACATCCATCCAAGAGACGACATTGATGAATCATCCTACCTGTGAAACTCCAGCATGACAGTTTAATCGCTGAGATTCAGGATTTCAACTCGGGAATCACTCGGGATTTCAACTGAGCTTGACCATCTCAGAGGCGATTGTACACACCTCCAGGCCAGGGCCGGCATTGAACACTGGCCCATACATGGGGCACTGTGCTAAATGTTTTATTGGAGGTGGGAGAGGGGGGGGGATCTGAAGTTTGAGGGGCTCTGGGCCCCAAATCTTTTTGGAAGTTCGTGATGCCTCTACTCTCTGCTATCCTGTGAGCCTGTATGTAGGTAAATAAGTGTGCACGAGCACACACACACACACACACACACACACACTCACACCTGGCTACCCCTTATTTATTTTTGGCATGTTATTGATCTGCTAATTTGTGGAATTGAATGGCCCATGTATTGAATCAATGTGAGCAATAATAGATATCGAGAGATATGTAGAGATGAGCAACAAATTAAAATGTCGGTCATATCATGGGGAATTCTTCACAACTTTGACGTCATTGATGCAGAATGGAGCGTTGATCAGTACATACAGGACACACCTACCTGTAATCCGACAATGTTCAATGATTTATTTTAAAACCTTACTTTCAATTTAAAACAAAATATTGAGACGTTTTTTTCGACTTCCATGTAAAAAAATAAAGGTTCTTGATTCTTAAAAGGAGATGAGAACGTATCCTTTGACAAAGATTTGTCAGGATATATTAGACCAAGTCATGATGGGGCTAAAAAAAAGGATAATTTTTTTTCTAGTGTAACAATGCATCTTATGGTAAAACTCAGATTTCTTTCATTTGTTTTCTTTCCCCCAATTTTCCTTTGGAGAGCAGAGAGTTAAACAAGACATAGAATCACTGTGCGGTGACTCAAGCATGCGAGTGAATATGGAGTGAAAAAGTGCTGGAGTTGCTCTGAATTGAATATGATGACAGCCTTGTTTCGTTCATCAGTTGCTTTTCTCAACAAATTTAACTTTGCAGGACAGTCCAGAGTGTTGACGCAATAAGAACATCAAAAAAAGAACATTATTCAACGAAATTAAGGAAATTTCAGGCAATGATATCACAACAGAGCAAACCTTCGAAGTTTCGGAATGCTTATGGCAATCAGTCAATGAAATCTACCAGAAATATGATTAAAGTAATATTGCTGTGACAGTAATAAAAGTCAGATCAGCTTGTAGCCATGATGATGTGATTCAAGACATGTCAATTGGAATTCATGCCAAGCCTCAAAATATACAAAGTGAGCTTTAATTTACTTCCTACAGTAGTTTGCAACCATTTTTATCAACCTTGAGTTTATGTAAACCAATCACTCGAATTGTCCACCAAAGCAGACTCTTGCAAGCCTGGGCAAAGTCTCATATTCCTCGGTTTCAAAATATGCAGCCACAGGTATTGTGTTCTTTGCTTACCAGTGCAAGACCCAAGACAAGAACGCAGATCTGCTTCCCCTGTGAAAATACAATGGTAAGGAAATGAATTTTGCAAACTTGTGGAGGTATGACATAAAATGGCAATATTTGTTGAGGATTGCACACATGAAGGTAAAGCACGCACATACCTATAACTTGTGGCCCGAGCACAATTAGCAGCAGTAACATCCAGAATGCGAACACTCGCACCATACTGTCGGGACATGTGATTAAACAGCAAGAAGTGAAAGTGGGGTGATCACTGATCGAACGTTTGGTATTGCAGGGTAGTTAGTTCTAAAAGAGAAGATAACACAACTCCTCCCAACAGTCCGATCACAATTTGAGCGCACCTTTAAAAATCTCCGCCCAATTTAAATTTTCCCTTCCGAGGATGAATGGTTCCAATATATTGGTGTTATGCCCAAGCTACATACGTAGCCTGTGTATTATTATTATATATTGTTTTTACATAAAGGTGGAAAGAGAAAAGCAAAAAGTCATTTAGCACATCATGCTTGTATTGTGTTGTGTCCATAATTGCATGCAGAACCTCTTTACGATGAAGTTACTCGACATCCATGACCTAAAAGCAAGGTAGGTAGTGGGGTGAAGATGTGAATTAGATGTTCACTTCTGGCAAAAAACGTGAACATTTGTATGTAAGCGTTTTACAGGTGTGCTGGTTTAAAAAAAAAAAAAAAAGGGAAACAAATTCTCACAGACAATTAAAGAGTTCCAAGAACACCTTTCCCCATGCATTGTTCAAGTATATAATTCAAATAAAATAAAATAATGATTTTAAAGGTCATATAAAAATATTCCAGAAGTTTATAGTCTTTCATGCAGTGTCTTATACAACACCTTATTTAATATGTCAAAGTACTGCAAAACTGGAGGATTTTGGAAGCGGTAAGAAGGCGATTTGTGTTCTGCATTGCTCAAGTATTGGTTCACGAGTCAGTAAGTGACCACTATATTCGTTATGGGTGTGTGTCTGTCTGTCTGTCTGCGAGCATAGCTCCGTGGGTTTTGATCCGATCTTGATAAAATTAGGGTGCGAGGTTTATATCATGATCTAGTTGTGTTTTCCGGAGAATGGGCATGCTGCGCCCATTCTGGTGGAGCCACGCCCAAAAAACATGTGTTTTTAGGGGGTAGCCGGTTTCAAGTTACATCTTCTCTGAGGGGTTTGTCGAATCTGGCAGGGATTTCGGTTATTGGTTAGCCCAATGGCACCTGCATAGCCCCACGGAGCTCGATTTTTCATTTTCGTCCCAAGGTCAAGGTCACAAGGTCACGAACTTAGAAAATGTCAAAAAAATAAATAAATTGGGCATCGAGCTCCTAGGGTTTCAACTGTTTCAAATGAAAGTTGGTATGCAAGTAGTGCTCTTCGAGTGCTACAACTTTCATCATTTACGTTTTTCCCGATTCCCGCCAGTTTGTCCGTGGCGTCCCCTCGAAGGTCAAAATATAAAAAATGCGAACCGTGTACATTGCTTGTGAACCATCGTCGTCTCCAGACTTGTCCTTACTATAATTCACGGACCGGTTTTTGTGTTTGTTGCACTACTACTCTTACAGTTGTGGGCTGATACATCCAGACTTGCTAAATAGGATCAGCGTGACCCCAATTAATGATAGAGGTGTTTTGTAAAAAATATTTGCCAGTGGTCTTTGGGGGGTTTCGGGAACATACATGGGGGGGGTTCATGGGGGTGGGTCTGGGGGGCTTCGGGGGGGGTGCAAATAACGATGAAAATGTGTATCGTGTCGCACTACCTCTAGGCAAGGGAGAGTGTTACAAGTCTCCATTATTTCCAGTTCAGTATTCCTGTCCCACGTTTTCCAGGTTCCAATCTCTCTCTTT
>CM068958.1:147544057-147555608 GCA_035128595.1 Eptatretus atami
CCACATATGTGCTTGTCATGATATTTCCTTCCAAGTCGCCACTGTGTGTACCACAGTACAATATCTATGCTTATGTTATTTATAGTCCTGCAGATGTGGAACTTGCTCATTGCTTATCTGACAACCAATCACAGTGCACTTGCCATGGCCAAAAACATTGGAACCCTTGCACTATTATCAAATAATGCACCATTTCTTCCAGAAAATTGTTGAAATTATAAAATCTTAAAGTATCCACATATGTATTTCTTGGTTTGCAGTGGAAGAAAACGAAAAAGGCTGAAACAATTATGAAATCTTAGCTTATTCCACACAGGAATCCAAAAATGGCCCGGACATTATTATTGGCACCTTTGAGAAGTTGTTAGAAATCATTAGATTTCAAGCAGTTGATTCTCTTTTACTTTGGAAATGAACTCACCTGTGGTGAATTGCAGGTGCCTGTGTTGAAGTGGACTTCCTTTTTAAATAGTAGTTTGATAAAAATCAATCTGCTTAAATGTGGCCATTAATGCACTCAATGTATAAGAGTTGTAGTTTTAGTTAATTACACCTGCTTAGATTAATTCCACCTGTTTCCAATTTCTACACCTGTTTTCTTATAACTAATGTGTATTCATTTTGATGTAACTAATTTTATTAGAACCTATAATCAAATGTAATTTATTGGAACTTGTATCCTCTCTTAGTTATTTTGTACTGGAGCTAAAGGGCCTAAAGCCAATTGTCTCCATAGCTTTCTTGTATTTTCTCTTTGCATTCCTGGATGCACTCAATGTCCTCTCCTGTTCTTTCTCCCTTCTCTTCCCCTCCCCCCCTCTCTCTCTCTCTTTCTGTTGTTCGATTTTTAATGAATGTGCCTGCCATGTTCTGACAGGCCTTTCTAAGGATTTACGTTAATGTGTCCAGAATTGCTTTACTGGTAGGTGGACCCTTGCTCAGCTTTTTGATTTGTTTGTTGTCTTTAACCAAGGTGATAATAACTTTATGAGTTGTTTCTCCTGTGCGCATATTACTTTAAACTGGCCCAGGCAAGGTCAGATGTGGGTCATTATGACCCGACTCCCCTCCTCCTCTTTTTCTCTGCTCTTCTCCTCGGTCCCCTAAACTTTCCCCCACTTTCCCTTGGGTATTATATAGAGACGATTCCTAAACTCCGATTTAGCGGAGACCATTGTAAACGAGTATATTACATCAATGCTCCTTCGTTCCGTAATATTACGTAAATAAAAATTCTCTGTTTGAATTGTACTTTGCCTTGAGTGCACTTTGAGTTTTAAGAGTTCCACAACACCTGCGATATATAAATCACTCATCCAACCAGTTTGAATTGAGAAAAGGAGTCATTCTGCTGTTTTGTGTCACTGTGTCTATCACGATGAGCATGGAGAAAAGATGGAAAAACAGAAAATTGTCTGAGGAGGTCAGACACAAGATTGTAGCCAAGCATGGACAATTTCAAGGCTACAAGTCCATCTCCAGCGACTTTGATGTTCCTGTGTCCACCATACGCAATGTTATCAGGAAGTCAAAGGCCCATGGCACTGAGGCCAACCTCCCTGGACATTGCCACAAGAGAAAAGTTGATCGAAGATTGCAGTGAAGGATTGTTTGAATAGTAGAGAAAGCACCTCGATCAACTGCCAAACAGATTCAAGCTGACCTTCAGAAACAGGTTTGACAGTTTCAACTCACACCATCCATTGCCAACTCAATGAAAGTAGGTTCCATGTAAGGAGACCCAGGAGGACAGAGAGAAAGAGAGAAAGAGAGAAAGAGAAGAAAGCCTGACTGGAGTTTGCCGAAACACACCTGAACAAGCCCAAATCCTTCTGGGAGAATGTCCTGTGGACAGATGAGACCAAATTAGAGCTTTATAATAAAGAACATCATCTCGATGTTCAGAGAAAACAAAATGATGCCTTCAAAGGAAAGAACACCTTCTCTACAGTCAAACATGGAGGAGGTTCAGTGATGTTTTGCGGGTGCTGTGCTGACTCTGGCACTGGGCGCCTTGAATGTGTGCATGACATTGTTGTGGAATTTAAAAACAGACTCAGTGTAAATACTATTACTCAATTTTGCAATACACAAATAATCCACTGTCCACAAGGAAAGTACATTTCATCACAGAACATTTATTACGCAGCACCACGGAGTCCAAAACACTGAGATGTGGTAACAACCACAATGATTTGCACTAAAAAGCTTACATTTTTCCGATATATATATATATATATATATACTAGTAAAGGTGCCCGTCTTCGACGGGCATCACTGGCAACATTAGTAAAAGACAGATAGCATGAATGTATTTTAAACAATATATTATATCATTTTTATCCATTGATTATCATTCAGGTTTTCCCCTTCGACTGTCCCGCAGTAGCTCCATTTCGATGACCTTACCACGTAGTTTAGTGACTATACAACGTGTACCATTCGTGAGTTCCGGAGGATCAATAGAGCGCATTAAAATTACAGGGCACCCTACTTTAAAGTGATCCAAAAGGCCGGATCAGTTTCGTCTTCATATTCATATCTTGTAGATTTTAGCTGGCCGGATCCGTTTCGTCTACATATTCATATGTTGTAGAATTTAGCTGATTCTGAAACTGTTAACAGCATGTCGATCGGATGGGTTCTGTGTATTTCTACGGTAGTAAACAGAAGTACAACTTAAGCCTGTACGCCACTATGCGGAGACCCGAGATTTTTATGTGCACGTGCTCAATCCCGCACCCACCCGGAAAAGACCCAAGTACACTGTCAGTACTCACCTCCACACTAAAACGATGATCATGATTTTGGGTTTAACCGTAACTGACCGGGCGATACTTTGTTGGCAGTTGGTCTGGCTGGGCAGCGGGTATCGGTCGATGAAAATTTCAAAACTGCAACCATGTATAAAAAAGCAAAGAAATACTTTGTACTTAGTCAAGAAAGTCATGGTTTTGTGAAGAAATACGGCACATGGAAAGTGCAAATTAGTCAGGTATGAACTCAACTGTTTTCTCCCCAAATGGAGCGTGATTCTATGAGCCGAACTCATCTTAGTGGTCCTCTAAAAAATGGGAAACATTTTATTTCTTTTTTGTGCAATAATTCCTCCTTTTTGCAAATGGAGAACATGAACTGTTTAACTACCATAATCATCATAACGAATTTTGAGGGGCCTCTTAAGGAAGAACATAATATCATTACTATATATGTAAAGCTTGTTTCATTTCATGCAGTACAAAAAATCTGATGGTGGAACAAAAAAAGGGCGTGCCGAAATATTAATATAAGATATATATATATATATATATATATATATATATATATATATATATATATATATATATAATATATATATATATATATATACCTTGGTAGGAGAGGAGGGGGCTTGGGAGAACAAAGCAAAGAGAGGGGAGTTTGGTCATGATGATCTACAGCTGGCCTTGGTGAGACTGTTTTCACATGGGAAAGGTATCTCACTGGTCAAAAGGTTGTTAAATAAGATACTACAAGCAGACAGGGAGGGAGTGGAGGAGAGGTAAACACAGCTACAAAGAGAGTGGGAGATAAAACATTAGGTTACAGGTCCCGGTAAATACACTTGGTTTAAGACAATTTGATTATATACTTTTCAATACAAAGAAATGAAGAGTAACTGAACATAAGGAATTGATTATAATTCATGTATATTGAGCAAGCAGTGAGTACATTGAAATGAAAAAGAAAACTTGTTTAAAAAGGAATTTTTCCCCATCAGCATCAATAAATCAGGAGATAACCAAGATATTTTGAAGCACAATGTTCAACCTAGTGTCAGAAAGCTGGGACTGTGTTGAAGGTCATGGGTCTTGCAGCAGGACAATGACCCCAAACACACTTCAAAAAGCACCCATGAATTGTTCAAGCCAAAATGCTGGATGCTCTGAAGTGGCCAACAATGAGTCCAGATCTAAATCCCATTGAACACCTGTGGGGAGATCTGAAAACAGCAGATGGGAGAAGACACCCTTCAAGTTTGGGAGAATTGGCACAGTTTGCATTAGAAGAGTGGGCCAAACTGCCAGTAGAGGTGTATGAAGCTCATTCATGGTGAGAGGAAGTGCTTGACTGCAGTTATTTTGTCCAAAGGCTGTGCTACCAAATATTAAGTCGAGGGTGTCAATAACTTTGCCCATGCCATTTCTTTTTATTTTCTGATTTAAAAGGATATATTAAGTTGTGAATCAAAAACAAAGGTTCTGTAATATTAACAGTGAAATAAGTGATTGTGCAGACCAAATACTTTTGTCAATTTCAAATTATTTTCAGAGAAAATTGAGTTATTTGCAAAAAGTTGAAGGGTGCCAATATTTTTGGCCATTTCCAAGTTAATTTGGCCACTTAAGTCTAATTCACTTTAGAGTCAATAGGATGTCAATTGACGATTCTTCCATTGAAAAGTGATGATTTTTGAATTTTGACGTTGAGTCCACCTTTGACCATTGACCTCAAAAGTAGTTTCTTTCCTCGTTCAATGATGGACTCTACAAATCCATTTCAACTTTCAAGTCAATAAGTTGCCAATTGACGACTCTTCGGTTGAAAATTGATGATTTTAGAAGTTTGACCTTGAGTTGACCTTTTGACCTCAAAAATGGTAGCTTTTTTCATTCAGCGATGGACTATGCAAACCAATTTCAACATTCAAGTCAATTGGATGTCAATTGACGACTCTTCTGTTGAAAATTGATGATTTTAGAAGTTTGACATTGGGTTGAACTTTGACCTTTAGACCTCAAAAATAGTTGCTTTCCTCATTCAGCGATGGACTGTGCAATCAATTTCATCTTTTAAGTCAATAGGATGTCAATCGATGACTCTTCGGTTGAAAACTGGTGATTTTAGAAGTTTGAACTTGAGTTGACCTTTTGAACTTTTGACCTCAAAAATCGTTGCTTTCCTCATTCAGATGGACTGTACAAATGAATTTCAACTTTCACATCAATAGGTTGTCAATTGACGACTCCGGTTAAAAATTGATAATTTTAGAAGTTTGACCTCAACTTATTTTTTGACCTTGACCTTGACCTTGTCAATTTCACAGAAAATAAATTATTCATGCAAAAATGGTCTAATTTGCATAAAACAAGCGTTTTTCAGAAAACAAAAGCTTTGCTTGACTCCGATATTTATTCTAAATCACTAATCTGAATCGGAAACACGTGATTTTCGTGAAATAGTATGGATTTTAGCAACAACTACACAAAACAATACATTTTACAGAAAACTTCTTCTCACAAAAATGGTCTAACTTGCCTAAAACAAGCGTTTTATACAAAACAAAAGCTTTGCCTGACTCCAATTTTTTGTTTAAAATCACGATTCTGAAGGGGAATAGTGTGATTTTCTTTAACTAGTGTGTATTTAGCTTCAAAAACGCCAAAAATAAAGAAAGAAAAATACATTTCACAGAAGAAACATTCACACAAAGATGTTCAAATTTACCTTAAAAAAGTGTTTCTCACAAAAGAAAGGTTTTGCTTGACTCCAATTTTTATTCTAAATCACGAATCTGAATCGGAAATGCGTGATTTTCGTGAAATAGTATGTATTTTAGCAACAACTATGCAAAACAATACATTTTACAGAAAAAAACTTATGCACTCAAAAATGGTCCATTTTTCTTAAAACAAGCGTTTTTCAGAAAATAAAAGTTGTCTCACTCCAATGTTTTTTTGTAAATCACTATTCTAAATCTGAAACGAATGAGTTTCTCGAAATAGTGTGTATTTTATCTTCAACTACACAAAACAATACATTTTACAGAAAAAACTTTTTCATGCAAAAATGGTCAAATTTGCCGAAAACAAGCGTTTTTTACAAAACAAAAGCTTTGGCTGACTCCAATTTTTGTTCAACATCACCATTCTGAAGTGCAAATATGGTGCAACTTGCCAAAAACAAGCGTTTTACACAACAACAAAAAACACACAAAAAAACGTTTGCCAAAAACTAGCATTTTCACAAAACAAAAGCATTGACTCACACAAATTTTTGTTCCAAATCACAATTCTGAAGTGGAAATATGTGATTTTCTTGAAATCGTGTTTATTTTTGCTTCAACTTCACAAAACGATACATTTTACAGAAAAAAAACTTATAAAAGCAAAAATGGTCAAATTATACTAAAACAAGTGTTTTTCACAAAACAATAGCATTGTCTGATTCATATTGTGTTGTGACTCACGATTCTGAAGCGGAACCACCTGGTTTTCTTGATATAATGCATATTTTTGCTTCAACTTCACAAAACGATACATTATACAGAAAAAATTTATAAATGCAAAAATGGTCAAATTAGCCTAAAACAAGCGTTTTTCACCAAACAAAAACATTGTCTGACTCCAATTTCTGATCAAAATCACCATTCTGAAGCGGACACATGTGATGTTTTTGATATAGTGTTTATCTTTGATTCAACTCCGCAAAATGATACATCATAGAAAAGAAACTTATAAACACAAAAATGGTCAAATTTGCTGAATACAAGCGTTTTTCACAAAACAAAAGCATTGTCTGACTCACATTTTTGTCCGAAATCACTATACTCCAACGGAAATGAATAGTTTTCTTGAAATAGTGCAGTTTTTTGCTTCAGCTTCACAAAACGATACATTTTACAGAAAAAACTTAGAAATGCAAAAATGGTCAAATTAACATAAAACAACTGTTTTTCACAGAACAAAAGCATTGTCTGACTGACATATTTGTACTAAATCACGATTGTGAAATGGAAACGCATGGTTTTCTTGAAATTGTGCAGTTTTTTGCTTCAGCTTCACAAAACGATACATTTTACAGAAAACATAAATGCAAAAATGGTCAAATTACCCGAAAACAAGTGTTTTTCACAAAACCAAACCATTGTCTGACTGAAGCTTTTGTTCTAAATCATTATTCTGAAACGGAAATGCATGGCTTTCTTGAAATAGTGTTTATTTTTGCTTCAACTTCGCAATACGATACATTTTAGAAAAGAAACATAAATGCAAAAATGGTCAAATTAGCCCAAAACAAGCTTTTTCACAAAACAAAAGCATAGTCTGACTCAAATTGTTGTGAATCATAATTATGAAGCAGAAACGCGTGTTGTTCTTGAAATAGTGCATATTTTGCTTCAACTTCGCCAAACGATACATTTTACAGAAAAAACTTAGAAATGCAAAAATGGTCAAATTAGCCTAAAACAAGCGTTTTTCACAAAACAAAAGCATTGTCAGACTCAAATTTTTGTTCGAAATCACCATTCTGAAGCGGGCAAACGTGATGTTTTTGAAATAGTATTTATCTTTGTTTCAACTGAGCAAAATGATACATTTTAGAAAAGAAACTTATAAACGCAAAAAAGGTCAAATTTGCTGAAAACAAGCATTTTTCACAAAACAAAAGCTTTGCCTGACTCCAATTTTTGGTTCAAAATCACCATTCTGAAGAGGAATTGTGGGATTTTCTTTAACTCGTGCGTATTTCACCTCAAAAACACCAAGAAAAAAATTAAAAAAAATACATTTCACAGAAGAAACATTCACACAAAAATGGTCAAATTTGCCGAAAACAAGGGTTTCTCACAAAACAAAGGTTTTGCTTGACTCCAATTTTTATTCGAAATCACTAATCTGAATCGGAAATGCGTGATTTTCGTGAATTAGTGTGTATTTTAGCAACAACTATGCAAAACAATACATTTAACAGAAAAAACTTATTCACTCAAAAATGATCCATTTTTCTAAGAACAAGCATTTTTTCAGAAAACAAAAGCTTTGTCTCACTCGAATCTTTGTTCTAAATCACTCTTCTAAATCGGAAACGAATGATTTTCTTGAAATAGTGTGTATTTTATCTTCAACTACAAAAAAACAATACATTTTACAGAAAAAACTTTTTCACGCAAAAATGGTCAAATTTGCCTTAAACAAGCTTTTTCACAAAATAAAAGCTTTGTCTGACTCCAATTTTTGTTCAACATCACCATTCTGAAGTGCAAATATGGACCAACTTGCATAAAATAAGCATTTTACGCAACAACAAACACAAAAAACCGTTTGCCTAAAACTAACGTTTTTCACAAAACAAAAGCATAGTCTGACTCAAATTGTTGTGAATCATAATTATGAAGCGGAAACGCGTGTTGTTCTTGAAATTGTGCAGTTTTTTGCTTCAGCTTCACCAAAGATACATTTTACAGAAAACTTATAAATGCAAAAATGGTCAAATTATCCAAAAACAAGCATTTTTCACAAAACAAAAGCATTGTCTGACTCAAATTTTTGTTCTAAATCACCAGTGTAAAGCAAAAACGTGTGGTTTTCTTGAAATAGTGTGTATTTTAACTTCAAATTCGCAAAATGACACATTTCACAGAAAAAACTTGGAAACGCAAAAATGGTCAAATTATCCGAAAACAAGTGTTTTTCACAAAAAGGGCAATGTCAGTAGAAGATAAATGGGGTTTCAAAGCATCCATACAAATGAATGGGGAAAAATGGAAAAACTCTCTGAATCAAGGCCTAAAAAGCCGAAAACCGAGACTGATTTCCTCCCCTCCCATACAAATGAATGGGGAAACCTTTCTGTCTCAAGCCCCAAAAGCCCAAAACAGGAGACTGATTTCCTCCCTCTCCCATACTGTGCTTGAGAGCCCTTGTACTTTCCAGACATGTTGCTTGCCGCATCGTAAGTCTGCGCTCTAAGGTGTTCAATAGGGAGTTGACACCGAATTAGGACATCCTGAAGCATCGTACAAAGTGATACTCCTGTTGTTGACGATACTTGTGTCCTGCTTGTGGGAGGCCCATGAGATCTTCTTGAACATCAAAGGAATCCGTCACATAGCGCACACACACCGACTCCTGCTCATTACCCTGAATATCTTGCGTTCCATCAGTTACGAGTCCGAACTGAGTGGACATTTCATTCACGTTACTGCAGATATTTCTGAGGATGGCATGACTCATCAACTGTAGAATTTCGTTCTGAATTTCTCCACTTGTGAACGTCGTCTTCCTTGACAGCTACGGCTTGAGGTTTACATCATCCTCGGCCCGCAACTGTAAGAGCATTTTGAAATTTCCTTCAGAGGCATCCTTCCCACGAATTGCAAAACCTTGTCGGGCTAAATATTGCAGTGAGGTGATAATCTCAGAAGTGCTGACCGTGCAGATCTTTGCTCTTCTAGCAGTTTGCTGCTCAGCTGCACATGACACCAGGTTGATTCTGCGACATTTCAGATTTTCAGAGGCAAGCCTATTTTGTGCGAATTCGCGCCCCGGCGTGCCGAACGGCCACGTGACTCGAATCGCGACGCTCGCCCGCCACCGGACGCGACAATTCAGTCGTGGACCCCCTCATGGACTAATCGCCAAGGAGCCTAGTCACGGTGGGGCGTTTAACCTCACCACAACCCAGTCCGCATTCTACCCCGCGCGAAATAGGGTGAATCGCCGAAAGTCGATAACCTAAGTACTCGCACGGGTAACCTACCGAGGGGTTGTACCACGCCACAGTCGACTCCGGACACCGAACGCTTAAGCGCGCTCGTTCCGTGTACAGGATACCTGAGCGGAGTTATCGTCGCCTTGACGGTTCAATTAATTATCGGGCGTTCACGCCCACTACGAACCCTTTACGTGAAGCAAGATGGACAACGAAGGAAAGGGAGCGCACGAAACGGGGAACATATTCAACACAAAGCACATTTATTTCACACACACGATAGCACACATATACGCATACAGTAATGCACATTATCAGCAATAAAAAAGAAACATACGCCAGAGATACAACCGAATACGCGTACACACGCAACACTTTAACAATTCTACTTAAAGACGGCGCCTCCCACAGTCATTTGCCCCAAAAACAACCAAAGAAAAGAAAAGGGTGACTTCCCTTGGTGGCGCCGTCGGAGCCCCACTCCAAAGTCCGCCGACGTGGTCCCGCCTGGCCGCGACTCCCGTTGCCCTGTGTGTGGCAGGCGAGTCCTCTCCTGCGTGCCTCGCGCTGCCCGTGTTGAGCACTCGACGCCCCGGACCGAGTGGTCGGCGCGATATCCCAGCGCGGATAGAGGGGGGGGGTATGGCGGGACGCTCCTTTCCAGCCGGCGGGTCCTGCGACGCCCCACCAAAGACCAGGCAGCGGCTTCAGAAAGAACGAGCCAGGAAGAACGGCAGAGCCAAGAGCAACGCGGAGCAAGAACATTCCCACGAGCCTCCACCGAGACCTTCCTCCGAGCCTTCCTCACTTTTGCTTCACCCGTCGGCGTCCTTTTATACGCCCCACGCCTCCGCCCGTTGTCCGCCCCGTCCCTGCCTCCACCCCCATTCGAGGCGCTTCGAGAAAGGTCTTGAAGAAGGGGCGTTCCTCCTCCCTGGGCCGCGTCACCACGCGCGTCCACCATCGGCGCCAGCTGCGCCTCTCCGCTTTCTCTTCCCCCACACCAAGCGCGGAGAAGAATGGCGGGGCTGGCGAAGATGCAGCTAGCGCAGCATGGCGGAGCGGCGCGCGCCCGCCAGCGCGCGTCGGGCGCTGTGCGTTGGGGATGCGTGGTTTGTGCGTTGACGTGGTTGCGCTTCAAAAATAAAGAAAGAACAGAAAAAAACGACTCATTCAAAGCGTCGCAGCCCGAATGAATCACATTTAATTCACCTCTATACAACGGGTTTGGAGCCAACTACTAACAGTGTACTTCAGAAAATACCTCACCATACGCGGACCTGAATGTGGTTGCGAATTTTCCACAGCCGTAGTTGTTATCGTTCGTGTTGTCTGAATTTTTCTGTAGCCTTTTTCCAGTTCCGAAAGCCCTTTGAGACAAATGCGTCTTCTGCACAGCGGGCAAGTTCGGTAAGTTTTTCACGAGAAGCGTCCGTACAGGTGTGACGAGTACACGCCGATGCTCTGATCAAAATGAAGCCACGGAAAATCTTTGAACCACTGTTGTTGAAACTTCAACTTTTGTTGGCAGTATTTGGACTGGGATACAACTGACATCATGAGGTTGAAAAGGCTGATCTGGGAAATTAGGCCGAGTACTCGCACAAGCACCCTTTTCTGCTATCTTCTCCTTTGAATCGTCCACCTCTTTCTGGGAACTTGATTGCTCCAGGAAGTGGTGGGGATGTGCTACTTGATGCTGTCGCGAAAAACTTTCTGATATCCATATCCTCTATGAAACGAGAAGGGAATTACATTTCAGTTGAATAAATTTTGACATGTGAATTATAAGGGTTATTTTTGCGTAACAGGGCATTTTTAAGGTCAACATACTTTTGGCTAGGTCACTATACCTCCAGGCACAATGTTGACGTGATAAGCTTTGCGTAGCACATATATTACTAAAAGAGCACCGATACGAGTTCAGTTATTAATTTAGCGTCTGAGCTCCCAATTTAGCATTCCATTACTCGCTTAGTTCCCGGTTACACGCTTATTACTTTTATTACTTTTGGTTATGGTCAGATACCCTAGTATTTTATTATTCATCATTTTATTTAATCTGCATTTAATTAAC
>CM068958.1:147586293-147600300 GCA_035128595.1 Eptatretus atami
GTAGGAGATCGAAATTGCGACAACCCTATTCCTGCGCGGGCAATGCACGACGTGTGAGTAAAACCCCACCCGAACAGCAAATCCGGCGGGGCCGAGGGCACACGATGGCCTCCGGTGGCGACTCCGCGATCGAGTTACGTGCCGTTGGCACCGCGGGCGCAAATCGCCAACAAAATATGCGTAAACATGATAGATATACATGAACGCCAATGACCGGACCTGACCCCCTCAACGACCCGCTCCTCGCAGACACCCGGCCCACGCTGCGCCGACCGAACCGCACGAACATGACAGGTGCCACACCATGGAGCATACCCTCCCCAACGCTCCGAAAAGCCGAAGCGGGGACAGCTGGCAGACAGACCCAACAGAGACCCGCAAGGTCGGCGAGGTCTCCCCAGCTCCCACACCAAAACGAACGACCCCCAAAGACAACCACTTTTCCCCTAAAACCGAAAACCCCCCCCCCCCTGCGCTACCACCGCACGAACTGGCTCACCCAAACCGCTCCGCTCCAGGTGCTGTAATTAAGACTCCCAGCGGAGGGGCTTGGGAAGCACGCACACGCCCCTGAGACGTGGGCCTCCATGTCCTGTCCCACCCTTCGGGCGGAGGTTCGACATACCGGAAGCCCACCCGTCCACGCGGCCGACCCACCAAATACCACAAAGAGCCCGGAAAGCAGAAGAAGGAACGGTCATAAAAGAGTATAAAAGATTATATTAACAAAAGCCATCGCCGACGCCCCTTGCTGCCCCACCACACACAAAAGGGCCATCTGCACATAACTAAGGAATAACCCGACTGGACACCGTAGGTAACATACGGTTCCAGACCGTAACAATATACAAAATAAATAACGTAAAGATATATAACGTAATTTAAAAGAATATATAATACAGACGTACCACATGGCCAAAAGCGAACCCCCTAAATAGGGTCGGCAATCAGCCACACCCATCGCTGCAGTTAGAAAAACAAGCACATCGCAATAATCTCCATAACAACATTGACAATGGAAAGCCGAACTGAAACCGGTGAGTCAACGTGGCACAGCATCAAGAGCTCCCCAACAAGCATCAAAATTTCGACGGCTGGTGCGCCCCGCCAACCAAGTCGCGTTGGAAGCGGAACATGTCAGAGCAACAAACAGCTCAACCGGAAGGTAGCCAACACAAGCTCACAAAGGGAACCGCCGAGCTGAAGCAGTGCGCGAAAAATGCGTTCAGCGGTTGTCCGCACACACCGAGTTCCAAACGACCCTGGAAGCAAAACCAGCACAAGCACGTTCGCGAAGAGCTTCATGAAAGTCATAAGTACCTGCGCGAATGGTCGACCGGGCGATCATACCACGCCACAGGCCGACTTCGGATACGAACCGCTGAAGCGGTCCGTTCCGTGCTACAGTGATAACCGGGCGGTGTTATCGTCGGCCTCAACGGTTCCGATTACTTACCGGGATGTTGCACCCACTACGAACCCCTTACTTAGTTGATGCAGATTGGGGGTCAAAAAAGGAAAGGCGGACGCAGGCGGGACGTTCACAGCAGTTTTTATTCCAGCACACACGGACGCCGGGAAGGCAGTTTTACGATCATTATGCAAGCAATGTACAGAGTGCAGAGCTCACCGACTTACACGTCACGGAACACTTGACATACTACTTGGCGACTGGCGCAGCCACAGCATTTCCAAGCAAGGGGAAGACGAAAAAGTGCGTTCCTTTTTGGTGGTGGCCTCCTGGACCGTCGCGTGGTCGCGCCTGGCCGACCTCTCTCGCGGCCGGCGACCCTTCTCGGCCTCCCCGTCGGGCAGGCACCTACTATTGCGCTTCCGTCGTGCCTTCGTGACTGGCCGCTCGCCAAGGCGCGGGCGCAGGACTTTCCGAAGCCACTTCTCCACACACCGAGCCACCAGACACAGCAGCGAGAGGGGCGGAAGCGACCGCAGAGACCCGCCGTGTCGTTTTATAGCGCGGGCTCGCCCTTCGCCCGCCCCGTTCTCGGCTCACCTTCCTTCGAGGGGTTCCCAAGGCGTCCTCACGCTCTCTTCACCCCGCCCGTGCGGGGCGGGGGGAGTCGTTTTTGGCTTCTGGGCCAGGATTATTCCCCCAAATGGACCTCCTTCTGCCTCTGCCTTTGCTGTCGCCTCCTCCACTCAAGCGCGGGACGTTCAACGAGAACAGCGCGGGGAAACTGCGATCCTCGCGTTCCTCCTTTGGCGCCTTTGTTTGCCGTTTCGGAAGCGGACGTGTGGCGAGTGTGTAGGTGATGTGGAGGTGGGTGGGTTGCGTGTGGTTGCGTGTGGTTGGGATGGCGTGGTTGTTGAAAGCTGTTTGTTGAATAAAGATAGAACAGAAACCTGGCTAATGGAGGATCGCGCCCGAATGGATACATAATTCTTCGTTGACAAGGGGTTTGTGCTACTACATGTCCTTGGTATCTCATGAGGGCCCTTTATGGTGTATGCGATTTCCACAGCCGAACATATACATAATTTTCATTTACTTTATTTTCTTATCTATTATTTCTATATCTATATTTTTTCTACACTATATTATTATATATTTTTTATTTTTATTATATATTGTATATGTATTTTCATTCTACATATATTTTTCTTTCATTTATTTTCATTTATATATTTATTATTCTTTTATATATTTTTTTTATATATTTTTCATTTTATTTTTTTCTTCTCTATTCTTTTTCTTTTATGTTCTATTTTTCTTTCATATTTTTTATATCTTCATATTATTTTCTATATCATTTATATATAATTTATTTTTGTCTACTATTTATTTTAATATCCTGTATATTTTTTTATGTATATAGCATTATATACATTATTTCGTATTACTTTATTTTTTTATTATTTTTATATTACTATTTTATTAGTTTACTATTATATGTATTTTCTACATACTATATTTCATTTACATTATTTTTTTATTAATTTTCATATATTCCTATATTATTTTTTTTCATATATACTATATATTTTTCATATATATATTTTTCATACATAACATATATTTTTCATATTTCTATATATTTTTTATTTCTTATTTTTATATACTTATTCTTTCCTGTTACTATATATTCTTTTTTTCTCTATTAGATTGTCTTACTGTATCATTTTTATATCATGTATATCATATTTAATTTTATTATTCTTTATATTTTTTTTTTTTACAATATATTTTATTAATTTTTTTCTTTCATTATTTTTATATGTTTATAGTATACTATATATTTAATATGCAGTTATTTATTATTTTTTTTAATATTACTATATATTTTTTCATTTTTATTTTTTTTTCATTTACTATTTTTCGATTTATATTTTTTTTTTTTATCATATTATTTCTTATATTTATCTTACATTATTTTATTACTGTTATTTGCTTACTATATATATTTTTTCATCTACATTTTATTTAAGTTATTCATTCTCATTTTTCTATTACTTATATATTTTTTCATCTCTTCTTTACTATATATTTTTCTATTTCTTATATTTATATTATTTTTTTTTTGTTTATATACTTTATATTAATTTTTTTTTTCATTACTATTCTATTTTCTATTTCATGTCTATTTTGTATTACTGTTAAATATACTTACATACTCTATTTTCATTATTTTTATATTTATTAACTTATTTATTTTATTAATTTTCATTATATATCTATATTTCTACATACTATTTCTTTCATTTACTTTTTCTTTACATTATTTTTATATTTATTTTATTATCTGTTTCTACTATATTTATATACGTTATTATATATTTTTATTATTCATTATATTTTTTCATATTTTTTTTATTTTTTTTTATATTCATTTATTTTTCGATATTATAATTTTTTTTTATTATAATATATTTTCTTTTTTTTATTTTTTTCATAATTATATTTTTTCTCTACTGTATTTTTTCATATTACATTTATTCGCGATACTCTTTTTTATATAATATATTATTTTTTCTACTATATATTTTCATTTTACAGATTTTTCTTTACTATCTATTTTTATACTGTATATATTTTTTTTCTTATTTTTTTATTTATTCATTTTTTTCTATTACATTTCATTTTCATATTTTCTTTTATTTCGCTTTCGGGCTTCTTTTTTTTCGCCTACCAGTAGTCTTTTTGGGAAGATGTTCTTTGTTACATGAATTTATTACATGCTGATAAAGGTTTACCCTGTTTTTCACATCACATTTGTTTTGCACTGTTCTGTTAAAACACGGGGAAGGCCAGGGGGCGCCGGTGGGCTGGCCTTCGTTGCTTGTCTCTGACTGTCTGTCTGAGTTCTTCTCACGCGATCTGTGCCTCTGAGGTATCAGCGATAACTGCATCCCCGATTTCGATGGCGTGAATGGGCGTCTTCTTCTCTACGTTGGTGAGTGAAGCCCTGTTGTCTTTCGTGGGCGTAGGCGAGCTATCGGCTGGGCACCTGGCAAGTTTCCAGTGGTGTGTTCGATTTTAGCGGCAGCTTGATTATCGCTTTCCAGCGGTGTTGATTCAAAGCACTCAGCAGAGCTCACGGAGGACTTCGGACCACTTACGCGTGGTCTTCATAGATGTGTGTCGTGGTACTCGGCATGGTGTCCGGGCGTCGTTTCAGTTACTTGTCTCTTGCGCACTTCCAACGATTGGTTGTGTCGCGCGGTGGCGTAACGAGGAAAGGTGGGGGGGGGATTTAATAATAAATGGGGTCGAGGAGATCCCCGCAGTTATGATTGTCCTACACTGGCGCTTGGGGTGTTTTGCATGTTTTGTTGGATTTGATATTACGATGAATGTAGAGTTTTAGTATGACATGTACGTTTCTCATCTTACACGTTCATCAGGGCGAGGGATTGTCTGATTTTTCTCGGTGTATGTGTATCTCTGAACACAGCAGCTCACTTTCCGGGGCGCTGCTCGCGCCACCGCTCTCGAATGTACAGCCATGAGTGTCGAATGTGAGCTACCACCGTCGTCTGGATTTTCGTAGGCGGATCAGGCAGGTCTCAGGTATGGGTGCGGCTGGGCGGGGCGTCCTGCGCTTGGCCACCCGCAGATGCAGGCCTTCCCATCTACCTGAGTGGTGATCACTGCTGACCAGAGACGTGTCGGGCCCGTTTGGCCTCCTCCCCCGAGGCTCCTCGCTGGAGATCTTGGTAGCAGGTTCGCATCAGGAAACGGCAAGTTGTCCTAGACGCCGCATGCGTCTTGTTTTTTGACCAGGCTCCCGTATCCCACGGTTCGGGACTCTCATTTTGCACCCGGGCCCCCAAAGGCTCTCAAGGTCTCCGCAAAGATGACTGCATATCTGTTATTCAGGGTCAAGATCTTGACTTCCAAATGATGCACTGCAGCTTGATCTGCTCAGCATTCCTCTCCAGATCCAGTCGTACAGCCCTAAGGTGTGGGGGCAGTCAACCCTGCGGAACTCGAACAAATGGAATAGTCAGATGGTACCACCAATCTCACGCACTACTCAGTACAGAAGTCGGTTAGACATCAGATTTGATCAGTTTTGGTCGCCCGGACAAGATCTCAGGGCTCCGATTCATGTGTAACTCTTTGCGAGTAACTAGGTGCAAGCGCCCTGGCGACTCTCTCTGCGTTCGTGGCGGGACCAAAGAGCCAGGTACGGGTCATCGTGCTCTTTTGGTTAATCCTGCTGCTTGGCGCTGGTGCTCCGCAGATGGTGGCGAACTATCAAGATATGGCAGACTTTGCTTCCTGGAGCGCGTCACCCTCGGTATGTTGCAGTCCTGGCTCCCCTTCATTCGAGGGCACAGACCCCTTTCCTAGTTGGGATGACTTGCATGCCCCATGAGTCGAACTTGCATGCACGACACGAGTTAAGAATTTCCACAGCTTGGAAGTTAGCATGGATGCCCAGATCCAGGAGCTTTACCCATTTTCCCGGTTCCTGCAGCCTGTGTTTAACATAAGGTGTTATACGTTTTGGGGATCAGCAACAGGGATTGTCCTGAATCCAACTCAACGGTGGTGGATCCGCATGGTCACGATTCAAGTACCGGGCCAGCGGGTTTTCACTTCGGACTCTCTGCAAAGGCTCCACCTCTGCTCTATTGCCACACAGGAACGCTTGGGGAACGTAATGTGCGAATTCCCTGTAGCAGGCCGAGACTCTTTTGACCGAGGTGATGCTTACCCCTCCGTTCCTACACATAGCTCTTGTCCACCTACGTGCATGTCGTTTTACGCAGTCTTGAACAGCTCGCTCTGCATTTCGCCTGGTTCTGCGCTTCTTTGGTCATTGTTATCAGTTGTCCTTGGAGAAAATTTCTTCTTTGCCTTCGGTTAGTTCCCAGCATCCATCCGTTCAAATCAAGGACGGTGCTCTTGAGGCACTCCACACTCTTCAAGTTCCCCGCCCGACCCCAAAGCGTCCACTGCATGTTCGCCAACTTCCTCAGCGGACCCTCTCATTCCTTGGTTGCAACTCCAGCTTGGCTGGGATGGAACTTCTCCCGGATTTAGTCTGCACTCGGTTGCTGCAACAGCCTGTGGTCGCATTTGGGTAGGACTTCGTGATCCTGCAGTTTGGATCGTCCGCAGCGCTCATTTGGACGGGTCAATCCCTTTGGCCACCCAGCGTTGGTACTAGTCCAGCGATTAGCTTGTGCCGCTTGAACCATGAAGGCTTCCCTAACTCAATGATTCCTCGTCAGGACTTGGTGTTTCTGCTTAACCTACGGGGGGGGCTTCATAGTTTGCAGTGATACAAAAATGATCTACCAGGCCGGTGCTGCACCAAGATGATGAGAGCGCAAGATGTTCATTTGCATTTCACTCTTCGTCGCTTTTCCTTCTGGCTCATCCAGTGTTTGCCATAACGCTAAATTTTAATGATTTCTGTTATGTAATTGATCCGATTTGCCGCTCGCATACTTGCCAGAGGTCAGCTTTGTCAGGAGCTCATGGCACATGTTCGCGGCAGCCTACACTATCTCATTATGTTTGGCCAGGAGTGCTGAGCCCCTTTCAGTCTCTTTCGGCACAGGTGGTTGGCATATGGTCGGGGTACTCAAATGCCTTCCTGCTGTGGTGGTTGGTTTCTGATATCGAGTGTTGGAACATTATTTGTTGGGTCTTTCAAGATTTTAATCAACGCTTAGCTGCCTCACAGGTGTGACGGGTGTCTTCATTTCAGTTTATTGTAGAGCGCTCAGCGTGGCCTTAGCTCAGCAAGCATCATTTCAAACCTTTGGAACAGCTGGCTTGACAGTTCTGTTTGGTTCTGACCCCACTTTTCGTCTCAAGATGGCGTTTCACCTCTCAGGTCACCTTCCATCATATCTCTTTCCTCCTCATTTCCGCTCCCCATTTGAGGTTTTTCTCCCCTCCCTCACCTATTTGTTCCTTGCTTTATCCCCTTGCTTCCCTTTCCTGTTTTTCTTCCTCTTCTTTGTTTGGTTGAGTTGTGTCTAGTCTTTTTCACCCCGTGGTCTTCTCTGCCTCCCCTTTCTTCAATCTTATGTTAATTAGGGAATCAGAACTGATCGTTTGAGACACTTTGTAACGAAAAGAGCAATCAGAGATTGCAGCCCTACGGACTTGTTTTGTGTGGAATATTTTCGCATGGTTGTTTGTGTATGGTGCGGTTACTATTTGGACTAACTGAACTTGCCACTTTATATTTGCAGTGTGACGGGTTTCAGAGTTTCCCGCTTTGATTGGACACGCTGTCGTGATCGTGAGTTTTTTATTTTATTTATTCAATTGAATTAAATGGATTAATTAATTCAATTCAATCAGGGACGACCAAAATAGGCAGTCTGATTGGAGTCCTGAGACGAGACCTGACAGCAAGCACGTAGATCAGAGACTGGGAGGTTCCTTTTTCAGCTACTCTCCTCTTTCCTCAACCCATCAGGCAAGCCAATGGCATATTTTTTTTAAAAGAACAATTCAAATCAATAATTTCTGCTGCCCGCATGTGTCTGATCAAGTTGAGTTTCATGTGTATTCCCCAATCCACTATGGTCTCTTATTGTCGCAGTTTACGTCGAATCGTTATGCGGTTTCAGAGAAAACCTTTTTTATATTTTCTTTCATCCATATGGCGCCCCCAACATATGACTCATTTTTACAACTTGCATACCATGGTTGGACCTTTCTGTGATGTTTTGCTCTTTGATTCTGTCGCCTTCTGGATGTTTTTTTATAGGTTTTTTGGTATCTTGGCTGCAATGATGCGACCAACGAACATTCTGTGTGAACTTGTTTCTAATGATAGGTGGTCTACATTGTTAGTTTACACTCGCCTTTTTCGGTGAGAGTAATATTTTTGAGGTTTAAAAAAAAAAACCAATATGGCGTCGAATCACGCACCGTGCGTCATTTCATTTTTTTCTGTGGCCATTGTCCTTAGATGCATTCCAATTTTTCCATACTGATCAGCTATAAGTTCGTACATTGCTGATGGACAAAACAATCACATTTTACCCATGGGGTTATTGCCACATGAAGTTTATTTTTTCCTTGGTGCAGTTTCAGAGTTACGAGGTCAAGTATTTTTCCAACATGGCTGCCTTTCTGTGACCTTGATGTCATTATCATTTAACTTCTTAAGGTTAGTCGCTCTTGATGAAATTTGTCTCAATCTGACACGCGTGTTGTGGGGACACAGTTCTGTGCGAAACAAAACAAAGTTAGGATTACTTTTGCAAAATCCGAAAACAAACTTCGACTCAATAATTGGTGGCTATCAATGACCATATATGCACTCTTATTCCAAGTTGACAATTTTAGAAATTCGCTTTTGGTTTTGTTTGACTCCAAATGATTGCTGCGTTGATGGGTTTGACGGATTGCAGGTCCTTTTCAATTCAAGTCATCGGTAATGAACTTTGAGGATTTTTATCATGTCAATTGTTGCCTTTTCACCTCAACATCAATAGGTTCTCTTCTTATGGGCAAACCACCATGTGGTGGTTTCTGAAATCGGTTTTACATTGTTCCTGCAGTGATGCACAACAGGCGGATAACAAATTGTACTGGGGGGGGGGGCCATAAACTTAAATCTTTGACTTATAATCATTATTTGATCTTATGAAGTACAGGGACACGGACCCATGTTACCTCTCTTCGGCGGGGTATTATAATTAACTAATGCATTTGAGTTTTAACAGTTACGGTCCTTTAGACGCTTTAAGTGTCTTTTACTTTATTTCACATGCAGTAATTTCTGAGTTACTCAACATCACGAAACACACGATCATTCCGTGCATTTTATTAACATCCACAACATATCTTGGCTGTGGACTCGTCATCAAAAAATTAGTGAACACAAGGAAGTGATGGCCGCATGATTTGTCAAAAAAAAAAAATAGACAATGTATTAAATTCGAGGCCTTAATAAATTAGATGAGACCCAGTGAAAGTGTGAGAACAGGTTCTGCAGGATCCGGCGTCATGGATTCAAATGGCGCCTGAAATCGCTTGGATTTCCTCCCTTCTCGGGGGTTCGATATATTGTTTCTATTTCCGCCTCAGAATATCTCATTGCTTACGGCTGGTGGCACCTCCAGGCTTCTGTGGTTTCTTCGGAGCTAAATTGCAGGGGGCGCGTAACTTGGTGCCGGATTTCACTTTGTTTGAAACTCTGTCGTCGTTGTTTAAAGGGACGGCGGAATCACTTTTGAACCTGCGGCATTTGCGATCCTGTGAAGGGAAGCTGTGAAAGTGCGCATTCTGATTCTGACTTCATCATAACTTACCGACCGCAGTGGACGTTGCCTGTGGGATGAGCATTGGCAGTTGTGCGGGAGCAGAAGGCATTTACGATCTTCCTGCACCGGGCTCGAACACTGGTCGATAGGGAGTGCCATATTCGGCAGAAGCTTTCAAGGACAATGGGCTTTTACGGGTAGAAGATTGCCAGGCGAGACGTTGGCACCCTGATGGCTGGCATGGGCGCGACCTGTAAGCGCCAGGCTCTCACAGAGTTCGCAGATCTGGATTGGCGTTTGCCAGTTCCTTCACTTCCAGTTTTCTGCGGCTAGAGCACCCACCACACCACATTAACGAACAAATACGAACCACTTGTTTACTAACCTCAGTCCATTGGCTGCTCCAGAGTAAGTTATTTGGAACTACCCACTGCGGGCTGTGTTTGTGCTTTTTTTTTCACACAAACAATTTTTTTTTTTACTGCTCCTAGACTTTTTATTTCCTTCAATTCATTGTTTTTTTAATCCCTTCTTTTTAACCAGCTCAATAATGCTGCCTTGTGCTAAAACTGCCAGTGGTTTTTTTCATTGCTGTCTTGGTTGTTTTGTGCTTCAGCTATTAATAAAATTTATTATCAGTCCATTCCACAATTGTGTAACAATGGAGCTTTTTTGCGGGGGCAAGCAATGCAACAATTTGCCATTTGTTTGTTCCTAACAAGGTCATCGAAGAGGAGTTACTGAAGGATCAGGCAACAGGACAGACAGGCGCAAACACGCATGCTGTGTATGCCAGATGGATTCAGAAGAAATCCAAGGAGGAAAGTGGAAAATGGAAGGCGGGGGTTTGGGTGGGGTTAAAAATGGTGAAAGCTAATGGTTTCGAATTTCAGCGATCTGAGTGGGGTGAAAGCTGTTTTCATTCATTCTTCCCTCCGGTCTCAAGGGTGTGGCAAGCTTTATTCCCCGGACAGGAAAAAGGAACAATGTGAGGTGAGCGTGATCCTGATTGTAGGTGTATTTCACAGACGGGGGTGATTGTGGCCGTGGTGTGTGTCCTGCAGAAACCTTGGGAGGTGGTGGGGCCCACAGAAGCGCAGAGGGAGCGCTAAGGAGGGACCACCACTGTCTGGTGCAAGGGCTAGCATGGGCTCGCTTCGCACGAAGATGCCATATCTTAAGGCTGGGTTCCCGCGTCAAGCTGAGGCAAAGAAGTGAGGAGGGGGCCAGCCTGGAGGAGCGTACTCCATCAATTTCTGGTTTGCAGGTGCTTGATGAGGCCTTCAGGTCTTGCCAGGAAGGATTTGTTACGGTGGAGGCTGCCGTCGGAATGTTTGGGCCAACTTTGAAATGTGGTTTGCCAAGAAAGATCCTGACTGATGTGAGACCAGGCGTTTGATGACTGACTTTCAGGGTTGTTAGAAGTAGATGGAGGTTTTGCCGACGGTCCTTTCGAGGAGATAGTGTGGTTTAGAGGTCTGTCTGGATTGAAAGTGTTTGAGCAGCTTTTTCTCAATTCTGAGAGGAGGAAAGAGGCTGCAGCTGTCTGTCTGAGGATGCGGATGTTGGCAGGGGCGGAGTTCTATCGCAACTAAAAAGAGATTCTCCAGAGTATCTTGATGAGTCAGGATATGACTGGGCCGACACTGCCTTGGGCACTTCCGCTTGACAGGAGAGAGATGATATTCATTGAAGTTGCCCAATCTACGAGGTAGGCGATGCGTGCCATGTGCAGTTGGCCTTGGTGCATCGGCGAGAGTTTGGGAGAAGGCCGGTGCAGGTTCTACAAAGGTCGGTATGTCCAGAGAGACGGCCAGATTCATGTCTGAATCGGGCCTCCTTCATTGGTGGGTGCAGTAGAAGCAGCATGTCCAAGGTGGATGACTGGTGAAACCAATTGGTGATTGGATTTGGTTGCTGGAGAAAGAGTTTTATGTCACTGCGTGATGGTTTCATTACTTGTGATTGGCGCAGTTGATAGTCTGTAGTTGATCCAGTTTTGCACCTTTTTTATGTTGTCAGTGGTGTTCGTGATTTCCAAGCAGTGGAGATTGGTCTCGGCACCAATGCAGGGTGAATGTAGAGAGAGGATGTGCAGAGCAGATTTCAGGTTTTTCGGTAATAGTGATATCTCCCGTCGTGGCAGGTCTAGGGCTGAAAGACCTTCTCCAATCTTCAGGTCGCAAATCAGATTCCAGAGAGCGTTGGGGGTACTCCGGGAGGATGAGTTACTTAGAGTGAGGTTGGGGCCAATTTTGGAAGCACACAGAATGAGGCATTTCAGCCTTTCATAGTGGGTTGGCTGGGTGGTGTATTTAAGAGGGGAGGGATGGGAAGGGGGCTTACTCCAGAACGCTTTAACAAGTACACCAGGTTTTAGAGGGGGAGAAGTTTGAGTTCATTCTTGGGTTGTACGGATGTTTGTTTTCGTCTCTCTGAGAGTGGACATATTTGTGGACTTTTTTGGAATGCACAGAGATTGCTTGGGGTCACTTGAGTTCCAGGAAAGAACGCAGCTAGTATCAGAGCAACTACCTCCCACGGTTCAGTGTACTGGGGTGGGAGAAAGGTAGGTAATTGAAGACAAGTAGGTGAATCTGTGCGGAGAGCGAGCGATTTCTGTGGCGATTTCCAGGTTAGTTAGACTTAGGGGCGTGTATGGAGACGTCCTTGAAGGAGGAGGCTGGGCTTGCAGTCCCTGCCAATCTCTTGATGCATCGCTAGACTTCTGGCTATTGATGGTCCAACCAACACCTGTGATTGTGTCCTCGTGTGTCTTAGGTTGCGATTCCCTAGTTGTTCGAACTCTCCATTACATTCGCGATAGCATCTTGTATCACTATTTTCGAGCCGATTCTCACTTGGTGCCTTAATGGTGAAGTGCTAAATGCAATCTTTCTCTGATATTGTTGCAAATTTCAATGATAATTGCTCTTTTTGGTGGCACAATTGTTCTGAAGTCTGGATTCTTTCACACTGTAATTTTACCTCAATGTGGACATTTGGGCACGTGCTGCTCAATGGTTTCGTGAAAGCAGAAAATTGGTGGAGAAATGTTGTCGTTCAAACTTAACACTTTTGACGCCAAATAAACAATACAAGCATTCGTACACCTCGATATAGTGGGCTTTGAGTAACCTCATTGGTGAGACAAAAGTTTGTTAGTTATCCCATACTGATTACTAACGGGGTGTTTGGGCTGTGTTGTGTGTGTGGTGTGGTGTGTGTGTTCTCCATATGCGGGTTTCGACCTTTGTACGGAGTCCTCAAAGGTCATATCAATTACCCACCTCTCTGTGTGGTGTATATATTTATTTAGAGTAGTGTGCGTGTTGGGGTTGTGTGGTGGGTGGGTGCAGGGTGCTGTTGTTGGCTGCTATTCACCGTGGGTGGTTTCCGGCGATGGACGCGACCACCAGGTCATTATGTAAATGCACTCAGTTTATGTTTTAATTAAGCTGTTGCGTTTATCTTTGACAAAAGTCTGTGACATTGAATTAACCACTTGCCGGGCATCTAATGCTTTTTATGCATCAGTGCGCAATGCTGCTTCAGAGCTTCTTCCCGAGGCCTTGCAATGTAGTATAATAAATAAATGATTGCATGTTTTGCTACATGCTAAGAAGCAATTCTCATAGCATTCAATGGGCTGCAATGAATCATTTCTAATGTTTTTCTCTCCAGCATATGATAAGTGAGTGAGTGAGTGAGTATGAGTGAGAGGTTTTAGTGAGGGTGAGCCTCCACACTCCAAAAGCCCCAAACTTTGCAGGCATAGAAGGACTCAAGGAGTGCTGATGAAACTGGTTTGTTTGGGTAATTTTTAAAACTCTGTGAAGATTAATTACGACTTACCTTCATGAAGGCTCTCCTTGTTCCAGCCACTTCACCTTGCGGGGTGTTCTTAGCGTCATTTTATTTGGCCCACTCAAAGCCTTGCCTTGGAATAGATTTCACTTCTTGGTTATTAAAGTTTAATCGAATATGATTGTCGGATTTGAGGATGGGATCTTGTGACGAATAGTGTCGAATTCTGGGTGAATCTGGAATGTGAAGCATCACCGTTTTTAACCAAGCGTGCAGCGTATTTATTTTAGGAAGCTATTGATCCCACCTTCTCCTATTCACAAGACTGGTGAAATGCCAGCATTTAACTTCCTCTTTCTTTTTCTACGTTACCCAATTCTATTGTAGTGAATAGACTTCGGATGGATTCGGTATGCCTGAGTGTAGCTTATCGGTACACAAAAAATCATTTCCCAAAGCAGGTTAGAGAAAACGACCAAACCGTTAATTTCTATAAAC
>CM068959.1:36220-48720 GCA_035128595.1 Eptatretus atami
AACTCGTGCTGAATTAAGCTGTGGGTCTGTTTGAAATGGCATGTTATGCATTCTTGGCATTGTGGTTTCATGCGAAGGTCGCAAGCTGCACTGTGTGAGACCCCTATCCACTCGATCTGTGGGGGGTGGCATGTCTTTCCACTTAGTCTGTGTTTGAATCTTAGCTTTAAGTGTGAAATTCGATTCATATGCAGATTCAAGAGGAAGGCGGCTATTGTGTCGAAATGTGCATGCCGTTGGCAATGACTTTAAAATGATATAGAAATGTGATTGGTATTTAGTCACGCCCCAATGGATTCACTGCCACCGAGTCGGACTAGATCATGCTTCCGTGAGTGTGTGTGTTGGAATGCATGAAAGGTTAAATGCTACTTTGTGGTTTTCGCACGTCAGAGTTTTTCTTTCTTCCCTTCTTCCACCTGGATGTGGAGAGAACTTCCTGTTCTTGTTCCATTGTGTTTGTCGAGCGCACGCCTACACTCATATCAGAATATTCTACAAGTGAAATCCATTGAGAATAAATGTTTGAAGTTTTATCTACAAACGCATCAGGCATTTTCGACCTACACACTTCGAACATAACAATTGTGAAGTGGAATATATTCTTACTCTTCATCGACACTCTGGGATTGAGCTCTCGCTGCATTGTAGATTGTAATTACACACACGGGGTCCACCACCACCACACACAACCGCCCGCACAGGCCCAACAGCACCGTTGAGTGCTGTCAAGCTCAGAGGACGTGTCCCAGAAGAATGTTCGAAGATTTGATCTGAGTTGTAAACCATTGTATACTGAACAAAAATAATAAACGCACGCAAGCGCAAAAATATAAACGCCAAGCATTGTTAAATCACATCTACATCAAACCATTAATACTAAAATATATCAATCTCAACAATTTGGTTATAGAATCCTGACAATTCGAGGCTCTCACATCATCAACAGAGATTCCTTGAGAATTCTGGCGACAGTCCTTGCGCTACAAACAGCCGTACACACGAGTGTCACTGTCATAGTTTACACAGTCAGCATAGCGGGTGTGTCACCGTTGGCGTCGTCACACACACCACAGCGGTGGCGGGCATGTGGAGGTTAACGTGCTTCGAGGCTCTCTGAGGCGCGTTCTCAGGGCTAATGGTGGAGTGTGGACATTGAAGTGTGGCTGCACAGAGAACGCTAATGGTCACACACGCATCAGCATGCAATGGCGCGCTCCCTCAAGATTGTGACATCTGTGGCATGTTTACATTTGGCACCAGTCGCACATTCATCTGCGGCGCACGCCTTTTATAGGGGAACGCACTACGGGCAAGCATAGTCTCTGCTCGCTCTGACACGCTCACTGACCATCATCTGTCAAAGCCCCATGTGTCAATTGGGCATAGATTAACAACGTGTGAGTCATCCAACTCGAGTGGTCATTTCAATGGTAACATCTGTTTGAGAAGCAAACAAGGAACCATTGCTCAAACATACTCAACTACACACCCCACCCAAACGTTTTGACATTTCCCCATAATGGCAACTTGACTTATGATAATTTAGGTCTGGTGCCTTATCCTATTGTTAGTATAATAAGATGGTGATAATGGATAAACGTGATTTCGGAATGATTTAAAATTGATTTGATGTGTTAGCATCGTGGGGCGATTCACAGATCACAACATTGATGATGCCCTCGGATGAACGTTGAAATGAGGCATATTGTTTTATCGTCTGCGAATGTTGAGGTTGCTGAACTTGTGCTGCGGAAGGCATGGCAAACAACCCAGTGTAACCCTTTGAACGATTAGTCAAGGTAAATTCTATAGATTTAAATTGGATAGACAGCTGAAGATTATTTTTGATTTTGGGATTTTAAAAGAAATATTTTATTGTTTTGACCAAAAAGTTTTTAAGAGAGATTGGAATGTTTATTAGTTCTGAAGTTTAAGCACATATCTACCCAGACTGTGATAAAATTTGGGGCGGGTGTAGCTACACTGTGTAAACAGAGTGTTTAGCTGCAATTTAATGAATTCGCACTGATGACTAGATTTGACAAGTTGATTTGCACAATTTTTGTATAATTGATCTCAATGCATCTCTATCTGCTTTTGATAAAGGAAAATGGATTCGTAATTGAGAAGGTCAGAGGAAGTGATAGATGGTTTGTGTATGTGAGTTGGAAAATGGCAGCATGTTTGCTGTTTTGGTGAGAGAGAAGTGAACAGATGGAAATGTAGAATTTAAAATGTCGATTGGAATTCAGAGTGTTGTTTAAGAGAGATTGGTTAAACATTATTTTTGATGATATTTTACGCTCTGCAGCCAAGGGACGCTCTGCAGATCGGCAAACTCGAGTCAGGATGGCCGGCGCCCCCCCCCCCACGTGGTAACACACTCAAATTGGGGGTTGTGCGGTCAACTGTGTTTAGCTTACTTTCACAACTAAGCAGCATAAAAACCCTTGTCAATTGTTAATTGAGGATAAGGAAAAGTTACTGGAGAATTAATCACACCGCACATCTCACACACACACAACACAACACACTGGCGTTTGCTTTCTGGAACTATTTGTTGAATGAAATTGTAAATTGTTTAGGCGATGTAATGTAAAAATGGTAAACTGTGCAAACATCGAATTTGGATTCGTTCTTGAAGAAATAGATTACTTCATACACTTATCATCCGATACGCTAATCATGGAATATTTTTTGTGAAAATTATTTGATTTGCAAATTTAAACCGTGATAAGACTGTTTGCTTTTATACAGTGGAAATAGGCAAATGATGATGGATGTTTTGAAGTATAGCGTACAACTGGGATTTCTGTATTTTTAGGCATGTGTTTCTCGGGGAATACAAGGAAAGGGATTATAATAATTGATATGACATTCATAATGGCACTTAAATGCTTCTATATAGCAACCTTGTTAGTCTTATTGAACACACACTAGCAGACAATGACGTTATTGATTGGTTGTTTAATTGATGCTTTCTTTGTTTCGGAGTTGTGTGAAAGCAGTCTTTGAAGCAATGTAGCATTCGTCTCGTGAAGCTTGGCAATAACTTCAATCACGACCAATGATTGGACAACTGGGAGGAACCCAGATTGTTGGGTGATGAGCATTCACCCACGTTGATCATTGTCCCTTCCTGAGGCACGCTGTAAGATGAGCAATGTGGGAAAGAGAAAAACTCCCATTGAGGAGAAGGTTGAGCAAAGTCTTTAACGTGGACGTTGTGTGGTGCCTGCCTAAGGAATTGTTCTCAGCCACAGCTCGGCTCGATTGCTGCTCCTGCACATACAATCATGAACTTGCTGCTCGCTCGACATCTCAATGTAACGAGACAGGCCTGGAGTTCCAACACTGCACTCCTTCCAACCCAGTGTCCGGCCGCAAGCTGTAGTTTTGCCCACATCTCCTTCTCACTCACGCTCAGGAGTGCTTCGATTGTTTTCGGCGTACTCGGCACTGCATAACGCTACTCCACACCCTGACTGTTTTCTTCTACATCGGCGGTAAGCATGTTTTTCCCAATGTGTGACCACATGCTGATGAAAGGCTATAAATTAAAATGGAAACTCACTCAATTTGTGATAGGCCACGCACATCGCTGCCATTTTGATTGAACTTGATAATTGGAAATATTTTTCCTCCTTCCGCGAACGGGAAATGGGTAATCATGTGTAGAAAAATTATCAAATTTTCCTTAAACCACACACACAAATTAACAAACACAAAAAGTGTGGGGGAAATTTATATTAATGTATTCTAAAATTGTAACCAAATTGGAGTTTTTAGAAATGTAACTTTTTATGCTATATAGTTGAATTGGCTTGTCCTTTCTGGCAAGAGACTTTTTCCCTCATAATGATGATAAATGTCTTGGTCCTGGAGCGAGATGACCTGAGCTATATACAGGCGCACTTGCGTTCGAAATGTAAGTAGTGCGGCTTCTCGTCTAAAGGAACGTCTGCATCTGGGTATTGATAGCCCCCACACACTCTCTCATGAAAGTATAAAATGCTTTGAAATGGGTAAAATTGTTTCAAGTGCAAGTCTGAGTGAAGTATAGAATCTCAGTGGCTTGTGCTCCTTGGATACTGACCAAGTACAAGTTGAATATAAACTCCTCTGATTCGTAATGTGAAGTGGAATTGAATCGGGGTTGGTCTAATACTGTTAACTAAGTAAGTAAATAAATGATAAGACCAAAAATATGCAATAATCGGGGATTACTATCAAGCTCTCCACATCTCGTACTGCACGCGTCGCCAAGTGTATGGTGGATAATTAGAATATAACTCTCGCTTCACCAACGACGCGCACTCTGCCTCGTGGACATCGTTTTAATCAGTGTGAATGGTTTTATGCAGGTTTTATACCCAAATCGGCGACAAAAGTAAACTCTTGCTCTGCAAGTCAAATAGATTCCACATCAGCAGGTCAGAATCATTCAACGATCACAAAAGGTGGTTAAAAAAAATCGCGCGCATCACACCCCAGCAACAACAGAATAGAGTACAAATTCGTGTGAAAGAGGAAGAGAAGCATGGATAAGAGAATTCGTTTTTTTCTACACTCTTCTCATCTTATCACCTACCGTTCGAGAGAGTTTTTCAACAGATTAGGTCACTCGCGGTGTTGTAGAAAAAATCGACGGCACACGCAAACAGCACAGCACAGCGAGCACGCAGACGCACGAGAAGAAGAAGAAGAAGAAGAATAGATGAAGAAGAATTAGAAAGAAAGAAGAGAAGAAGAATGGGAGAGTCATGATGAGGAAGGAGAAATGATTGCGTTTTTTTTTTAGTTTGTTTTTGTTTTTAATTTAAGATAAGAAATTCAGTGCACTCAACTCTCCGCGCGAGGGATTGGCGCGCACTATCAAGAAAGTGGGGACGATAGAAATTGAAGGTAAATGGGGACAAGAAAACAAAACAACATCGATTGTATCTGTTAGGGCTGAAGCCTCAAGGACTCACACGCACTACCAGCATCCTCGCTACAATCGACCAAGTCGATCAAAATCTCATAAATAGACGATTTTTGAAACAGAACCTGAAGCTAGGAACACACAGTAACATGAAAGTGAGAGAATAACAGGTAAAAACGGGGACTAATAACGACGGGCAACACCTTAAACTCTCTCGAACTCGCACGGCCCCTGAAGGAGAAGATCTGTTGATTTCCAAACCCGGGAACGGAAGTCACCATTTTGACTGCTTCGATCTCTCTCGCGTTGCTTTACGTCGCTCATCATCTACGCTGCAATCCTCTGTGATGCTCGCCACCTTTGTGTTATTGTGGTGGCTTTTGTTGTGATTATTTTGTGTTTGTGTGGTTATTGGTGTGTTTTGTGCTATCGCTTTGTGTTCATTTGTGTTTTGTGTGGCTCTTTTTGTGTCCTGTTTGTGATTGTTGGCGTGCTATTTGTTATTCGGGGGTGGTGCGGGGTGGTCAATGTGGCTATTTGGTGAGTTGTTTTGTGTTTTTGGTGCTATCTGTGTATTATTTGTGTTGTCTATGTGTGTTATTTGGTGTGTTGGTGTGCGTATTTGTGTGTTAGTGTGTGTTTGTGTTTTTATTTGTGTCGTGTGCTATTTTTGTGTTGTTTTGTGGTTTGTGTTTTGTGTGCTGTTTGTGTGTTGTTTGTGTTTGTGTGCCTATTTGTTGTTCTTATTTATGTTTGTGTGCTATTGTGTGTCTTTTGTGTTTTGTGTGCTACTTGTGTGTTATTGTGTGTTGTCCCGTGACCAATTTTGCTGTGTTGTTTGTTGTGTTGTGTGCTTGTTTGTGTGTTGTGTGCAACTTGTTTGTTAATTTGTGTTTTGTGCTGCATCACTCCATGCATGCTTACTCTGTCGCTGTCATCTGCGGATTTTGTGTTTTGTGTCTATTTGTGGTGTTGAGAGTGGTGCTGTGTGCTATTTGTGTGTTATTGTGTGTGTCGTGTGCAAATTGTGTGTTGTTTGTGGTTTTGTCGTGCTATTTGTGTGTTGTCTTGTGTTGCGTGTGCTACTTGTGTGATATTTTTGTTGTGTGCAATTTTGTGTGGATTCCCCTTTTCCCGATGCTCGCTTCTCTCTTGCTTCCTACCTTTTTTTGTCTTGGCATGATTGTCCAATTCGACATGAGCACGTCTCATCTCATCGCCCCGTTCTTACTTCCCTGGCTTCCATCCGTGTGGCCTGATGATTATGGTGCCAGCTCTTGCTTCAACCTTCCTCACCGCTTTTTCCCTTTGGCGCTTATATTTGGCTCGAAATTGCTGTTACCAGATTGCTTGCTTGCAGTTGTTAAATAGGGGCTGGAGCTTTCGCACCACGCATATCACACTACGTCCAGCGACTACGATGATTTCCAAGTTGTTAAGTTGCCAATTTCGGTGGATAGGTAGAGTGGTCCCTTGTTTCGGTCATTAGATGTGCGAAACAAAACACCTTGTCATCGTTTTGTGTCCATTTGTGTGCTATTTGTGTGTTAGTGTGCTATTTGTGTGTTATTTTCTGTTTAGTTGCATAATTTGTGTGTTTATTTGTGTGTAGCTTGTGCTAATTTTGTGTATGTTTGTGTTTTGTGTGCCTATTTGGGGTGTTTTGTGGTTTGTGTGTTATTGGGTTGTGTTTTTTGTGCGCTATTTTGTCTGTTAGTTTGTGTGCTCTTTGGGGTGTTTTTGGTGTTTGTGTGCGATTTCTGCATTATTTGTGTTTTGTGTGCTTATTGTCACGTGATTATTTGTGTTTTGGTGTGCACACTTGTGTGTTATTTGTGTTAAGATTGTGTTATTTGTGGTGTTGTTTGTGTTTTGTATGCTATTATGTTGGTGTTGTTTGTGTTTTGTGTGCTATTTGTGCTCATAGTATTTGTGTGTGTTCTATCTGGTGTGTTGTTTGTGTTTCAGTGTGGCTCACTCTCTCTCTGCTCGCTCCGTTGCGTGCTATTTGTATATTTGGTGTGTCTTGTGCTGTTTGTGTGATTGTTTGTGTATTGTGTGCAATTTGTTGTTGTGGGCGCTTCTATTCTGGTTGGTAGTGTGCTACTTTTGTTATTTGTGTGCACGTGTGCTGATTGTGTGTTGCTCATCGATGTTTGTGTTTGCCATTCACCACTGTGTCTCACACTCTGCATCCGTGTTGTGGCAATTTTATGTGTTGTTTGTGTTTTGGGCTGTTTGTGTGTCTCCATCCCGCGACGCACTGATGATGTGCATTTGTGTGTTTCCGGTCCCACACTGTGTTTTGTGTGTCTGTACTTGTGCTTATATTTTGTGTTCGTTGCTACTCTCACTCGCCTCACGGTTCTCGTTGTGCCATTCGCTCGCTCGCCACCACACCTTTGTGTGCTATCATTTGTGTGTCCGTGTGCTAATTTGTGTGCCTCTATCGCACCGTGGCTTATTTGCGCTAGACTCACTCTTGTTGTTTTGTTGTGTACCTGCTTGTGTTTTCGGTGCTATGTGACTGCTCGCTCTACTCATCTTGCTCTCCATCCTGCTGTCGCATATTTGTGGTGTCTTGGCGTTGTGTGCTATGTTTCTGTCCGTGTTACCCTGTGATCTCTCTCGATCGCTCGCCATTACTTCTCGCTCGCCTCCACTCACCCTCTTGTGATGGGTCGTCCATCTTGCTGTGTCGTTTGGTTTGTGTATGCTATTCTGTGGTTGTTGTGTGTTTGGTGTGTCCTATTGCTCCGTATCCTAGTGTCGCCTCATGTTTGTGGTCTGTGTTTTGTCGTGCTCATCCTTTGGTTTGTTTCGCTCTCTCTGTGCTGTTTGTGTGTTATTTGTGTTTTGGGTGTTCCTATCGTGTATCTATAGTGTGTGCTCTCCTTTTGTGTTGTTTGTGTGTTGCAGTGCTATTGTGTTATTCTCTGTGCTCTTTGGCTGCCGCTCCTTGTGTGTTCATTTGTGTGCACTGACCAATTTGTTTGTTGATTCTGTGTTTTGTTTGTTCTTTTTCTCGTTCGCTTCTCCGTGTGCTCCCTGCGTGCCTACTTTGTGTGTCTTTGTCGTTTGTGTGGCATTCACCTATCCGCTGTCTATCTGCTGTTGTGTGCTAACTTCCTCCGTTATTTGTGTTTCTGCGTCCAGCTCCATCTCCCCCACCCTGTCCCCCGTTATCCTCATCTGTCCGCCTCTCCTCCCTGCTGCTGCTCCTCTGTGTGTTATTGCCTGGTGCATGCACCTCGACCCACAGTTTGGTGTGTTGTTCGCTGTAATTGTGTGCCCAATCTGTTGTCGCCACTCTGTGCCCCCCGCACACTCGCTGTGCTGTTCGCTCGTACACGCTCTCTCTTCTGATCTATCATCCTTGCACCAACCCCACTGAAGTTCTCTCCTCCACACTCGCAAGACCTCACTCGTTAGTCAGGCTTGTAGTTTTTATCTTGCAAACGATAGTTTTTGCGAAGATATGTAGTCTTTTTTTTTGTTGTTTGTTTGTTTGTCTGTAATCACGTATCGATCACTGACTGCTGGGAGAGCACATTATATTGGAAGATTTGTACTTCGCATATCAGCAGTCCTAAGAGGTTCCCTTTCACGGGCATAATTTTCCAGGATCCCACACCCACCCCGAGCATCAAAGGTCGAAGGTCACTTTGTCGAGGCAGAATAGGGGAGTCTGACGAAAACTCTTTCATTTTTTGAACGTAATTTGATCGGATCGTCTTATCAAACATTCATGAGGAATGATAGTTCATCGGTGCCTGGCGCTCAGCCTGATTAATTATTTTGTGGCAGAATCGGCTTTGACCTTATCGTACTAGGCTGCGACCAGTCGAACAGCTTTTGACCCAACGTCACACTTTGACAATCTTTGAGGTAACCATATACGTGCTAATACCCCTGCAAATTGAAGCACATCGGATAGTGCTTTCTAATATGTCAAGGCTTGAGAACATAGTGACGTCATTTGGTGACGTTATGAGGCCAACGGGCATATTTTTCATGGTATCGTGTAGAACGATTTCTCATCGGAATCCTCTAGAGGCATGATATTCGCTCAATGGAGATCGCTCCTCGGTGGGATAGAGCTTCTGTGTCACGTCAGTCGTGCCCTAAAGAAGTCAGCACGCTGGCACAGCTTTTGGCAAGATACGGTCACCATGCGGGTGACATCTCGGTTTTTTTTGTCGTCTTTGTGTGCTATCTGCTGCTGTGTATTTGTGTGTCATTTGCTATTTTGTTTTGTGTTGTGGTTTTGGCGTGCTATTTTGTGTGTTGTTTGTGGTTTGTTGTTTTGTGTGCTGTCTGTGTGTTTATTGTGTGCACGTGACAAGTGTGTGTTGTTTGTGTATTGTGTGGGCAATTGTGTGTTTGTGTTATTGCGTGTTGTGTGCAATTCTGTTTGTTATTTGTGGTTTTGTGGTGCTATTTCTATGTTATTTGTGTCATTTGCTAGTTTGTGTTTGTGGTTTGTGTTTGTGTGCTATTGGTGTGTGTTGTGTTTGTTTATGTTTGTGTGCTATTTGTGTGTTGTTTGTGTTTTTGTGTGTATTTATGTTTTATTTGTGTTTGTGTTCTATCTGTGTGTGTTATGTTGTGTTTTTGGTTCTATCTGTGTGTTTTTGTGTTTTGTTTGCTCTTTTGTTGTTGTTTGTGTGTTGCGTGCTATTGTGGGTGTTTTTGTGTTTTGTGTGCTTTTGTGTGTTTATCTGTGTTTGTGTGATTTGTGTTTAATGTTGTGGTGTGTGTGTGGGCAATTGTGTGTTACGTTTCCCTGCCAATTGCTGGTTGCCAGTTGTTAAAGTACTGGCGCTTATTCGCCGACTATAAAATGCTGGGCTGCTGAATTTCTCAGTTGTTAATTGCCAGTTTCGCATTGGTGAGTGTCCCTTGTTGGTTGATCGTTGCGAACCAAACAAAACATTTGTTTGGTGTTTTTCGTTCCAATTTGTGTATATTTGGTTGGTTGGTCATTATTTTTTTGCTCGTGTGTTGTGTGTTTTGTGGTGCTGACTTTGTGTTAATGTGGTGTGTGGTGTGGCATTTTGTTGTGTTGTTTGTGCTTTGTGTGCGTATTTTGTTTCTGTGTGTTATTGTGTAGGTTTTGGGCTATTTGTGTGTTGTTTTGTGGTTTGTGTTTTTGTGTGCTATTGTGTGTGTTTGTGTTGTGTGCTGATGTGTGTTTGTATTTGTGTTTTGTGTTCTATCTTGTGTTATTTGTGTTTGTGTCCTTTTTGTTGTTGTTTGTGTGTTGCGTGGGCAATTTTTGTTATTTGTGTGTTTGTGTGCTATTTGGTGTTGTTTGGCATTTTGTGTGCTATGTGGTGTGTTCTTGCTATTTGTGTGTTTCTGTGCTATTTTGTGTGTTATTTGTGTTTTGTGTGCTACTTGTGTGTTTTGTGGCTATGTTTGTTATTGTGTTTTGTGGTGCTATTTTGTGTGTATTTTGTGTTGTCAATGTGGCTGTTTTGTTTGTTTTGTTTAGTGTTTTGTGTGCGATTTGTGTGTTGAGGTGTGCTGTGTGCTATTGTGTGTTATTTGTGTGTTTGTGTGCTATTTGTGTGGTTGATTTTTGTTTTCTGGGTATTTTGTGGTCTTTGTGTTGTTGGTGTGCCTATTTGGTGTGTTGTTGTGTATATTTCACTCAATACAGTTCATACGAGTAATCTTGACAACAGGAATTAGCATTGTCTAGATTTAGGCCTGAATGACATGCATCATCAGTTAGGCCGAAGGCCAAGTGAATGACAATGAAAGATCAGGAACTTTTGGCTGGGTACTTATAAAAGTATTTTCTCTGTAAACTGGTGCCAGACGCAGAAAATCCTGACTCATGGCACCGCTAGCAGTTCCTTCGCATCTATGTGGTTGCTGTCAGTGATGCTTGTTCACCCCAGCGTCTCGTTTGCATCACATATCGTCTTTCGGAAGCCACAATTTAATGCTTGACGCCTTAAGTCAGAATGATCAGGTGATTAGCTGATTTAGCGAGGAACAATGAAATACGTTATATGCCCCAATGCGGCAGGAAGACTTTCTTAAAACCTTACATATTTGGTATCTTCATCAGGAAGTAAATTAAGTGTATTCCTTAACCTTCTTCCTCGTCACATTTTTCCAATAGTTATTCTTTTTTTGGAGATTTATGCCTAAATGTACTCCAGTATTCTAATAATTCTGAATTGTTATGGAAGATAAATATCTCAATTTACTATTCAGTTCAGGTATCTATACTAATAACTTCAGTGTGTGTTCAAGTCCATATGTCTCGCTCATAACGCAACACCATGAAACCTAGTGGCCCAAACTTTGCGTGGGAGATCCACGTAGTTGCAGAAATTAAAATTCTGTGTTTCGGTTATTTAAAACACCCCTTTTGAAGATAATTAATGCCTTGTTTTAATTATCTTTATAAAGGCTTATCTCATGATTGCACCTCTGGCTATCAGTTGCTGCGGTCTTAATTCGCATGTTTTTTGCCTTGGACTTGACAGCGTCTAACAGACAGCCTTGAGCTTGAAACAGGCCGCAGATTTTTTAACGATTTAATCTTTTCCCTTCACTTCCCTCATTATAATATCGTCGAATGCTATCATCATATCCTTCTGAACGTGGATACTTAACAATACTTTAACGCCTGGCGATGCAGCGTTGTGGCGTTTATTTCATTCGCACACATGCATCAAACCCTCCTCACGCAATCCCTTCAACTCGCAGCAACATTCACTATATGTTTTAGTTATTATGACCTCAGCAGCAGTTCCATGACAAAAAAATGTTCCTTTGTCCAATTTGGGCATCATCACATATCCACAGCGTCTCCGGGTGTAGGAATGTTTTATATGACCGGGGATCGGCTTCGTTTTATTTATTTTTGGCTTGCCAAGACAGGTGTTGCCTTAGCATACCGTTTCGGTTGGAGTGCTTGCTTGAGTTGCCTAAACCACACTTAGTGAGTGCGTGCAAGGGCTGCTCACTCGCTCTTTGGTCGCTCTCCCACTGCTTCACCACACACCCCACTCTTCTATCAACAACACTCACACTCCACAAATAGCACCTACACCTCTCTCTCCGCTCCCTCTGCTCCACCCCCCTCTCTCTCTCTCTCTCACCACCCTGCTCATCTCTCAGCAACCGCCCTTACTTTGTCTCTCTCTCTCTCACCCTCTCTCGTCAACCGCGACACCCGCCCTCCTCGAACACACGACACGCTTCTCTCACCCCTCTTACTGCATTCTCCCATCCTGCTTTCCGCACCACACTCCAAACGCTCTCCTCCCTTCTCTCTCTCCCACCACCCTCTCAATCCCTCTCTTTGTCTCTCTCACGCCTCTCACCACTCTCTCTCTCTCACCCCACTTGCACGTCTCCACTGCTCTCCCACCTCTCTCCAATGTCTCCTCTCTCTCCACCGCCTCTTCACACTCTTCTCGTTGCTCTCTCTACCTCACCTCTCTCTCACCCCTCTCTTCCGCACCCTCTCTCCTCTCTCACCCCTCTCTCTCTCTCTGCTCACAGCTCTTCCTCACTCCTCGCCACTGCTTCGGCACCATGTGCCAAA
>CM068959.1:51973-65385 GCA_035128595.1 Eptatretus atami
AATGAAACTGTAAATTGTTTAGCAGATGTGAATGTTAAAATGGTAACTGTGCAAAATCGAATTGGATTTGTTTCTTGAAGAAATAGATTACTTTCATATTTTGGGATAAATGATGGAATATTTTTTTTGTTAAAAGAATTATTGATCGCAAATTGGAACCCTGATAAAGACTGTTTGCCTTTACATGGGAATAGCAAATGATTTCCGGCATCATCAGCAGATAACCAAATTGTGAACATTGTACACATTGAAATGTGTTTTCCAATATTGTGTTGCTATATTCACAAAGTATTTCAAAAAGTGACGAGCATAGTTGATGTTGTCATTCACGTGATCAAAAAATTTGCATCCAATAGAATTGATATGGCAACACTTAGTGACATAAAGATGGTTGTACACCTTCGACTGAGAACAGCTTCAGAACAAAAGGCCTGTATACAACAGAAATTGGCGAAACTCTGTTGCCTCCAGCGATCAAGTGCATCCAGCCCTCTTGGTTGTCGTGAAAACTTCACTTGGCATCTTCCCTTGAAGAGCAATCCAATCCCGCTGGATATCAACGAATCTTGCGCAGCTGATAGCTTACAACACTTTGGCCCTTTGTTTAAAAAAATGCAACATTCTTTTGTTACACCAAGACAAAACCAATGTAAATAGTTCCCAAAGGAAACCTTTTACACAGGAAACACCACAATCAACAGCAGAGAAATGGGAAGTTGATGGATTTATCTTCATCATCTTCGAGAAATACTGTAAAGTGGAGGAACGTTCATCTGTGCGACACCAAGATTTCTCCCTCCAACATTCATACCACTACCCTGCCTTCCCAGGTTACCTTTTACTGTGCATCGTTCACAGCATATAACCTGTGTGACCTTTTATGCACTTTAAAAAAAGCGTCTCGCTGGGCCATCACAAAATAAAAGAATGTAGTTTCAAAGACCCATTCCTGTCTTCATTACGTCACCACCATGATCTTTCAAAATGTCACCAATCAATGAAAGCGTTCAAAAGTTCTGACACAGAATTTGGTTTGGTTTTTTCCGTAAAAATTATGGCTATCATAACAGGATCCATATATCACCAAAGGCTTGCAAGGATGCCAAAGCGAATTCTGTGATGATTGAAAATGGCCACACCATACAACATTTATTTTTATGGCAATAGAGTTTGCAACAATGTTGGACTTCTTCTTAGAGCATCTGAACAGCCTCTGCGATGCCAAATATAAGTATTGGCCAACACTTCTCTAGGATGACAGTTCTTTGGTTGTCTTTAATAAAAGTCTCGAATTCCTGATTGTAATTGTGCCCTTTATCTCGAAGCAATGACAGCAATCATTTACGCAGCTTCTTGTCAGTTTATTTTCTCGTGGCCCATCTGCCAATTTTTTTTTTGAACCTGCGAAAAATTGGCGTTCTCTCTTCTGAATCATCTGCGTAAACTCGCTCTCACTTGAACGAATTACTGAGTTAAACTTCTGCATTCATTTCAATAATTGGGATCACAGAGTTCATTATTTTCATAATTGTCATCAGGCTGAAACAACTATTATCAGTATTGTTCACATGTAGGCCTGCATTGACAATGACAACTTTCAGCATCATCATCACCATGTTCATTTTCAGCATCATCATCGCCACGTTCATTTTCACATCATCACGCCACAGTTCATTTCAGATCAGCATCCTCACTGCTACTCTGCACAACTATGCATGAGTGCAGTCCTATTTTTTCCCACTTCTGCCAGCGAGGACATGTTAACAGGAACCTATGGAATTCAAAAAGGAGGCTTTGGCTATTACATTGTAGCCAGTACAGGTTCATTCCTTGCACAGTTAAATGAATACAGGTTTCATTTTGGTATCTTTTGCCATTCCGGTTCCCGGCATAATGGTCCACATGGGACCCTAATTATAGACCATTTCGGACTCGCGTGGAATTACTATTGATTTTGGACCTGTTAAATGAGTTCGGTCCTTTGCATGAATAATACATTCGTCAATGTGCTGATTAACTGGAAAATGGAAAGGGTATAAATGTTCAAAAGAGGTTGGATTTTATGTTTCAGTCTTGAAGCGAGGTAAACTTAACTACTGAAGAGCACTAATATTCCAGGTTGGATGCAGAAAAATATATACAAAGAAAAGGCAAGGTTATTTATTTTGCATACAAGATTCACATATTTCACTCATTTATATGGAAATTTTTACCTGTCATGTATTATTTGCAATAACCTGTTTTTATACATGTGGTACTTAAATAATTTGTATCTAGTTTTCTATTATATTTTTCAGTTTCTGTAAATATGCCTTTTAACTTGTTTTATCTCGAATACATTTGTGATTCTTAATAAAAGCCCAAAACATCATTCAAGTCTCCACTTCTGTCTTTGGATGTTAGATCAAAAGTACATGTCCACAACAAAGGAAATTTATCGCATGAAACAATTAGTCCTTTACCACAGTTTGCTTATAAATACAAACTGACAAACGCAATCAAGTTAGGGGCCAAAAGTGGTATTGCATAGGGTCCGAAATGGTTCATAACAATAAGGGAGCAAAATGGCGAGGGACCGAAAACGTTCCATTACACCAGTCAATGACTGTTCTTTACTGTTTACGGAAGGTACTTAATAAATCTATTTCTGGACACAAGTGACTGAAATACAGAAGGGTTTTTGTAAAAACTTGAACTGAGGGGGGGGGGGCACAATGTGTGGCGGCAAAGCCGGCAGAGGCAAAATACCACTACTGGGGGTTCTCGCTAGAAAATTTTAAAAATAAATTCAATTTGGTTTCACTCTGAGGTTAGTATTTTGGGAAAATGAAGGTTTCAGGGATTCCCCAGGCCCATACTTTTTCAATATGGGCCACCCCATATGCCACCACCTGCATGAAATACAGGCTATGGGCTCTGTATAGTGTATATTGACATACAAGGCCATCATGCCTGTATTTCAGTCACTTGTGACTTACAAGGCCTAATCGCGGAAAGTACTACTGCCCCATATCTAAAAATACAGAGCTCTAATGAGCTTTGTCAAGTTAACTTCAAAAATTACAGAAATAACATCACAAATCACGTACTTACAGGCCAGGTCAGGAAGCATTCGCCGTCCGACGAATTAACCGCATGACCGCAATGTAAACCCCAAAAATTTAGTTCCACTTTGCCCTTAAAAGCCTCAATTAATATATTCTGTTACAATATAAAGTTATGTCATTGTCTTTTGATAACCTTTTACCAAAGGAAAACAATGTGCACCGAAAAACTTGAACAATTCCCCGAGTAACAAAAACTACCGCAATGAAGCTTCATTGTTGCAAACGCAGTTTTTGTCGGCGGCCAAAGGCGTTAATATTTTTATGACAAAAACTTCACATTTTTCGGCGAACAACAACTGAGAAATTGTTTTCCTTTTGCCTTTGGTTAGGCCTAACTCGTTAAAACAGGACATAAAAATAATATATTATTAAAAAATATATTGAGGCTTTTTAAGGGCAGTTGGAACTTTAATTTGTGCATTGCGGACAATGCGGTAACTCGCGGACCCACGGCCGAAGCATTATCCACACCAGAAAAAAATATTTTAAAGGTTCTGAAAACCAATTAACTTGTTCGAAAGTAACTTTTTACAGAGTTCCCCTTTTATGACCGCAACCGTTTTTTTTTTTTTTTTCGCCAGCCCGTGTAAAATGAATGATTATTTACCGTCGATTTGTACACACGATCAGGGCCATGTCAGCGAGAGCTAAACTGATAACGGATGAAATCGGTGCTGGAGGATTCGAATCGTCAGATGCACGTTCGAGTCCAAGGCTCGACGTCGTGCCCAAGGCCGGAGAGTTTCCATTGAATGTAACGATATCATGCGCACACGGAATAACAGTAACCACAATCATGGATCTGTGATCAAAACGTCCAAAAACAAAAGCTAGGGAATTAAAATCGATTATATAATATACTACCAAAAATGATCACAGCGGAAGATAATTTTAACTTAAAAAAGCGAAAGTATTCTGCAATTAGCGGATTGTGTGTCACACTCAGAAACAGGGGAAAAGTCCCCAACAACCCAAAAGGTTTTTTTTTAAAAAAACCCCAAAACTTTTATAAATTCGGGCTCGTGTGGTGATGCGGAAATATGGAAATAGCAATCAGATCTCTCCTCCAGTGAAAGGCAAACACCAATCACCACACGTCACGAGGGGAAAAGCGCTCACTCTGTAAACACACGAGGCATAAAAAGCAGTTTTGATAATCACGCTGGCGCACTGCGCTGGGTACCACATCGTGATAGGGTTGTACAACCAAAGCGGCGAATTCCGGACGTCGATGAAATCTTTCATACTGACGTCGTGTGTCTGCTGGGTTGTTAGCAAAGAACTTTCTCTCTGCGATTTGTTTCAGGCTTCCTTTTTAATACTCCCCTGGCTCCCCGTCGAGCCTCTCCTTGCCCCTGGGGCATCATCTCCCGCTGTCTTCCCCCGCTTCGTCGTCCTCGAAAGCGTTGTCTGTTTGGCACTATGCCTTCTGGCCATGTATCTGACTTCTTCTTCATCCTCAAAATCTGACAGTGCACAGCTCGTTGTTCTTGGTTGGTTTAAGTCTCACCGGCATTTGCTTCGTTAATTGTCTAGCTGACCCTTCAAGTTTAATAACCGTGCCTTTTTGACTCTGTCACGACACTACTTCATCCAATTATACATACACCCAGTTTACATCCCTCTGGGCCTTCTTTCCCTATTTTTCACCTCCAGTACTTTTTCTTAAATGTCTAAACATTCATTGATCAAACGTACCATTCTTCAGAAAAAGGTTATCTGCTATTCTGGTCCAATTACACCATTCTCCTACGTCTCTCACAGCATGAGGCCCATACTTATCAAACATTAATTCTTGCCCATGTACCTCTCCGTGGCTTTTGAAAAAGTTCCTCAGTGTACACATTCCTTCCTGTTTTCCCATTTCTATTTCCCATCTTTCAAAATACCCCTCTCAAATCACAGATTACTTCAATGTTTGGAAATACAATAAAACACAAAATACATATTGCTCTATTACCTCTGTATGTACTCTCTGTTTGAACAATGCGTTACCCGCTGAAGGACAGTCCACCCTCGAGGAAACGCTCTCTGCTCACCTTTTGCTCAAGCACTTTGGCGTTCCTCCAGGCAATGCCTCCAGCAGATTAAGCCACCTCTGGTCACGGCACCAAACTGATGTGGATTCTCTCCAGAACCTTTTAGTGATCTTTTAGGATTCGTCCTCGTAGCTCCTGGCAAACCTCAAGTGATCGTTGTAGGATTCTTCCTGGTTTGATTGTGGAATCCTATTAACTTGCAGGGTTTAAACGTCTAGCGGATTCGGTTATAAAATTCCGTATTGTAATCACAGACGCTGATAACCAATGTCCACAGACAAGTCTTTGCTTTGAGAACAATTTATTTATAATTCTATCTCACCATACACTTCACACCCTCGTTTTCCCCACTCAATGAACCTTCTTTTTTCCCAAAATTCAATTTAATTTATTATATAATATTATATAATATATATATATATATATATAGATATATATTGAGAGGGAGAGGGTTTTGATAGCATATAGGCGAAAGTTCTATTTTTTATCAGACCGTCACCTTGTACTGGCAAATAATTAAACAAATGTCCAAAGTGCAAAGGAAAAACAAGATTTATAAGTAGGTCTTAGTTCTCAAACAATAAACAAAAGAAAACAGTAGCGGGGGAAAAAACCACTTTTGACCCTAGTCGACTGAGGCAAGGGCCATTTGTTAAATTAAAGAGGAATATTTTCCCCAACCCTACAATCGGAGACATTGTATGGCCACCCAATCGTGGACATTGCATGGCACCAACGGTATGGACATTGCTACGCACATCGGATGGCCATTTGTTACGCGCACCAATCGGCATGGACATTGTATTTATGGCAACAATCGGATTGGACGTTCTGTAGGGAACCAATCGGATTTACGTTTGTATGGCACCAATCGGACATGACGTTTCTAGGCACAATCGGACAGGACAATGTATGTACCAATTGGATGACGTTTGTACAGTACAATCGGATGACGTTTGACGGTACCAATCGGCATGGACGTTTGACCGGTACCAACAGATGGACATTGATACGGTACCAATCAGATGGACGGTTTGTTGCGCACCAATCGGGATGACGTTTCTATAGCACCAATCAGAGGACGTTTCTACGGCACCAATCGGATGGACAATTGTTATGGCCACCAATCGGATGGCGTTTCTATGGGTACCAATCGGATGGGCCATTTGTATGCACAATCGGAACATGGACGTTTCTAACGGCACCAATCGGATGGCCATTGTAATGCACTGTGGGGGGAAAATTTTATTGTATTCTAAATTTAACAAATGGAGTTTTAGAAATGAACTTTTATTCTACAAGTTGAATTGGTGTCCTTTCTGGCCGAGAGATTTTTGCCCTAAATGTTATAAATGTCTTGGTCTGGAGCGTGTGGACCTGAGCTGATACAGCGAACCTTTGGCTCGAAATAGTACGAAGATGGCCTTCTCATTCTAAAAGGACACGTCTGCCAGTCTGGGTTGATAGCCCTACCACTCTCCCATGAAAGTAGAAAATGCTTTGAAATGTTAAAATTGTTTCAGTGCAAGTACCGAGGAAGTATTAGATCTCAGTGGCTTGTGCTCCTGGACAACTGACCAAGTACCAAGTTAGAATAAAACTCTCTGATGTAATGTGGAAGTGAAATTGAATCGGGTTGGTCTAACGTTAAACTAAATAAGAATAAATGAAATAAACCAAATAATATTGCAATAATGGGGTTCTTAAGTTCATTGTACGAGGGTTGAAGAAGTGTATGTTGATATTAGAAAATAAATATTTTTCAAAGGAAGGACTTGTGTGGACATCGTTTATCAGTGTCGATATGGGTTTTATGCAGGATTTTATAACCAAATCGGACAAACGTTAAACTCTGCCTGAAGTCAAATAGGATCCACAATCGGCCAGTAGAATCCTTGCAACGATCACAATAAGCGTGGGTTAAAAAAATCCACATCAGTTGGGCTGGGTGACTCGGATTCGAACCGACTGTTGGTGCGGTGCTCGTGACCGGAGGTTCTAATCTGCCGGAGGCAGTGGTCTGGAAGACGACATAGTGCTTTGAGCGAAGGTAAGGGAGAGCGCCTTCAGCAGGTAACGCATTTCGAACAAATAAAAGTTCATGTCAGATAATTTTATTGAAGAAAGAAGAGGATCCGCGGAGGAGGTCACGTTTTAAAGTAAACGATAAGTACTGTAGTTGGTTTTAGAAAAGTGCTGGAGAAGAAGTGCAGAGGTACATGCTAACAAGAAGAGGCTCGATGGAGAGCCAGACTCGTAGATTTAAATGTGGGCATGATGAAGCTGACATGCCCACATGTTTGCATTGATACGACCGGCTGTGAGAGAGAGCCGAGACACGGCTGAGAGCCGAGATAGGGTTAAGTTAATGAAAATAGATAATATATAAGTTACCTGTTTGTAAGAGTTATAGAGTTACCTTGTTCATTGAATCACTGGAAGTTTGTTGGCAGTGAGTTGTTATATTATATTGTGTGGAGGTTTTACGGATTTTTAAATGCAATGATTTGCACGAAACTTTTTAGAGGGCAGGAAAGATGACCGCTGGGAGCTGTGTTGGTGGTTTGCATTGAGCATGTGTTCTGAGAGTAAAAAATGAAACTTGTGCGAGTCCAATATCACTGCAATAAACGTGTTCTGTTGGGATTTGACGATATTTTAACTCGTGCTGATAAGCTGTGGGTCTGTTTGGTGGCATGTTATGCATCTCTTGGCGTGTATTTCCACGCGAAGGTCGCAAGCTCACAGTGAGACTCCCCCTCCACTGGATCTGGGGGGTGCATGTCTTTCACTGAGTCTGTGTTGAGTCTGTGCTTTAAGTGTGAAATTCGATTCATATGCAGATTAAGATTTCGAGTGATGGATGAAATGTATAGAATGTGATTGTATTTGTCACGTGATAACACACGGTCTATGAATGCAATGGCTGTTTAGTGTGTGTGTGAAGCCATGACAGAGTAATGCAAACTGTGGTTTTGCCTGTCGAGTTTTTTTCCTTTTTCTTCCCACCGGATGTGGAGAGAACTTCCTGTTCCTTGTTCTTGGTGTTTGTGGCCACCCTCTCTACTGAATTGTTTAAAGTGAAGTCCATTTAGGAAAAAGTGTTGAAGTTTTATTTAAAACCATAGGGATTGGATAAATATTGAAAAACAATTGTGAATTAGGAATATATATTCGGAATGTGAATGCTTGGGAGTTGAACTCTCGCTGGCATTGTGATGATTTGTAATTACACAACCCGCAGGTTTAAGTGCTGGGCAAGTCTGAGGACTGTCAGAAAATGTTTCGAAGATTTGATCTGAGTTGTTAACCATTCTACTTAAAAAGATGTGATTTAAATGTAGAAACGTGATTTGGAATGATTTTAATGAATTTTTGATGATGTTACACGTGGGGCATTCACAGAATAATTGATGATTCCCTCGGATGGACGTGAAATAGGCATTTGTTTTATTCGTCTGTAAATGTGAGGTTGCCTGAACTTGTGCTGGAAGGCAATGGCAACACAACCAGTGTAAACCCTTTGATCATTCAGTCAAGGTAAATTCATGATTTAATTGGATAGATGCTGAAGATTTATTTTTCATTTATGATTTTAAAGGAAATATTTTATTGTTTTGACCAAAAAGTGTGTTTAGAGAGATGGATGTTTATAGGTCTGAAGTTTAGAATGCTTTCCCCAGACTTTGGGATAAAATTGGGAGGGGTGAGCTACATGTGTAGACAAAGTGTTTTTAGCTGCAATTTAAATGATATTCGACTGATACAGATTTTTACAAGTGATTTGAAATTTTTGTACAACTGTTTAAAATGATTATTTGTTTGATAAGAGGAAATGATATCGTAATTGAGAAGGTCAGAGGAAGTGATAGATGGTTTGTGTATGTGAATTGGAAAAATGGCAGCATGTTTGCTGTTTGGTGAGAGAGGAAAGTGGTTAAGATGAGAAAATGTCAGATGATTTAAAATGTCGATGGAATTCAGAGGTTGTTTGGAGAGATGGCTTAAAACATTTATTTTTGAGATATTTTCCGCTCTGCAGCCAAGGACGCTCGCAGCTCGGGTAAACTGTGTTAGTTACTTTCAGACTAAGCTCATAAAATTAGAAAATTGGGGAAAGAACTCATTGGCACGGAACCATCATGCTTCTTTTAGCTGTAATTAATATAAAATTTGTTTGAGATGTTTCAAATTGAGAATCCTTTACCTAAGGACTTTGTTAATTCTTTAATGAGGGAATAGGAAAAGTTACTGAGAATTAAAATCAAGATTTTAAAAAAAAAAATGGCAGTTGCTCTGGAAACTATTTGTGAATGAAACGGTAAATTGTTTAGCAGATGTGAATGTTTAAAATGTAACTGTTGGCAAAAATCGATTTGGATTGGTTCTTGAAGAAATAGATTACTTTCAATTTTGGATTAAATGATGGAATATTTTGTGAAAAGAATTATTGATCGCAAATTGGAACTCTGATAAAGACTGTTTGCTTTTTACATGGAAATAGCAAATGAGATGAATGTTGATGTACACATTAGGGTGTGTCGAAGACTACATGGAAAAATTAAGTTTGATATTTTATATCGGCCAGGTAAAATGTGTGTGCCACTTTATACAAAAACACCGATATCCAGAATATAAAACTTGATAGCACAACATTTACTACTTGTCAACAAGACCAAAGGGTATACAACAGTTGCGCTCAAAGCGGTCACTGCTGTGTTTACTGCATTGTGCAGTGGCCACCCATAATATTTTTTTGGGACACACCAAAGCAAAATAGATTAAAAATAAATATTCATTAATTTTAAGTTTGTTTTTGAGTACCCTCTCCAAAGACAGCCCTGCACAATGCACAGCACATCTAAGCCTGCGAAGCCTGACAGTGCCAAAACAGCACCACACACTTCGACGACGCTCACAATAAATTGTAACACAATTTTATATCCGCAGGCATTGGCTGCAGCATACAGCTTTGTATTATTATCTCGACTGCCTGTTGATGTAATCTTTGTGATGCTTATTCCATTCAATGTTTGGCTGTTTTGGCCATTGTTTGGTTGTTTGCAGGTGAAATGGCGAAAGTTAACTAGGAAAAAGACTGAGATTTTGGTTGATTGGTCGGCACAGAAGATTCCTTCAGTTGTGCTAGCTACCTTCACGAGGAGAGGTGCTCAAGGTGCGTTTGATTTTCATATACAGAAGAACAAGCCTAAATGACAGTGTGAAGGAAACGGTCACAATGTCCTACAAATTAGGAACGAAGCACGGATACCAAACGAGGCTAGAATCATCTTCTGGGGATTCAGCTACGACGTTTTCACAAGGAATGCAGGGCCTGAAAAAAATAATCACAAGGAAGTCAGCGACGAAGAGGGAAAGCGTGATGGCTTTAGGGATTTGTTGGACAATGTCTTTGATAGCACATGAACAGCCATGACGATGATCAAGATAGAAGAGGACGGGCAGTTTTTGAAGGCTCAGTGTGAAAAAGGACGAAAACATGGTTCGATTGGCAGGAATTGACGTGAAAACTCGCAAAGCAAGAAGACAGAGCACTGGCGAATCAGCGCAGTTGCCAGTGCGTGAGGAAACAACATCATGCAAGCTAGCAGCCAGTGGACAGATGTTGTAGTGCTTGATTCATCATCTGAGGAAACAGGATTATCTGCAGAATAGCCAGAGAGAAGAACCAAAGAAACCGTTCAACATTCTTCTGGATCACGCGCGGAAAAGGGAAAAATCTCTGTTGTTAACACGTGAAGGTTGCAGCAGCGCTAGGATCGCACAAAACCAGCAGCAGGAATGCACTTATATTTTTTCTGCCATGGCTACGTCCGATCAGTTTACAGCACCAGTTAGTGAACTGATATTCAGTCCTTTCTTCAGTCAACGAGCAAGAAGTTCAACTGCAGCGCTAAGCAGCCGAGATTCGTGAATCTTTTCATCACTCGTTCCACTAACATTGCCACTGATGCAAGATAATGCCCAATTACACAGAACTGAACAACTGTCTGTGGATCGACTTCCTATTATGGTGTCTGGCAAGGAGTAACCAAGCCTTCTTCCATCCCCAGCTATACTTCCGGCACTGCTGCCATTATGACAGAGCCTGTATGGCTGAGAAAGGAGCTGGGAACTGACGGAGACAGAAATTTGCCTTATGTTTCGACACAACAGCAAGTAATACAGGTATAAAGGGCAGCGTTGCAATAAACTCGAAAACAGAGTTAGAAAGGATCTCTGAACTTTGCCTGTCGACATCACGTGCTGAAATTGTTTTGGAAAAGGTTTTTCACTGTATGATGTTTTTAAGTCTCCAAATCGAAATACTTCAGTCATTTCCGATTCTGGCCAACATTGATTCAATCAAAGTTATTGCACAGCTTTGGGATGATGTAGATGCATTCAGAGCATTGTAGTTGTTATTCGAGAAAGTATCATCCCTTTGCCATGCAGCAACTGAAATACTAAGCACCCCAGATATGACTACGAAGAGCTCTTTGCAGTTAACAGTCATCTTCCTAGGAGCTACTCCACCAAAGAATTAGGTTCAGGTACCCAGGGCAGTTCACCTGTGCGCGTTGTGATGGCACGTTGCCATTTATGCCATTCAAGATGCTGATTTTCAGAGATCAGTTCCACATCCAAACAAGCGCCAGAGCACAACGAGGGCGATCTGTACCCAATCCCACTCTCACAATGGTGTGGAAGCAACTCTCGAGTGTCCACTTTTGTGACCCCACAACCTATGTTAAAATACTGGTGCACCTGTCCATCAGCCGGCGAAGCACAAGAATGATCTTCAATTCTTGAAGGCACCGCATAAGCTACCCAGACAAGGAAGTCTCAAATGCTGCTTTGACTGCATTTTCCAGGACACCTGTGTATTTGTCGGAGACCTTGATTGGCCTCAGCTTTCTGTGACTCGTCACTGTCGATGAAAAAGCGCTGCATGGCCCACAAAATGCACAATTAACCAGGAATTTCTATGAACCCCCCAAAAAGGGCTTCCTCCATAAAAATCCATCTACTATGGGCACTACCCGACTTCGTTACCACTCCACCATCAAGCGCTCCAGATTCTGGGACTGGATGAAACCTTCTTGAAGAAGACCCACAACAATGGGAGGCAAGCAAAATCATACAATGAGGCAACAAATATCATTTCTGCCCGACGAGTGACAAATGATGGTTGGCAGAGAGGGAGTCGCTTCTTATGCAGTCCGTTCAATGAAGCCCTGGTCCGCAATGAGGAAGAAAAAACAATTTTGTCTACAAATGTCGAGTTACCACCAGAAACATATTCCCAAAATCAGTTGAAGGCCGCGAAGGGAATGTAACTTTGATCCAGTGATTGTTTTTATTTGTTTTTATATCATTTTGAACAGGGACTGTTCCTTTTGAAGCCGTTGTCCGCATGAGGAAGAAAAAACAATTTGTACTACAAATGCTCGAGTACCACAGAAAAAACAAATTCCTGAAAGCAGTGAAAGCCACTGAAGTGAATGGGAATTGATTAACTTAATCAGTGATTGTTTTTTATTTGTTTTTATATCATTTTGTACAGTGACTTCCCTTTGTGGTTTTATATCATTGTTTGATGTTTTAGCATTGAAATTAAAATAACTACAATATCGCGCATTTGCTATATGTTCGTAAATATTTCTGGGCTTTAGGCTAAGTTCTAAATATACTCTGATTTTCGTATAAATTGGCATTATTCATTTTTTCTCAAGTGGCACACAATGCGCAAACCTGGCCAGTATTAATTTTCAAAACTTCAAAATTTAGACACACCCTAGTACACATACAAACTGAGATTTCGTATATATAGTGTCATTTAGGAAATAATAAGAAGAGATTAAAATATTGAAAAAGAGTTGAATGCTTTGGAAGAAACCTTTGTCAGTCTTGTGGAAAACATGAGCCCATTAGTTACCCATTGAGGTTTACTCGATGTTAACTTTGGTTTTGTTTGTTTCGGAGTGTTGAACGCCAGTTAAACCATGAAATGTACGGATTTCGTCTAAATGAGCTGGAAGAACTTCCACACAAAAGATTGGATGATGGGAAACCCAGATTTTGATTGATTGAGCAATTCAACACGTGGTCAATTGCCCCTTCCTGAGGACGATAAAGATGGAGCAATGTGGCGAAAAAAGAGAGAAAAAAAACCCACTGGTAGGAAGGTTGAGCAAAGTCTTAACGTCGGTGTTGTGCGGTGCCTGCCTGAAGGGAATGTTCTCAGCCACACTCTCGATTCTGC
>CM068959.1:65596-80728 GCA_035128595.1 Eptatretus atami
TCCACACCCTGACCTGTTTATCTTCTGACTTCGGGTAGCATGTTTTCAATGTGTGACACATGCTGATGAATAGGCCATAAATTAAAGGGAAACTCACTCATTTTCTGATATGAGCAATCGCTGCCATTGTTGATTGAACTTGAGTAATGGAAATCTTTTCTCCTCAGAACGGAGGTACATGGAATCATTGTAAGAAAAATTATTCAATTTTCCTTTAAAAAAAACGGGGGGTGTGGAAAATTATATTAATGTTATTTAAATTTGTAACAAATGAGTTTAGAAATGTAACTTTATCTGCAAGTGAATTGCGTCCTTTCTGGCAAAGACTTTTGCCCTAATGATAGATAATGTTTTCTGAGCGGAGTGACCGAGCTGAATAACGAACCTGCTGAAATGTACGAGTGGTTCGTCTAAAGGACACGTCTCAGTCTGGGTATCCCAACCTCTCTCATGAAAGTATAAATGCTTTGAATGTAAAATGTTTCAGTGCAAGACCTGAGGAAGTATTAGATCTCAGTGCTGTGCCCTTGGAACTGACCAAGTACCAATTAGAATAAAACTTCTGATGTAATGTGAGTGAATGAATGCGTGTGTGCTAACTGTTAACTAAAGTAATAAATGAAATAGAACCAAATAATATTGCAATCAATGGGATTCTTAAGTTCATTGTACAGGTGAGAAGTGTATAGTGTATAATAGAATAAAAATTGTTCACAAGGAAGAGCTTGTTGGACATCGTGTATCAGTTCAAGGTTTATGCCAGGATTTTATAACCAAATCGACAAACGTTAAACTCTGTCTGAAGTCAAATAGGATTCCACAATTGGCCAGGTAGAATCCTTCAACGATCACAACAAGGTGGGTAAAAATATCCACAACAGCACGAATAACATACAAATTGCACACCAAACACAAACAACATACAAATGTCACACAACACACAAACACACAAAAATAGCAGACGACACAAATAACACACAAATAGCACACAAAAGACAAATAATGCACAAATAGCACACGACACACAAATAGCACACAAAACCCAAACACACACATTGGTCATGACACACACATAACACAAGTATCACACAAAACACAAATAACACACAAATAGCACAGAAAACACAAACAAAACACAAATCGACAACAAAACACAAAACAAAAACAACACACAAATGCTACACAACACACAAATAACACACAAATAGCACAAGACACACAAATAGCACACAAAACACAAACAACACACAAATTGGTCATGACACATATAACACAAGTAGCACACAAAACACAAACAAAACACAAATAGCACACAAAACACAAACACACAGATAGCACACCAAACACAAATAACACACAAATAGCACACGACACACAAATAGCACAAAACACAAACAACACACAAATTGGTCACGACACACAAATAACACAAGTAGCACACAAAACTCAAATAACACACAAATAGCACAGAAAACACAAACAAAACTCAAATAGCACACAAAACACAAACAACACACAAATGGCACACAACACACAAATAGCACACAAATAGCTCACAAAACACAAACAAACAGATAGCACACAAAACACAAATAACACAAATAGCACATGACACACAAATAGCACACAAAACACAAACAACACACAAATTGGTCAGGACACACAAATAACACAAGTAACACACAAAACACAAACAACACACAAATAGCACACTACATACAAATTTTTTTCATTATTTTTTTACCGGAAGTGATTTTACAACTGTTTCTGGAAGTGATTTTTTCGTCTTTGTTGACCACAAGTGATAATTTTTCATTTTTTTTTTTTACCAGAAGTGTTTTTATAAATTTTTCTGGAAGTGATTTTTTCCCATTTTTGTTGACCAGAAGTAGTTATTTTTCATTGTTTCTCACCAGAAGTGTATTTAAAACTTTTTCTTGAAGTGATTTTTCCTATTTTTTGGTGACCTGAAGTGATTTTTTTCATCTTTTTTGTTCACCGGAAGTGATTTTAAAACTTTTTCTGGAAGTGATTTTTTCCTATTTTTGTTGAGCAAAAGTGATTTTTCATTTCTTTTCACCTGGTTATTTTAAAACTTTCCTGGAAGTGATTTATTTCTTATTTTTGTTGACCAGGAGTTATTTTTTAAATAAAAATTCACCGGAAGTGATTTAAAATATTTTTCTGGAAGTGATTTTTTCCTATTTTTTTGACCAGAAGTGACAATATTTTCATTATTTTTAACCGAAGTGATTTTAATGCTGTTTCTGGAGGTGATTTTTTCCTCTTTGTTGTTGACCAGAAGTGATGACTTTTCAATTTTTTTTTACCAGAAGTGATTTTAGAACTTTTTCGGGAGTGATTTTTTCCTCTTTTTTGTTTGGACCTACCAGAGGTGATTTTTCAATTTTTTTTTTTCACCTGAAGTTTATTTTAAAACTTTTCTGGAAAGTGAATTTTTTTTCCTATTTTTTGTTGACGCAGGAGTGATTTTTTTTTTTAATTTTCAATTAGAATGTATTTTTAAAAATTTTTTCTGGAAGTGAATTTTTTTCTCTATTTTAATTGACTCATAAGTATAATTCTTTTTTTCCCTTTTTTTTCACTGGAATATGAATTTTAAAAACTTTTTTCTTGAAGTGATTTTTTTCATTATTTTTGTTTACCAGAAGTGATGAGTTTCATTTTTTTTTCACGCGGAAAGTGATTTTAAAACTTTAATGAATTTTTCCCATTTTTGTTGACCATTAAGTATATTTCTTTTTCTTTTTTTCACTGGAATTTGATTTATAAAAACTTTTTCTGAATGTGATTTTTCTTATTTTTGTTTTACAGTCAGAAGTGATGATGTTTTTCTATTATTTTTTTCACCAGAAGTGATTTTAAAACTTTTTCTGGTAATTAGATATTTTTATTTTTTTTGTTGACCAGTAAGTGATTATTTTTCAATTTTTTTTTTCACCGGAGTGCTTTCAATTATCTTTCTGGAAGTGGATTTTTCCTTTTTTTATTGATCCTCAAGAAGTGATTATTTTTCATTCATTTTTCACCTGCGAAGTGATTTTTAAATAACTTTCTGGAATGTGATTTTTTCCTATTTTTGTGGGCTCCAGAAAGTGCTATTTTTCATTTTTTTTCTCAGAAGTGATTTTTATATACTTTTTCAGGAGTAATTCTCCATTTTTGTTGAGCATGTATATGTGTAATTTTTTTCAATCCTTTTTTCCAACCGGATAGTGATTTTAAAACTGTTTTCTGGAAGTGTTTTTCCCCTTGTTGACTTCATTCTTAAGTGATAATTTTTTTTCATTTTTTTTTACGCATGATTAAGTGATTTTTAAAACTTTCTTGATAGTTGATTTTTTTCCTCCTATTTTTCTGTTGATCTCAGTAAGTAGTACTTATTTTTAATATTTTTTTTGCACCGGAAAGTGATTTCTAATTAACTTCTTGGAAATGTGGTATTTTTTTCCTTCTTGTTGACTCTCATTAGTGATTAATTTTATTTTTTTTTTTGACGCAAAGTTGATTTTTTATTAACTTTTCTTGGTATATGTTGATTTTTTCTTCTCTATTTTTGTTGACCTTAGTTTTAAGAGATTATTTTTAATCTTTTTCACCAGAAGTGAATTTTATAACTTTTTTCTGGAAGTGATTTTTTCCGCATTTTGTTGGACGCAGAAGAGATTATTTTTAATCTTTTTTTTCACCGTAAGTGTTTTTAAACTTTTTCTGTGTATGTGATTTTTTTCATTCCCATTTTTGTTGACATAAGTGAATATTTTCCTTTTTTTTCACGCCGGAAGTGATTTTACAAACTGTTTCTGGAAGTGATTTTTTTTATTCTCCTTGTTGATGCACAAGGAAATTTTCATTTTATTTTTTCACCTGAAGTTAATTTTATAAACTTTCTTGGAAGTGATTTTTTCCTATTTTTTGTTAGCAGGTGTGATTTTTCGATTTTTTTTTTTCACCAGAATGATGTTAAATTTTTCTGTGGCAGTGAATTGTTTCCTTTTTTTGACGACATAAGTGAAATTTTAATTTTTTCATCCGAAGTGAATTTTAAAAAACTTTTTCTGAAGTGATTTTTTCCGTATATTTTTGTTGACCAAATGATTATTTTTCATTATTTTTTTTCATTGGAAGTGATTTCAAATAATTTACTGGAAGTGATTTTTTTCCCCCTCAATTTTGTTTGACCAGGAGTGATTCAAGTTTTTAATTATTTATTCACTGGAAGTGATTTTTAAAAAACTTTTTTGGAAAGTGGTTTATTTTTTACTATTTTTGTTGACCAGAAGTGAAATATTTTTCATTGTTTTACTGATAGAATTTCAAAATAATTTACTTAAAGTGAATTTTTTTCCTCATTTGTTGATAAGGTTTAGTGATTAGTTTTCATTATTTTCAACCGGAAGTGATTTTTAAACCTTTCTGGAAGTGAAATTTTTTCCCGATTTTTTGACCATAAGTGATTATTTTTCCCTTTTGGTTTTTCCACTGGAATTGATTTTTAAACACTTTTTCTTGAAGTGATTTTTTTCGCTATTTTTGTTGACCCGAAAGTGCTTATTTTTCATCAATTTTTTCACCAAGAAGTGATTTTAAACTTTTTTTCTGGAATAAGATTTTTTAATTATTTGTTGACCAGAAGTGATTATTTTTTCATATCTTTTCACGGGAAGTGATTTTAAAACTTTTTTCTGGAAGTGATTTTTTTTCCTATTTTTTTTCAATTTTTTCACGATCAGAAGTGATTTTAAAACTTTTTTTCTGGAATAGATTTTTAATTTTTTTGTTGAACCACGAAGTGATTATTTTTTCATTCTTTTTTTTTTCACGGGAAGTGATTTTTTCCTAATTTCTTGTTGAGCAGAAGTGCTTATTTTTCATTTTTTTTCACCAGAAGTTATTTTAAAACTTTTCCTGGAAATTCGAATTTTTTTTCCTATTTTTGTTGAAGCAGGTGTGATTTTTTGATTTTTTTTTTCACCAGAAGTGATAAATTTTTTCTGGAAGTGATTTTTTTCCTATTTTTTTTGACGCATAAGTGAAATTTTTTGTTTGTTTTTCACCGGAAGTGATTTAAAACTTTTCCTTGAAAGTGATTTTTCCCTATTTTTGTTGAACCAGAAGTGATTATTTTTCAATATTTTTTCATTGGAAGTGATTTCAAAATAATTTATTGGAAGTGATTTTTATCCTTCATTTTTTGTTGAACAGAGTGTCCGTTTTCTAAAATTTTTTTCAGCGGAAGTTTGGATTTTAAAAAATTTCTGGAATTGAAATTTTTTCTCTATTTTTGTTGAGCATTATGATTACTTTTAGCTTTTTTTTTCACCGTAAGTGATTTTAAAACTTTTTTGGAAGTGATTTTTTTCCCCTTTTGTTGACGCAGAAAGAGATTATTGTTTAATCTTTTTTTTTCAACCGTAAGTGATTTTAAAACTTTTTTCGTGGAGTGTGATTTTTCCCCCATGTTTTTGTTGACGCAGAAGTGAATGTTTTCATCGTTTTTTCACCGGTAGTGATTTTAAAAACTTTTCTGGAAGTGCTTTCCCATTTTTGCTGTTAGCACAAGTGATTAATTTTTTCATTTTTTTTGTTTTTACCAGAAGTGATTTTAAAAACTTTCTGGAAGGTGAAATTTTTTCCGATTTTTTGTTTGACCATAAGTGATTGCTTTTTCCTTTTTTTCACTGGATATTGATTTTAAACTTTTTCTTGAAGTGATTTTTTTCCTATTTTTGTTGACCAGAAGTTTGCTTATTTTTTTCATTGTTTTTTTCCACGGGAAGTGATTTTAAACTTTTTTCTGGAAGTGATTTTTTCCGTCTTTTTTTGTTGACAAGCAGAAGTGCTTATTTTTCATATTTTTTTCACCAGAAGTTGATTTTAAAACTGTTTCTGGAAGTGATTTTTATCCTCTTTTTTTGTTGACGCAAAGTGCTTATTTTTCATTTTTTCACCAGAAGTGGATTTTTAAAACATTTTCTGGAAGGATTTAGAATTTTTTTTGTTGACGCAAAGTGAGTTAAATTTTTCATTCTTTTTTCACGGGAAGTGATTTTAAAACTTTTTCTGGAAGTGATTTTTTTTCCCTATTTTTGTTGACCAGAAGAGATATTTATCTGTTTTTTCTATCGTAAGTGATTTAAAACTTTTTTCTGGATGTGATTTTCCCATCATTTTGTTGACCAGAAGTGAATGTTTTCAAATCGTTTTTTTCACCGGTAGTGATTTTTAAAACTGTTTTTCTGGAAGGGGCTTTTCCCATTTTTGCCTGACCACAAGTGATAATTTTCATTTTTTGTTTTTAAAACCAAGACAGTGATTTTAAAACTTTCTTGGAAGTGAATTTTTTTCCGATTTTTGTTGACCATAAGTGATTCTTTTTCCTTTTTTTTTCACTGGAATTGAATTTAAAAACTTTTTCTTGAAGTGATTTTTTCCTAGTTTTTGTTGACACAGAAGTGCTTAATTTTTTTCATTGTTTTTTCACGGGAAGTGATTTTTAAAACTTTTCTGGAAGTGATTTTTTTCTATTTTGTTTGACAGAAAGTGGCTTATTTTTCATTTTTTCCACCAACAAGTAGATTTTAAAACCTGTTTTCTGGAAGTGATTTTTTCCTCTTTTTTGTTGACCAGAAGTGAGATTTTTTCATTTTTTTTTAAAAAACTGGTTATTTTAAAAACTTTTGTGGAAATGGAATTTTTTTTCCTATTATTTCTGACCATAAGTGGATTCTTTTAAGCTTTTTTTTTCAAACCGTAAGTGATTTAAAAAAACTTTTTTTTTGCTGGATGTGGTTTTTTTCCCCCAATTTTTTGTTGACCATAGAAGTAATATTTTTTTCATTTTTTTTTCACACTGGAAGTGATTTCAAATAATTTACTGGAGTGATTTTTTCCTCATTTTTGTTTGACACAGGAGTAATTCGTTTTCATTTTTTCACCGGAAGTGATATTAAAACTTTTCTGAATTGAATTTTTTCCATATTTTTGTTGACCATTCGTGATTCTGTTTCGCTTTTTTTCACCGTAAGTGATTTTAAAACTTTTTCTTGATGTGATTTTTTTCCCATTTTTTGATGACCAGAAGTGAATATTTTTCAGTTTTTTTTCACTGGAAGTGAATTTCAAAATAATTTACTAAGTGATTTTTTTCCATCGATTTTTTGTTGACACAGGAAGTGATTATTTTTCATATCATTTTTCACCGGAAGTGATTTTAAAACTTTTTCTGGAAGTGAATTTTTTTCCCTATTTTTGTTTTGGCAGAAGTGCTTATTTTTTCATTTTTTTCTAAGAAGTGATTTTATAAACTTTTCAGGAAAGTTAATTCTTCCCATTTTTGTTTGAGCAGAGTGAAATATTTTTTTCTCTTTTTTTCACCGGAAGGTGATTTTTAAAACTGTTTCTGGAAGTGAATTTTTTCCCTTTTTTTGTTGACCACAAGGGATAATTTTCATTTTATTTTTAACCAGAAGTGATTTTAAACTTTCCCTGGGAAGTGATTTTTTTCATTTTGTGACGCAGAAGAGACTATTTTAATATTTTTTTCGACTCGGAAGTGATTTTCAAACTTTCTGAAGTGATTTTTTCCTCTTTGTTGAACCACAAGTGATAATTTTTCATTTTTTTTTTTAACAGAAGTGATTTTTATAAAACTTTTTCCTGGAAGTGATTTTTTTTTCCCGATTTTTGTTAACCAGAGAGATTTATTTTTAATCTTTTTTTCACCAGAAGTGATTTATAACTTTTTCTGGAAGTGATTTTTCCCATTTTTGTTTTGACCAGAAGAGATGTATTTTAAAATCTTTTTTCACGTAAGTGATTTTAAAAACTTTTCTGGATGTGATTTTTTTCCCCCATTTTGTGTTGACCATAAGTGAATATTTTTCATTTTTTTTTTCACCGGAAAGTGATTTTAACAACTGTTTCCTGGAAGTTGAATTTTTCTCCAGTGTTGATCACAAAGTGATAATTCTTTCATTTTATTTTTCACCTGAAAGTATTTTAAAACTTTTCTGGAAGTGATTTTTTCTATTTTGTTTGAGCTAATGGTGTGAATTTTTTTCGATTTTTTTTTCACTGCAGAATGATGTTTAATTTTTCTGGAGTGATTTGTTTCCTTTTTTTTTTTGACCATAAGTGAAAAATTTTAATTTTTTTTTCCACCAGAAGTGATTTTTAAAACTTTTTCTTGAAAGTGATTTTTCCTTATTTGGTTGACCAGAATGAATTATTTTTCATTATTTTTCATTGGAAAGTGATTCAAATAATTTACTGAAGTGATTTTTTCCATCGAATTTTTGTTGAACCAGGAGTGATTCCTTTTAATTATTTCACTGGAAGTGATTTTAAAACTTTTTTTGGAAGTGGTAAATTTTTACTAAAATTTTTGTTGACACAGAAGTGAATATTTTTCATTGTTTCAACTGGTAAGTTGAAATTTTCAAATAATTTCTTAAAGTGTTTTTTTCCTCATTTTTGTTGACAAGGAGTGGATTAGTTTCATTATTTTTTCAACCGGAAGTATTTTAAAAACTTTCTGAAGTGAATTTTTCGATTTTTTGACCATAAGTGATTCTTTTTCCTTTGTTTTCAACTGGAATTGATTTAAAAAACTTTTCTTGAAGTGATTTTTTTTCCTATTTTTGTTGACTGCAGAAGTGAATATTTTTTCAATTGTTTTCACTGGAAGTGATTTCAAATAATTTACTTAAAGTGATTTTTTTCCTCATTTTTGTTGACAAGGAGTGATAGTTTTTCATTATTTCACCGAAGTGATTTTAAAAACTTTCTGGAAGTGAATTTTTCACGATTTTTTTGACCATAAGTGATTCTTTTCCTTTGTTTCACTGGAAATTGGATTTAAAAAAATTTTTCTTGAAGTGAATTTTTTTCCTATTTTTGTTGACCTGAAGAAGATTATTTTTAAATCTTTTTTTCACCGAAGTGATTTTAAAACTTTTTCCCTGGATGTGATTTTCCCCCATTTTTTTGTTGACCAGAAGTGAAATGTTTCAATCGTTTTTTTCAACCGGTGTGATTTTTAAAACTGTTTTTCTGGAAGTGCTTTTCGCCATTTTTGCCTGACCACAAGTGATAATTTTTCATTTTTTGTTTTACCAGAAAGTGATTTTAAAACTTTCCTGGAAGTGAATTTTTTTCCGAATTTTGTTGACCATAAGTGATCTTTTCCTTTTTTTCACTGAATTGATTTTAAAAACTTTTTCTGAAGTGATTTTTTCCTATTTTTGTTAGACCAGAAGTGCTTATTTTTCCATTTGTTTTCACGGGAATTAGTTGTGATTTAAAACTTTTCTGGAAGTGATTTTTTCCCTCTTTTTTGTTGACGCAGAAGTGCTTATTTTTCTTTTTTTTCACGCAGAAGTGATTTTAAAACTGTTTCTGGAAGTGATTTTTCTCTTTTTGTTGACCAGAATGCTTTATTTTTCATTTTTTCACCATAAGTGATTTTAAAACATTTTTTCTGGATGGATTTAGAAATTTTTTTTTGGTTGATCCAGAAAGTGATTATTTTTCAAATTCTTTTTTCACGGGGAATGATTTTAAAACTTTTTTCTGGTAAGTGATTTTTTTTTCCTATTTTTGGGTTTGACCAGAAGAGATTATTTTTTAATCTTTTTTTCCACCGTAAAGTGATTTAAAACTTTTTTCTGGATTGTGATTTTTTTTTTTTCCCCATTTTTGTTGACCAGAAGGTGAATATGTTTTCATCAGTTTTTTTCACCGGTAGTTGATTTAAAAACTGTTTTTCTGGAAGGGCTTTTCCCATTTTGGCTTGACCACAAGTGATTAATTTTTCATTTTTTGTTTTTTTTACCAGAATGATTTTAAAACTTTCTGGGAAGTGAAATTTTTCGCGATTTTTGTTGACCATAAGTGTTCTTTTTCCTTTTTTGTTTCACTGGAATTATTTAAAAACTTTTCTTGAAGTGATTTTTTCCTTTTTTGTTGACCAGAAGTGCTTATTTTTGCCATTGGGTTTTTTCAAACGGGAAGTGGAATTTTAAAACTTTTCTTGAAAGTGATTTTTTTTCCTAATTTTTTTGAACCAAAGTGGATTTTTTTCAATATTTTTCATTGGAAGTGATTTTCACATAATTTATTGAAGTGATTTTTTCTCAATTTTTGTTTGACCAGGAGTGATTCGTTTTCAATTTTTTTCACCGAAGTGATTTTAAAAAATTTTCCCTGGAAATTGCAATTTTTTTCCTATTTTTGTTGAGCATTATGATTCTTTTTAGCTTTTTTTCAGTAAGTTGATTTTAAAACTTTTTTTGGTAAGTGATTTTTTCCCATTTTGTTGACCAAGAAGAGATTATTTTTAATCTTTTTTTTCAACCGTAAGTGATTTAAAACTTTTTCTCTGGATGTGATTTTTTCCCGCATTTTTTGTTGACCAGAAGTATGTTTTCAATTCGTTTTTTCACCGTAGTGGATTTTAAAAACTGTTCTGGAAAAGTGCTATTTCCCCCATTTTTGCTGACACAAGTGATAATTTTCATTTTTTTGTTTTTTACCAGAAGTGATTTTAATAAACCTTTCTGGAAGTGAAATTTTTTCACGATTTTTGTGACCATAAGTGATTTCTTTTTCCTTTTTTTTCAACTGGAATGATTTAAAAACTTTTCCTTGAAGTGAATTTTTCCTAATTTTTGTTGACAGAAGTGCTTTTATTTTTCATTGTTTTTCACGGAAGTGATTTAAACAAACTTTTTCTGGAAGTTGATTTTTTCCTCTTTTTTGTGACGCAGAAGTGCTTATTTTTTCATTTTTTTTTCACCAGAAGTGATTTAAAACTGTTTCCCTGGAAGTGATTTTTTTCCCTCTTTTTTTGTTTGACCAGAAGTGCTTAACATTTTTCATTTTTTCCCAAGAAGTGATTTTAAAATAACATTTTCTGGAATGGATTTAGAATTTTTCTTTGGTTGAACCAGAAGTGATTTTTTTTCATTCTTTTTTTCAACGGGAAGTGATTTTAAAACTTTTTTCTGGAAGTGATTTTTTCCTATTTTTTTGTTTGACCAGAAGAGATTAATTTTAATCTTTTTTTCAACCGTAGTGATTTTAAAAACTTTTTCTGGATGTGATTTTCCCCATTTTTGTGACCCAGAAGGAATGTTTTCATCGTTTTTTTTTTTCACCGGTAGTGATTTAAAAAACTGGTTTCTGAAGGGGCTTTTCCCATTTTTGCTGACCACAAGTGATAATTTTCATTTTTTTGTTTTTACCAAAGAAGTGATTTTAAAACTTTCTGGAAGTGAATTTTTTTCCGATTTTTTTGGTTGACCATAAGTGATTTCTTTTCCTTTTTTTCACTGGAATTGATTTTAAAAACTTTTTCTTGAAGTGATTTTTCCATTTTTGTTGACCAGAAGTGTTATTATTCATTGTTTTTCTTCACGGGAAGTTGAATTTTAAAACTTTTTCTGGAAGTGATTTTTTCCTATTTTTGTTGACCAGAAGTGGCTTATTTTTTCATTTTTTCCACACAGTGATTTTAAACTGTTTCTTGGAAGTGATTTTTTCCTCTTTTTTGTTGACCAAAGTGATTTTTTTCATTTTTTTTAAAACTGTTATTTTAAAACTTTTTGTGGAAATGAATTTTTTTTCCTATTTTCTTGACCATAAGTGATTCTTTTAGCTTTTTTTCACGCGTAAAGTGATTTTAAAATTTTTTTCTGGATGTGGTTTTTTCCCATTTTTGTTGACTAAGAAGTAATATTTTTCAATTTTTTTTTCACTGGAAGTGATTTCCAAATAATTTACTGGAGTGGATTTTTTCGCTCATTTTTTGTGACCAGGAGTAATTCGTTTTCATTTTTTCACCGGAAGTGATATTAAACTTTCTGGAATTGAATTTTTTTTCCGTATTTTTTGTTGACCATTAGTGATTCTTTTCGCTTTTTTTCAAAACCGTAAGTGGATTTTTAAAAACTTTTTCTTGATGTGATTTTTTCCCATTTTTGATGACCAGAGTGAAATTTTTCAATTTTTTTCCACTGGAAGTGAAATTTCAAATATGTACTGAAGTGATTTTTTCCTCATTTTTGTTGTTACCAGAAGTGAATTATTTTTTCATTCATTTTTCACGCGGAAGTGATTTTAAAAAACTTTTCGGAAAGTGATTTTTTCCTATTTTTGTTGGCCATGAAGTGGCTTATTTTTCATTTTTTTTTTCTGCAAGAAGTGATTTAATAACTTTTCAGGAAGTAATTCCTTCCCATTTTTTTTGTTGAGCAGAAGTGAATAATTTTTATCATTTTTTCACCGGAAAGTGATTTTAAAACTGTTTTCTGGAAGTGATTTTTTCCCCTTTTTTTTGTTGACCAACAAGTGAATTAATTTTTCATTTTATTTTTAAAAACGGAAAATAGCTAATACAGAAGTGATTTATTTAAAAACTTTTCTGGGAAAGTGATTTTCCCATTTCTGTTACCAGAAGAGACTATTTTATATTTTTTTTCACCGGAAGTGATTTACAAACTTTCTGGAAGTTGATTTTTCCCTCTTTGTTGTACCACAAGGTGATAATTTTTTCTTTTTTTTTTTACACAGAAGTGTTTATAAACTTTTCTGGAAGTGATTTTTTCGCCATTTTGTGACCAGAAGAGATTATGTTATTCTTTTCTTCACCAGAAGTATTTATAACTTTTCTTGGAAGTGATTTTTTTCCTTTTTGGTTGACCAGAAGAATATTTTTATCTTTTTTTTCACCGGAAGTGATTTTAAAACTTTTTCTGGAATGTTGATTTTTTTCCCCATTTTTGTTTGACCATAAGTGAATATTTTCATTTTTTTTCACCGGGAAGTGATTTTACAACTGTTTCTGGAAAGTGAATTTTTTTTTCTCCTTGTTGATCAGCAAAGTGAATAAATTTTTTTCATTTTAATTTTTTCACCTGAAGTTATTTTAAAAACTTTTTCTGGAAGTGAATTTTTTTCCTATTTTTGTTGAGCAGGTGTGATTTTTTCGAGTTTTTTTTTTTGCCACCAGAATGATGTTAAATTTTCTGGCAGTGATGTTTTCCTTTTTTTTTTTTGACGCATAGTGAAATTTTAATTTTTTTTTCACGCAGAAGTGATTTAAAACTTTTTCTTGAAGTGATTTTGTTCCTATATTGTTGACCAGAAGTGATTATTTTCATTATTTTTTCATTGGAAGTGAATTTAAATAATTTACTTGGAATGATTTTTTCCTTCAATTTGTTGACCAGGAAGTGATCGTTTTAAATTATTTTCACTGGAAAGTGATTTTTAAAACTTTTTTTGGAAGTGGTGATTTTTTACTATTTTTGTGACCAGAAGTGAATATTTTCCATTGTTTTCACTGGAAGTGATTTCAATAATTTAACTTAAAAGTGATTTTTTTCCTCTCATTTTTGTTGACGAAGGAGTGATTAGTTTTCAATTATTTTCACCGGAAGTTGATTTTAAAACTTCTGGAAGTGAAATTTTTTCCCGATTTTTTTGACCATAAGTGATTCTTTTTCCTTTGTTTCACTGGAATTGATTTAAAAACTTTTTCTTGAAGTGATTTTTTTCCTAATTTTTGTTGACCTGAAGTGCTTATTTTTCATTTTTTCACACAAGAAGTGATTTTAGAAACTTTTTTCTGGAATAGATTTTTAAATTAATTTTGTTGACCGAAGTGGATTATTTTTCAATTCTTTTTTCCACGGAAGTGATTTTAAAACTTTTTCTGGAAGTGATTTTTTTCCTATTTTTTTCATTTTTTTTCACCAGAAGTGGATTTTATAAACTTTTTCTGGAATAGATTTTTAATTTTGTTGACCAGAAGTGATTATTTTTTCATTCTTTTTTTCACAGGGAAGTGATTTTTTCCTATTCTTGTTTGACCAGAAGTGCTTATTTTTCATTTTTTTCAACCAGAAGTTATTTTTTTTAAATCTTTTCTGGAAGCGATTTTTTTCCTATTTTTGTTGAGCAGGTGTGATTTTTTTGAATTTTTTTTTTCACCAGAGTGATAAAATTTTTCTGGAAAGTGATTTTTTCCTATTTTTTTGACCATAAGTGAAATTTTTTGGTTTTCACCGAAGTGAATTTTAAAACTTTTTCCTTGGAAGTGATTTTTTCCTATTTTTGTTGACCCAAGAAGTGATTATTTTTCCAATATTTTTTTCATTGGATAGTGAATTTCAAATAATTTATTGGAAGTGATTTTTTTCCATCATTCTTTTGTTGACCAGGAGTGATTCTTTTCATTTTTTCAACGCGGAATGATTTTTAAAAATTTCTGGAATTGATTTTTTCCTATTTTTGTTGAGCATTTTAGTGATTCTTTTAGCTTTTTTTTCACGTAAGTGATTTTAAAACTTTTTTTGAAGTGATTTTTGCCTTTTTTGTTGACCAGAAGAGATTATTTTTAATCTTTTTTTCACACGTAAGTGATTTTAAAACTTTTTCTGGATGTGATTTTTCCCCATTTTGTTGACCAGAAGTGAATTGTTTTCATCGTTTTTTTCACGGTAAGTGATTTTAAAACTGTTTCTGGGAAAGTGCTTTTCCCATTTTGCGACCACAAAGTGATAATTTTTCATTTTTGTTTTTACCAGAAGTGATTTTAAAACTTTCTGAAGTGAATTTTTCCGTTTTGTTGACCATAAGTGATTCTTTTTTCCTTTTTTTCACTGGAATTAATTTTAAAACACTTTTTCTTGAAGTGATTTTTTTCCTATTTTTGTTGACGCAAAGTGCTTATTTTCAATTTGTTTTTTCTCACGGGAAGTGATTTTAAACTTTTTTCTGGGGAAAGTGATTTTTTCCTCTTTTTTGTTGACCAGAAGTGCTTTATTTTTTCATTTTTTTTTTCACCAAAGTGATTTAAAACTGTTTCTGGAAGTGAATTTTTTTCCTCTTTTGTTGACCAGAAGTGCTTTTTTCATTTTTTTCAACTAGAAGTGATTTTAAACATTTCCTGGAATGGATTTAGAGATATTTTTTTTGTTGACCAGAAGTGATGTATTTTTCATTCTTTTTTCACGGGAAGTGATTTTAAAAACTTTTTCTGGAAGTGAATTTTTTTCCTATTTTTGGGTTGACCAGAGGAGATTATTTTTAATCTTTTTCACGTAA